>CM052889.1:17072700-17305100 GCA_028534135.1 Potos flavus | reverse complement strand
AAACTAGTATTTTGAGAGGCGGAATTGAAGTCCTTCTAAAGTTTACGACGCCCAAGTTTTCCTCCCTCCACTCCAGTTAAAATAAATGTTAAAAGTAACGGCAGTCATTTTTTGCCTTTTGGTTCAATGGCAATGCTATTAGAGCCTACCTTCCTGACACCACACAAAGAACAGATCTTTAATAAATCTTCTACCTTGTCAAAAGTGTAACTGGTATCGAAGTCACTATATACATAAGATGGAAGGGGATTTTCAAAGAAAGCCAAACCTGAATCTTAAAATTAACCCTCTCTCTCTCAGTATTAACTTTTCTACTGGCCTCAGTGAATCTCGGGTTTAAGAAAGCACTCCCCCCCTGCTCCCCCATTTCTGGTAGAGTGTTCAGAGCAAAGGAGAAAATCAATGCCCATATCAGTTTCAATTCCAATGAAACAGGATGCCATCTCGTAGACCGTCAGTCTTGAAAGATCTAAGAGAATAACTTTCATTGTATGAGGATTTTACATTAAAGTGAAGACACGTTTACCCGCTTCAGAAGCATAAATGGTCATATACACATATTTACTTTTCTTTGTAAGTCAAACGTAGGCTACTTATACCCTTTAACTTCCCTTTATAATTATTACTAACAGAAAAAGCTTGACCTTTATGAGCTATCAAATGACATATGTCCGTCTTAACTTCTTGCATCGAAAAAGCTTCAATACAACTACTACATAGTTCCCTTTGACATCATATTCACTTGTTTAACTGCCAGAAAAGCAGGTAGAGAGGTAGGGAGGCAGGCAGGCAGATAGAAAGATAGAAAGATAGATGGATAAAGCAGAATTTTCTCTCACATCCTAGGAAATTGAACATTCTAGTGTCCTGTTTGGGTAATTTCCAAAAATTGGATAACAAAATACAGAAGGAAGAACAAAATATAGAAGGAAGAACGGTTATCCTTTTTTTTTTTTTTCTCTCTCTCTCTCTAGAACGAATTACTGAAGCTATCCCCTACAGAATCTCACCACCTGGCATTATTTCCCAAGCCGATTCCAGCACATAGACCTGGAGAGACGAATTTTCCTACCAGGATTTATCTCAATTCGTATATACAATTTGGGGCTATTCCTTCCATTATTTTAAAGCCAGAAGGTCAGTGCAAATAGTAAGGGAGAGAGAAAGAGAGAGAGAGAATATGAATGAAAATAAATGGGAGAGAAAGGAGAGAAATCAGGAGAGGGGGAGTGGAATGAAAAGAGCAAAGGGGTAGGAAGGAAGGGAGGGGAGAGAACATGAATTCGCGCTGCACAGAGTCCCCAAAGTGCTCTTGGCTACACAGACCCGGCACTCTTCACTATCATATCAGATACAGACTGCTTAATCTTAATTTTGCTTGTTAAAAAATATTTATCCAGATACAAAAATAAACCCACTGCAAATTACAAGTTGTCAGGGTTAAAAATCTACTCCTGTTTGTGTGGGGGAGGATAAGAGACCAGCATAGACATGAATCATTCTCAGTAATTTGAGTGTTTCCATGACATCAATGGGCACCCGTCCAGGACTCTGTCGAAGTCTGCGAGGTACCAAAGAGGCAGCGCAGCCAGCAGGAGGCTGGGAGGTGCACTTTTTTTTTTAATTTTTTTTTTTTTTTAGGATTATGCTCCTTGTAAAGATTTCATCTGTAGCAACCACTTTTACCATCAAATAGATCGCTCCAGAGGTCCTGAGCGAACACATTTCATTCTGATAGTGTAAGCCTTTAACTTTATTACATCTTTTTGTTTCCAAATTCAACTATAAATCTGCCCTCAGAGCCCAAACCCCTGTTTGGGAGCAAAATAATCAGGGACTGTGGATAAACCCAAGCACCTTCTCAAACGTATGAGATCTATTCCCATCATTTGCTAATGACAAAGAGCAGCCATTTTACAATGACATCTCAGTTTCTAAAATACATACACACAAACATACATATTATATATATATATGTATGTATGTATCTTTCGTGTAAACTACCCATTAAAAATTAGCTATGGTTCTGATGTTGATTTTCTGCTTAAGATTCACTGCAACATTTGTTTCAGATGATAAAATGTTCAAGAACGCTGAGAACATGTTTGAGGAGGATTCTTAAGTGACTATCTGTGCTCATGAACACAAAAGCCCCTCAATGTCTGCGTTTACTCTATGTCAGGCATGGATTTTTGTCACTTAGACCAACTGGCTGGCACGGACCGCTTCTTTCCTCCCTTCTCCATTCTTCGACACCCACCTCCCCCCATCCCCACAACCACAACAGAGCTCTGAAAGAGCGAAAGACCCTATTTTCCCAATATTTAAAAGAGATAGCAGCGATGAACAAACCCGGCGCGTTCACTGCGGAATTTTCGAGACGACCCTCCAGTACTAGAATGCGACAGCCGCTGCGGATATTTTTTGGCACAAAGACAATGGTGGCAGTGCCAAGCCCCATGGCTAAAACTACTCAAAAGAGGCATAAGGGTAGCATTAATCGCTCAAGTCTTTTACTGCATGGAGTACTGTTGTCCATATTTTAGAAACTAAAAGTACCCGTTAGTAACATTTGTTGTATGCCCATAAAGGGGGTGGGGGGTGGGGGGGGGTTCTGAAATATATACCAGAAACCAATCTTGTCAGGCATTTGATTCATTTTTATACCTAAAAGGACCAAATGTTAAATTTTGCTGCTGGTGATGATTTGCCTTGCATGAAGCGAATGATATGACCTAATGGAGCACACTGAAGGCTGAATGAAAGCTATAGAGACGATTTCATATAAACTAAGTCGACATATTGGCTAAACAACTTTCTTCTGCAAAAATGATGTATACAAGGAACATGGAATACTATGTCACAATTTTTTAAATTAAGCAAGAAAAACGCTGTAAATGAGCAGACACAACATCCGTCAATCAATCCTTCTGGAGACAAAGGAGATCAACACGCAGCCCCTTCTCCAGAACAAGCCAGCATCTACAGTGAGCAAACAACCCAGAAAGTCAACACGTGTTTTGACCAAATTGAACCCATCAGCTGCTAAAACCTATATTTAAATTTGACTATTAATAATGGCTGCAATTGATAATCAATAAAGGATTCCCTTGCCTCTTCTGTTGCCCTTGAAAAACTAATCTAAGCAGAAAATATAAGCTGCTTCCAATTTTTTTTTTTAGATTCTTGTTGATCTATTCAGTAATCCTTTATCTTGCTGCCCCGGAAAGAATAAGGGGGAAAAATGATTTTTGTTTGGGCGCAGTATGCTTAACAAATGTCTACATAATTCCAAATTTAGTACTTTTATATTCTTCTATCATTTCCTTTTTGACTTCTAATTTTTTCTTTCAGTACATACATGGTATCCTATCGTAAGAGAATGCCCAGGGAACTGGATAAGAATGAAAATACTACTTGAAGAAAAAAATGATCTCCTTCATTCACAGGGATACATCCAAGAAGTAACAGTTCTGGTCGATGACTGACTACACCTGAATGGTTCTAGTCCACGTGGAAACAGACAAGAACAACTTATCGATACTATGATTTCTGCAGCTAAGCTGTGACATAGAAGACCGCGTTGGTGGTTGACCAGTAGGGTGACAACGAGGTCATGTTTGGGTCTCTAACTTTTCATTCTTAAAAGGTCACTTTTAAAATTACATATAAATGGTAGGTATCTCATCCACCACTGAAAAAGATGCACCTCTACCAGGGGGAACATATCATCCCATGAAAAGCCTTAATGAAAAATTATCTGATGTTTCAGGACAAACCAAGCAAGGCTGCTTCACTGTTAATCCTCATTCTGGGAACTGAAGAATGAGCCTTTTGTTCCCTGGCATCAGACTAGGGAACTCATCATAACTGTGTTCAGATCAGAATAAATCTCTGTCCTGTCCCCAACCCCAAACCATCCCTGGTTACCCTATTAATTAGTATTGTGATTATTATTATTATGATGATGATTTTGCATATTGAAAAGACTATTTCATTAGACAATGACTGAAATTTTTGGTGGTTCTAAAAATATACATGAGGTTATTATTTATAGTCCTTTCATCTTTTCCACGCTCACTTTTCCCTCCTTAGCCCAAGTAAGTATAGCTGAGTCCTGGCCATGTATTGCTGCCCACTATGCAAAGGCCTTATGTAGACTGATTTATTCAATCTGCACAACAACCCTGGGAGGTGGGTAATGTAAACACCCATTTTGTAGATGAGGAAACTGAGATACAGAAAATTGCCCAAGGCTACACAGGCAGTAAGTGACCTAACCCCTATTCGAACCCTGGCACTTTGATTCCAAAGGCTGTGCTCTTAGCACTACTCTGTGCTGCTGGTATTTAAACTCTGAAAAAAAAAAAAAAAATCTATAAGCAAGAAGCCCAATACGGAAGACTCAAATCCCAGAGCTCAAAACACTCATGAATTTGATATGAAATTAATGAAAGTGTCTTATAGGTGGTGATAATTTACATTTACATGGTGTTTTATCCCTAAAAGGTCTCTTGGCACTTTAGAGCCGTGCAAATGATGCACACCAAACCTGTGACGTCGTACAATAAGCTGCAACCATCTCCACGTTAACTTGAAGCAACTAATCAACAAGAACATGGCAGCAGACGGAATCTCTACACATTCCCCGTGTGAAGAGTAGGACTTCGTATTAAGATACACGGAGAAGAGTGGAAGAAAAAAATATCATTATAATCTAAGACAACGCAGCATCGCTCACGAGGGTCTTCTCTGAAATAGTAAGCCCACAACAGGCTCCCTCAAACAAAAGGAAGGCTAATTTAAAGGGCATAGGAAATGTTACACCCCATCTATATCCCTCCCCCAGAAATGTACATTATTACATTTTAACATGTTAAAGCCTCTGACAAGTCCTTCAGTGAAGACATTTAATTTAGCTTAACACCATCTTTCCTAAACTTATGGGAATACACATAACTGCCCCATATCTTTTTGTCTCTTAATACGAGTCATGAGGAACTTTGGGAGCTACTATTATTTAAAAACAACAACAACAAAACAAAAACAAAAAAGATTACCACTAAGAATGTATTAGGTTAAGACATATTTGTAATTTTCTATGAAATAATGTAAGCCTAAAAATTGTGTTTTATTTTAATTAAGTTGATCCAAAATCATTGTTCACTATTGGTGATGTTTCCATGCAGATACACCTTTGTTATTCTGACTAGCTGGTCCACTTTGCCCCAGATCCTTGTTTGGTGGTGAGAGCCTGCATTTGTAAGAAATCAGAAGTTGACCTTATCCTTCTGATTTGCACAATTCAAAGAGTATTGGTTCTCTCCTACAGAATCTTGTTGTACCTGGACAACTCAGTCTTCAATCTATCGGCATTCAAAAATCCAAATTTAATAAATTTTATGCTAAATGAAGAATTACAACTCAATTCCAGCAGATAAACTAGTCATTCCACAGCCTCGAAAATTCTCTTCCTCCCCTTCTTCCTAAATTGAGACCAGAAAGAAAAGCAGGGGGAAATGTGAGTAGGCGCATAATTTGTAGCAAAGGATAATGGGAAGTAGGGAGCTAGCCATCTCCCCAGAAAAGACTAGCATCAGTCTTCTCTTTCACTGATGTGCTTAAGCCATAAAAATAGAATACTCAGTAATGATCTATAGCTCTGATCCTGGAAAATTATGAGTTTTTGCTGCATTTCGTCACTGATTCACCTCATCTCGTCTAGACACTGCTGCCTTCAAAACAGTGGGTGGACTAAAATTCCAGATATGACGACTGCCTTGAGGCATCACCAAAACTCTTCCCTTTGGGGGACTGCCTACGGTGCAGAATTTATATTGAATTTTCCTTAAAGCACTCACATTTGTTAAAGCACTGCATGGTATGCAAAGGAATTTAACTTACATATTTAAGACAACGTACCCTAAGAACTCCTTAGGGGGGCACTTGAAGCTCTATTTTTTATAGATGAAGTCACTAAATGAAGAAAGAACAACCAACTTACATAAGTAGAAGAGGTTATACAGGTATCAAGAGATGAAGCTAGAACATAAACTTCCAACTCCAGTACCAAAGCCCCTTTAGACAATATGCCACATCTTTTTGGAGTATTCTAGATGTAATATCCGTACCTATTCTGGTAACAAAGATTATTCCACCTGTCTTCTTCTCAATGGGCACCACAACCCCTCCCCTCACATCATTTTAATTGCATTTTTAAGGCAAAAAGGAGTGGATAAAAAGGTTAGAAATGATAAACATTTTGAGTGACCGTCCTCTGGTACACCAAAAAGCACTTTCTAAATGCAAAATAAAAAAGTATGGCCTTAGATTATTGCATGTGCCCTAGACAACAGCCCAAACAGTCCCCTCACTTGGTGTCATGCTCAGGAGAAGTGCACACATTATCAAATTAAAGTGCATGAGTTTTATGCTTTATTATCCAAATGCAGGAAAATCTTTCATTGAAAATAACGCTAATTCCACAGAGTGTGCAATTAATCAACATAATCACGGGGATAACTTAGCTGTTTGGGGAGGTGTGTCAAATAACTCTTTAAGGCCACTAAAGTGCCACTTCAGCCACCAGAGTAATGATTTTCTGAATCAGCAATTTGTACAAGGGTCCCCTGGAGACCTGAAGGACTAAGGGCAACCCCGAAATCACTCAACTTACTTCTAATGAGTAACTTACCACTGGCTTTATGTCAATAAGATCTTAATAGTTCTGCCGACCCTGTTTTACATTGTTATCACAGTTTGTGTGTGATGACTGGCTCTAAGAGGACCACAGCAATTACAGACTTGGGTGCCCTCTGAAGAAACAACAAACATTTGAAAGCCTATTTTTTTTATTTGAAGAAACATAACAGTTTTTATATAAAATTGAAGAAAGGTCAATCTTGCAATATACACTAAAGGCATCAAAGCTAGCAGAGAGAAGTATTTTCACTAGAGTCGTAGGAGGAAAGGAAGATACAGGATGGGTGTGGAGAAAAGCAATCCCCCAAATTCTGCTCTGTGGCTAAGAAACCTTGCTGGTCATGAGACCCATTAGGAAGAGGTTTCTTACAACAGATTCTGGGCTTATTTACCCCAGGGTATTTGCATTCAGTGGAATAGGATCTGGCCTTCTTATTTTATTTTAATTTTATTTTTTATTTCATTTCATTTTTATTTTATTTAAAATATTTTATTTATTTATTTGATAGAGAGAGCAAGTGTGCACAAGCAAGGGGAGCAGTAGAGGGAGAAGCAGATTCCCCGCTGAGCCGGAAGCCTGATGTGGGGTTTGATCCCAGGACCCTGGGATCATGACCTGAGGCGAAGGCAGACGCTTAAACGGCTGAGACACCCAGGCGCCCCTGATTTTCTTTTTAATAAAATTCTACTGGTTAGTTCAGCAAGCCAGGGGTAACAGTAACCAATTTTAGTGACAGTCTCTAAGGTTACATTAGATGGAAATCCAATAAACCCAGTGGCCTGGTGGATAGCAACAACAAAAAAATAGGTTACTACCCGACCCAATCCATTTAACTGAATTTTTAAAAACAAAAAATTGTTGATCTCCAAGGCCCTTTCTGACAGTTTTATTTCAGAAACCTTTTTCTGGCAGCATACTTGGCCTTTAAATTTGTTCGTCTCCACTAACCAAGTCTCCCATTACCAAGTATTTTCATCCCTCTCATAAATGACAGAATTCCAAGACATAAAGTCCCAGGGGTGAAAGGTCACTCCTCTTCTATCAGACCCACTGATCACTGCTCTGAAAGTACCCCTTTCCCCATTCTATCCTGAGACAGAAATCACCCTTACGTTCCAGGGTCAACCTCTAGTGAACATAGTTTGTTAAAAGGGCCCTTCCACCCATGTATCTACCCTTCCGTGCTCTACTGAAGGCAGTCCATACACAGGGAGAGAATGTGGTCCTTTGATCCCTCTGGAGGAGATCTGTGACATTTCTGGTTAGAGGCTGTAGAAAAATCATATGAATAAAGACTCTGGTAGGGGCACCCAGGTGGCTCAGTCATTAAGCGTCTGCCTTTGGCTCAGGTCATGATCCCAGGGTCCTGGGATCTAGCCCTGCATGGAGCTCCCTGCTCAGTGGGAAGCCTGCTTCTCCCCTCCCTCTCTTGCGGCTTGTTTTCCCTCTCTCGCTGTCTATCTCTGTGTCAAATAAATAAAATCTTTAAAAAAAGAAAAAAGACTCAGCTGCCTGGCTAATTTTTTTTTAATTTATCAGCAAAATTTAAGAAAATCTAGAGCTACATTTCACCATTCAAATCACTTTTGGCAATAAATTATTTACTGCCCATTAAGCTGATGTTCTAACAGAGTTTTACTAATATTAAATGTAAAACATAATACTGACCAGACTCTGAGTAAGCCACAGTGGGACAGCAAACAAAGGAAAGGGTTTAGTATTATGTTTGTTATTGGGTCTATAAGGGAAAATTACATATTTTAGCATCATGGCATATAGGCAATGGCTTCAGTTTTCAAGCTAAGATTACAACTAACAAAAATATAACAAGTATCATCTCTCAAAGAAACCACAAGGACATTAGATATGATATTTGAGACTGAACCAAAGTAAGACGGATGGGAATCTCATGAAGATTTTAAATGTAGTTTAGACATGTGTATAATACATACAAGCATTATACTTACATATATACACATACACATAAGAAACATTTAAAAATTTTTAAGTTCTTTTTATTTAAGTAATCCCTATACCCGAAGTGGGGCTCGAACTCTCAACCCTAAGATCAAAAGTTGCACACTCTTCTGACTGAGCCAGCCAGATGTCCCCATTTTAAACCCCAGATAGAAGACAATGCTAGTGTCACTCATTTATATATGTAAGACAACAGATATATTAGATGACTACTTCTCCAGCCTTAGAACTGAATTACAATTAGTCTCTATTCCCTAAACATCCATCACTGAGAAGCTAGGGGGAAATAGCTCAAAATTCAAAATACATTTCAAAGCATCCATAGAGTAGACGAAGAATGGGAAGACTGCTAAGTATTGAACCTGATTAACTTCAAGAGATCCGGTCCAGGTCCACAACAACCAAAGAGGAAGGCAAACAGGACTAAACTCCTCAGAGTCCAAATCCCCTGTGACAAGAGTCACCGCTAAAGGAAGGTGATGGTTCACAGATAAAATTACACGAGCTGCTGAGTCCCACATTATGATGTTTTAGGAAAGTCTCCCAATGACTGAATACATGAGCATGACTTCATCAAGAGAGGAAGGCAGGGGGCACAGGAAGGAAGAGGCGAGGCCATGGGAAGGATGGTCAAGGAGAAGAAGGGAGGAAGGACAAGGGGAGTAGTCAGAATACTGACCTCATACGACCAAAATAGGCAAGAAAATAAAGTACATTACAAGGAATAGATGTTTATAGACAGCAATTTTCAGTTTGGAAACTTGCAAAACTGATCATCTAATTGTAAAAGAGGTCCAAAAAACATGAACTATGGAAATAAATATTTGTTGGGGCCTCTGTGTACCCCGTGCTGGTTGCTGGTACATCAAGTGGACATTGTTTGCAAGAGGTAAGGATTTAGATGGTTGAAATGCAAGGGAGCAAACCCAACAATGTACATTGGTAAGGGGTGAATGGGTGTACTGAAAAGCACAGAGGAGGAGAATGCTGAATAGAACCTCATCGTGGTAAACAGATGGCAACAGGAGAGATGTGTATTTGAGATTCCATGCAAGATGCTATTATAACTTAGGGACAACTTGAGATTTGTTGGAATGCAGTTCATAGTTATTTGACAATGTTAAATAAATCAGAGATACTTGTATCATTTATTCAAAACAAATTTTAAGGTAACTGGTACCTAAAATTGGAAAGACAGGAAACTGGAAAAAACTTAGATGACATCCCCCCTCCCACACACACTCTAAACTCTTATATCATTCCATATTTTAGGGAGCTGGCTGGGGATATTTTGAAGTCATCTGCTTACAAATCAGAGAAATTTACAAGATAAGACAAAAGAACTGCAAAAATCTAAACTCTCCTCTCTGGGTAACAATTACTAAATTGACTCAATTGAGTCATGTCATTTCAGAGTTATGTAGAAATCACTTACACATATCATTATTATGAAGAATTTGGTGAAACCTTGTCAATAAAAAAACTGTTGCTACTTTAAAGACCTATCCATCACCCAGGGCCCTGGTCTTCACTGTCAGAACCCTAGGGTACCCTCCATTCAAGCAGTGGTGGAGAGGCCAGAATGCTCCCTCTGTGACTGCCCTTGTATAAGTTAGTCCTGTGACCTGGGGACCTGGGGACAAAGGGACCAGCGGCGGTTTGCTCCTTTAACATCTCACACTCTACAAACAATAACCAAAAGAGGCAAAACCAAACAAAAAGAGGTTCCACTCAAGCTATCATTCTCAATGTCTGCCAAGGAGGATAGCGTCATTTGATCTGCAAGGAAGCCAAAAACGCCTTTATAAAACATTGTGATGAATAGATAAGTCATTTTCCTTCACGAGACAAGTGAAAACTCTTGACACCATCAGGGAGTTTTCTCCTAGGGATTGATTATCAGCCACATCCATTACCTACAAAGAGTCTCGTGGCAAAATTTCAATGATTTATCTTTTTGAAGTCCATTCCCAACTTAGTCCCAACAAGAATTCTTCTTAAGTGTAATCAGACCAGGAGGAACTATGAAAGCAATGAAAATACAATCAATGGTAATACGAAATCAACCACTTAAAAATTCAAGAACTGGTATATACTCTACATATTATTTGAACTATCAGGAGTCTATTTAGCAAAATCAAACAAACAAATCCCCCAAATTTATTTTCAAACAGAAACAAATTAGCTGTCATTCTCAGTATTAACCTATAACTTTATAATCACTACAAATATATGATTATTTTTATAAAAATGCAAAAACAAAACACACCAAAAAAACCCAACCTTGAAAAGTAAAAGAAATGAAGAACCCCTCACACCAGTCAGTTCCAATCTGAGCAGCCAGCAGAGGGCGCACATGCCCCAACAAGAGCTGGCTGTGGCCAGGCACCACCCAAACTCACTTCGGACTAAGTCTGACCAAAATTTGAATACAGGGGAGGGTGGGGGTGGGGGGGAAATCATCCTACCAGTGGCATTAATGAAACAAGTGTGCTCACTTTAGGATCAGTGTGAAATATACAAGTACACTTTATTATTAAATAGTGACTTTAACAGATTTCTTAGCTGCTTCATGGGAAGTTGTCCATTAAAAATCTGTAATTCTTTATATAGAAGTGTAGTTTTATCAGCTTTCAAGGTCACGGCAGTTTTTTATAGTTCTATATTAAGAATTATCTATAATGCATGAATTTGTGGAGTAACTTATATATTAAATTATATATTAAATTTCTAAAACACAAAACACTTGTATTGGTGAGTATATTAAATTAACTTTTGTAAATAGAGTCTCTTTTAGTATATTTCCATGTGTCATATACAAATCTAATGAATTTCTGTAACCCTGGAGCAATCAAATATGTATCATTTTATGGTTAAATGAGATACATGAGTTACTTATTTTTCCACTTGCTTGTGCTTGATTATTTGGGTCTCTATATTATAATATTTGGGGTTACAAGGGCACCTGGGTGTCTGTCGGTTAAGCGTCTGCCTTTGACTTGGGTCATGATCCAAGGTCCTGGGATCGAGCTCCGCATTGGGCTCCCTGCTCACAGGGGAGCCTGCTTCTCCCTCTCCCCGTGCCACTCCCCCTGCTTGTGCTCTCTCATTTGCTCTTTCACTCTCAAATAAATAAAATCTTTAAAAAATGTATAATATTTGGGATTACAGTAGATTGTACTAGAGGAATACCTAGGAGCTATGTATGAACACGTGCATATAGAAAGGGCACTGTTTATCCTTTTAAGAAAGTTTTCCTATAAATGCAAAGCCACAAACTCCTCCTAGAGCTTTCTAAGCTTGTGATTTCAGAAATAATATCATGACTTGAAAAAAAAAAAGGAATTACCACATGAAAGCACCAAATTAAAACTGACACCAAATACTGTATTTTTTACATTTATATATAAAAATTAAATAATCCATAGAATGTTCAGTGTCTAATTTCGAATAGACTGGAATAAACAGAAGGTGTGCATTTAAGTTTCAAGATGAAAAGCTTGGTAGGATAATTAACAGCCACTTGTCCATCCACCTAAATGATCATTTCAACCTCACATCTCACCAAACAGAAACAATGAAGCCATGTAATATCTCCATAAGGTGATTTTTTTTTTTTTCCTGAAGCATTCTCGGTAGATTTGAGAGTTGAACTTAATTTACAACATGTACAAACCAGGTGGTTTAGGTTACATGTAGGTCACGATAAATAATACTCATCCTTCGGCTGATGTGGCTGCACCATTTCTGCATAAGTTAAAATGACGATGTTTTATTATTCCTAAGCACTCAATTCTGAAATGTTTGCACAATCTGTTAAGTCCAGGCAAATTTAAACGATTTTGACATGCAGCCTGCTAAGGCCAGTGACGGGGATAATGCCTCTTTACGTGGGTAAAATTTTGTGACATATAGGTCACTCTCTTAAGGGGAATCAACTGTGTGTCTCTTCTTTGCATTTCCACCACAATCCTTCATCCTGCAGCCTGGAGCTGAGAGTGAGATGCAAGAAAGGAGCCGAGTGCTCAAAGCAAAAATCTGCTTCCAGGACAATCCATTATATCTGACAAGTTAAATGTTCCATGGTAGGCCATATGGCACGAGAGCAGGCCCGACGATGGGAGAGGGGAACTCGGCAAATGCATCACAATTAAGGAGTTTGGCTACAGACTTTACTTTGAATTACTTTTTTTTATTATTATTAAATTTTAAATGCTGCCCCCCCAATTTTTAACTGAATCCCCTTTTATGAGATAATTTCTAAAGAAGTTCCACAATTTCTTTCCCATCTCGTGACTGTGGGTACTGAAATATAAAAGCTAAGAGATACACATGGCCCTTTTTATCAAATGGGAGTTTCAAAGGGGAGGACCTGTAGCCTCGTTTAAAAAATTTCAAGACAAATAATAAGTAGACTCTATCTGTTCACCAGACAGGAATATGTAAATGAAATTGGTTGTTAGATTGGGACATTTGAGTGAAACTGATAGAACATTAAAGTAATTCGGTTTCCATTCTTAAGTCTAAAAAAATCTTAAAAGCCATACAGTCATAACTGGCATGTCCCTGTCTCTTCCACGGTTTACTTAATATTTATCAAATTAACAAATTCACTGAAGACTTCCTCAGTTGAATTTAGCTCTTAGCAGGCCACCAGAAACAAACTCTCCATACACCTGCTAATACCATGTCTCAGAGATGAGTCTGATAAGCTCTCTAAGACACTCCTTAAAACCTGGTGGTCCATGGTAATAAATATTGGCTGTTGGAAACAACATAATGTAAATAATAGCTGGACTGTGATCAAGGTGTGCATGTATTACATCAAAGGAGAGGAACACGAAATGACCAAAACAGTATCGTCACACCACAGATACCACCATTCATTATGTCATTCTTCTAAATAAAGAAAACAAATGTTTTTATTTCTCCTGCAGAATTCTCGAGAACTGGACATACACTAAAAACTGAAAACGCTTTCTAGAGAAGGGTCCAAATGCAGCTGGTCTAGTGTCTAACAGTAAGCTTACACCCTCAGTTCCTGGGGAAGACACATTCTTAAGGTAATTTTTATATAATTCGATATATATATATATGTAGGTATACACATATACAAATTATAATGGGTAGCTTCTTCTAAACAAAAGCAATTATCATTCAAGTATTCACACTGGTTTGCAAACATGAAATTCATGACGATTGAGAGAAATATATATGCATCTTTCTAAAAGAGAAGACGCTAAGACTCATTTCCCTAAACTATTTTCACTCTCCATTTCTCCAGAGGGTCACTATTTCCCTCCAACGTACCCGCTTCTGCCTTAATTAAGAATAACATTATTTCAAAGAGCATATCCAGATACTTTATAAAAATGGGTCATTTTTCTTCACGTGTCAAATTAGTAACACATTTTCTGGTGGTCCCAAAGTTAGTATTTGTTAATAATCCAATATAACCTCATATTTGCATCTCTCTTATTTTTGAACATGGGACAGTTTGTTGAGTTACGAAGATGGCATGTGGGTTATGAACTGGTGGTTTGTGTTAAAAATCAATTGTTATAGCTCTTTGTTCTTATCAAGTGATTTGACATAAACTTCATCATAATCCTGTTAGGTAGGCATCATGACTATTATCATTAATACTTTCATTCAATAGGTAAGGAAAAAAGGAGATTCAGAGAGGTTAATGTATTTGCCTTAGAGCACACAGCTCTGTAACGGAGCTACATCTGCCCGAGCCTATTTCTGATGCCAGCATTTTATCGCCATGCCATACCATATACTTCATGAAGTATGAGTATTAAAAAGATTTAGGCAAGTGTTACTTAGGAATGCAAGTATATATTATACATTTTTATTTCATATTGAAGAAAAGTGGCCACATATCCTGGTATTACAATAACGCCCAGTTTGAAAAAGGCACCAGGATCCTATGCCTGGGTTTTCTGGGAGGAATGATCACATACTCAACACACAATTACACATTGGACACACTCACACACAGACACACACTCGTAAGAAGGAGCCACGCACACCCCAGCACCAACAAAGTGCACTGGGCCGTTGTGTACTGTAGATCCTATTTCTGTGTATCCAGATCCACATTTTTATTACTAATTAAAATGTCCAGATGGTAAAATAACACCTGATCTGAGGGGCTTTTAAGTACAGTAATTGTCAATGCTCAACTCCTACATTGTTAACAAATTGGAAAAATTGGCCTGCACTGAGTTTTATAGGTACTGTTTCCAAACCAAAAGTGAAATGCAGTTAAAACTTAAATAATTTGAACACAAAAATGCCCACAGGAAACTCTTTACCCAGGAAAAAAAAAGGAGAAAAGATCTGCCATACAAATCATTACTATTGAGAGAAAGTCTGCGAACTCCAACAGAACCGAAATCATATCATAGCTATACAGTTGTGTTTTATAAGGGAAAAATACATAATAGGGGGAAAAAATGAAGTTAGAGCTAGCTGTTTAATAGCCATTCAATCCTATCATTTCATGAGGCCTTTCTCCACCTTTTGTGCTATGAGTTCCTAAATAAAAACCAATTAATTTTTAAATGTATTTGTGTCTCTTTTTCTTCTTGTTTTTTGGTTTTTTGTTTTTGTTTTTGTTTTGTTTTGTTTTGCATTTCTATGCCACATATGGGTAAGGACCTTAACCATAATGCCAGAAGATTTATTATCTCATCTGCTGTTTAAAAATACAAATTCTGGGATGACCCCTGAAATTCAGGTTAGGCCTTCCTTCATGAATAATGTACTTGGGTAAATGACAAATGCTTTTAAAATGTTTTAGCAAGTTACTTCCTAATCCTAAAAGGATTCTTTTTTTTTTTTCTCAAGCAAACATTTTTGCAAATATTTAGGCTGCTTTGATACGCAAATGTTCTCCCAAACATCTCCCCCAGCCAGCCACTGAAATCTCTCCACAGACCCCAACCAATGGGAAAGTTTGCAAGGGAAATATGAGAAACAACTGGATAAGAACACTGCCAGGAACCCTGGCTTTACTGGCCACAAACAAATGTTGATTTTGTTGCAATACCTGAAACGAGACCTTGGGATGTTTTAGTGAAACTACTTTAAAATTCCCAGCCAGGAGGCTGTAATTCCCCTTGACTGAAGCAACAGTTTCTGGGGAGGGTAAAACTGATCGCCCACAGGTTTCCTATTTCAGAGTTCAATAACTCCAGTAAATGTGGCTTGCTGCTGGACAGTGAAAACCTCATCACTTTTAAAAGAAAATGCCCATAGGAATTAACATGTGCGAAACAGGAAACAACAACAACAACAAAAAGCAACAAATAATAGCGTAGCCAGGGTCTCAAATCTTAATAGTAAGTATAACAGGAGTACTTTCAAAAATGTTCTCCCAAAGGAATAAGCCAGGGGAAGAAGAGGTCCCTAGAGCCATCTTTACTATAGAAATAACTCAAGAAATCATTCATGCAAATGAAGGATTTCTAGAAATAAAAACGAGAGGATAGCATTCCAAAATAACTTGTAAATACAGGATCAATACAATCGCTATGAGTAAAAACAAACTCCCAGACTCCCTTTCCCTTTTATACTCTGCCTCAAAAACATCCCCAAAATCTGGTTTGGGAAATAGGGGATTCTTCAATAACAGGTTAACAAATCATTTCAAATCATGTCTCCAGTTTATTCAGTAACATAAGCCACCAGAGGCTAGCTACACAGAAAGTCAGGATTCTGGTAGCTAACATCACGCTAGGCGTTCCTTAGGAAGGTGTGAGTTGGTGTACTTTGTGAATTTGGTGGGAGGAGAAAAGTTAACAGTGAGTTTACCAAAGCCAGTGGAATGTTGAGCTTATAAAATTACAATGATCTGCTTCTCAGCCACGAACCTGCTAATCTACACTTGTCCCTTCACTTCTGCCATCATTTCCTCATTTACACATATTAGAAGTGGTCAAAGATTTCATCAGATGTGGTTTTGACAACAGCAGCAAAGTGCCTAAAGCCTCAGATTTTTAATTGAGCCCAAAATACAGATTTTGGGGAAAAAAGAACCAATCACAGCAGGAAGTGCTTCAAAAGGGGGGAGAAAAAAAGGAAACATTATTTTGAATAGTCACTCTGCACTTAGTTGCACTGTGTGAAAAGAAAAGAAAAGGGCTCTATAAAGTGTCAGAATTAACCGATTGTTTCAGATTGCTTACAGGTGAAATTCTACCATCTGGATGGGCAGTTTGCCCGCATAAAATAGAAGTAAACTGTAAGAAAAAAAAAGTAAAACCTTCTTCTGCCTGCTATTTTAACACAATAGATTTTTAAGGGAAAGAGGACAGAGCCACCATAATCTGTACACATTGACACATTGACACACCATGTACACACACACACACGCACACACACACACATTCATGTACAAACTGAGAAAACAAAAATTGGAATAAAGCAAGAGACTGAAATAAAATTCTGTTTCTCGGAACTCTGAGATTTAATGAGGAATAAAAACATAGCCATTCTTAATCGCATAACAGGGGAAAAGATTTACTTTCAAGTCCTCATTAAATAACTGATGAGACTTTCTATTTTACTGAGATACTCTAAAAAATAAGACCTAGACTATCAAAGTTTCTACCTTCCCCTAACAAGGCATATTTATATTCTTTATTTATGCTGGGCTAGCAACTTTGGGAATTACAATTTAACTTAAAATAAACAGGAAACTGCATCTTAGGAACTGCCTCAAGTTGTTTTCTATCATTTGAGAGTGAAAATGCTTATAAATTTGACAATTTATAAAGACATATGCTTTCATTCTCTCTTTTTCTTAATCCTCATACAAACCCTTTTGAAAAAAAAAATTTACCTCAGCAAAAAAAAAAAATTTTTTTTGACTTAGTGATCATCATTCTTATAACCTAATGATCAAATCCAAAATCAGGTCAGAACTCTGTTTAGGTTTTTCCTTCTAATGTTGAGAGGGGAGACAGGACTTTCAGTTGAACTCTAGGCTAGTATGACAAAACATGGTACCAGGTTGGCACTCAATGGTTATTTGCCAATCGACAGTCACACATTTTGAAAGCAACACAAAGAGGATTTATAAATTAATAGCTCTCTGTACTGAATGCTTGTCAAGAGCCCTGTTCTGGGGTTTCTGGGTATCCATTTTGATCGTACAGTGTCTCTTAAAATTACATCTGAAGCACAACACTAGACCAGAAGTGTTGAGTGAGAGAATTATGGGCACATTCCCAAACTCTTACACTCAACCACAAAGGAAATAGACTAAAAGAAAAAGCACCAAAAAAAAAAAAAAAAAAAAAAAAAATCATCCAAAAAAGAAAGAAAGAAAAAAAAAACCCACCCTGAATAGAGAAATAGAATACTTGCTTTTCTTTCGACCTTATGGGTAGCACACGGAGGGAGGCACCAGAAGATCTAAGCACAAATACGTGATGAAGAGTCGCCAAAAAGCATGTGGATGAATAAACTGTCGTGGCGTGAATTTGCCAGCTAGAGGACAGAACACAACATGCTGAGGCTTGGCTGTCCTAACATGTTTTACTATGTAAATTTAAATCGTCTTGAAAGGGAAAAGGGAAGAGGGGAAAAGGTGGAGGGTTTTTTTTAATATTAAAAAAAAAAAAAGTTTGCCAGAAATTCTCATACTTGGGTCACAAATAAAAGTACGTTCATTGCTGTTATTAAAAAAAAAAAAAAAGAATCTAGTTCTTAGGCTAAAACTCATCACATGTTTCCTATGATGGAAATTTAGGGGGGTGGTTTAAAGAGTTAAAGACTCCCTACCATTAATTTGCATCTGGTGCTTTTAGTGTGTGTGTGTGTTTTTTTCTTCCCTGAAAAGTTGGCAGAGCTGCCGATTTTCCATAATGCAAGCATTTGGGAATTGTGAGCGGAATGAAACCGATCCAATCTCCTGACTGCGACATGAATTTTCATTAATTACAACCTTGTCAGCAAAAGCATTATCAAAGCTGAATATGAAAATGCTAATGAGTCCTCATTTGCATATTTTTCTTTGTTGGAATGTCATTAATTATTACATTTTATGATGATGAATGCAGCTGTCGAAGCTCTCCGATGCATAATTAGCCATCAGAATGCCAGGAGCCGATCAGCATTTTTGGGTGAAAAAAAACAAATTTCACTTCCACTCTCCCCCCATCCCAACACATACACACACACACACACACACACACACATACACACACCCCTGATGACGACAGTCCTGAGGCTGGACTTTGGGGAAGTTGAAAAGGGGTCGTTTAGAGGGAATTAATTTTTGCTTTAAAATTACTTTGTTTTTAGCCGATAACGGTCTTATACAATAAAAGCAGTTCTTAATAAAAAAAAATCGTTATTCCAGCTTAATTAATGCCACGCTTAATTATAACACCATGATGTCAGCGGTTTTAATTAAGTATTGGCTCCGTTACAAAAAAAACTCCTCGCTGCAGTAAGAGTCACAACACACAGATTTGTGCAAATCATCTCTGCGATTTTTTGGTCTTCCGTGGTTCATGAACTATTCAGATATTAACAGGCGGCATGAAAACTCCAGGCACACACGCGTGCGCAGGAGTGCGCGCACACTCACATGCACTCACACACACACGCACGCACGCACACACACCGAGCAAAGGGGAAAACCCATACTTTCCGACTACATTACTTGGATAGATTTTAGAGCTTACCTACTTGACCACTTTTTTGAGCTAAAGTGTAAGTGAAGATGACAAAACATAGCTCATCCTCTCCCAGCCGCTGGGAACGGTGTTTATAAGTAAAAAAAGAAAAACAACACAGAGCAGATGGGACCATTACACATGACCAAACCAATCAATCACAGATGAAGGGCCCAGGTGCAGCGCAGCCGTGCAACAACGCACCATTTCACAGTCTGTCAGACACACACACACGGTCGTCCATGAGTGACCCTCCTCGGCTCCCCCCGGACCTCATCTGGAGCGCTGCGCCCCTCTCGCCTGCCTACGCTCCAACTGACGTCTTCATAATCGCCCTGTCTTTCTATCCGCTTGGCTCCTGGGAAGAGGGGAGGCTGGAAGGGGTGGCGATGGGGGGGGGAGGGGGAAGGGAGAGTGGGGAGGGGAGATAGGGACAGGGGCTCCCATCATTGTCACTTGTGAGGAGTCCAGCCTTCTTCCTTCTGCCCTCCCACGGCCCCTCCCTCCCAAACCACCACCGCCATCACTTCTCTAACCATCATTAAGCTCATTAATTTTTAAGGGTGACTGCTTGGTTGCAGCACCCCAACTGTCTGCCATTAGAAATAGAAATTTCGTTGGTGAGTTTCTTGCCCTGGGAGGAAGAGAGACATGTGTAACTGGACAAAGTCACAATTAGAGGGAAATGGTAGGCATTAATTAACTGCAAGTGGTTACTAGTACTTTCCACGCGTCCCCACCCCCCCCAAAAAAAAACTGGTTCAAAGGAAGCCCTAGTTACTCAAAAGCCTCTGAGGAGCCGACTCTTTCTCAACATTTTATGCCTTAAATAATTTCTGTGGCCTCGGGCCGCCGGCATCACAGACTCCTACAAGAATTACTGAACCCAAATGAAATTGTACATTTGCAAGAGTCACAAGGTGATTCTGGCAGCACGACGGAAATACCAACTCAGACACAAAAAAGTTAAGGATAGGCTCCCTGTTTTAAACTGAAAATGCCTGATCACAGCGTTTAAAAAAAAAAAAAAAATCAGTGGGGAAGAAAGTAACCAAAGAATGCAGAATGGAATGACAATATACACCACAAAAGTCTACCTACTACCTTTGAAAGAAATTTCACCACATGGAGGAGGGAGAAGACTGGTTTTATGGCTTCAGTATATTCTTTAATCATGAGCTTCTTAAGCCTAGGTAATTTATAACAAAGTTTTTGAGATCTGTTGATAGAACACAAATATTATAAAGGAATCATCCCTATTTACTCAGAGAATTCAAAATGGATATTCTCCCCAGCTTTTGGAGATGACTGCTCATCCAGTGATTGAATGCTCTCAACAATTTATAATTTATTTTGCCCATTTGGAGATGAGAAGAAGTTTAGGAAAGCACTCAAACCCTACAAAGAACAACTATATGACTGCAAAATAGCTTAAAGGATTTATGTTCCAAAATGCTCACAACATTTTAGGCTTTAGGGGAAAATTTACACTGAGAACAAGAAAAAAGTTCATCAAAATAGACCATGCAACCCAGCCACTCTAAGGATTAAGTCAAGTGTCATTTATAGGCAGTTTCATTTAATGATTCAAAAATAAAATAGAGTGCAGGCTAAGTTGGGTGAGAAAGTGTCCTACCTAAAATCTCCGTGCCATTCCATTTACAGGCAAAGGCAATTTTGCAGAACACTAGGCAGATTGGATTCGTTGAAATGAAAGCTTTGTCTCTTAGCATGGGCCCTACCATCAATTCAAACATGTTCTCCAAATGGTTTGATGACGCACTTGTTTTTGTGTTGTTTTTTTTCTTTTGAGGATTCAGTACGCTTCTCATCTCTTTACCATCTAATTTGTCCTTTGGAAACTTTTAAATATTGAAGTAATCATGAATCTTTCTGCTTCCCAATGTGCCCTCTAATTTTTATGCTTAGTCCTTGTTAACAAGGAGCCTTATCTCTGAACTCCAGGAAAAAAACAAAACAAAACAGAGAACATATTTATTAAAATCTTCCATAGCTATGTAGAAAGGATCGCTTTGCATTTTGGAAGTGTTTTTTTTTTCCTCAAGGAACACACTCTACACATTTGCATTAATAAATTTCTATTTTCAAGCTCAATAGAAATTGCAGTACAAAAAGCAGATGTGTACGTTGGATTCTTTCAAGTTAAATTTCCAAAAGCAGAGCCTATTCTAGTTCAAGATCAAAGGAACTAAAACATGATCTCCTCCCACTTCCAATATAATTACAGAGATTTCATTTCTTTTGTTACACTGAGCACAACAGGTAAATCTTAAACCTGAAGGATAATGATCAGGTGCTCTATCTCAGCTTTGCCGGGTAGCTGAATCCCTCCGCTCAGTGCCCCTGCTGTTTAAACTACCACTCCACGGGAAGATGGGAAATGTCTCATGCTCCTCTCTACTTTTTTCTTGGAGGTTTCTTTCCTTTTCAACATCAGAACAGTGCAGATTGGTTCTGAGGTAGACAAACCCATTTCACAGCAGGGTTGTTCTAAAGGAGGGCCATGCCCATCCTATCAAGCGCATCAAGAAAAGAATCTACATTTGTAGGCATCTTTGATCGGTAGGCTATCTAAAAAAAAACCCTTTTGGAAGTAGAGGGGGTATAAATAATAAATAAATGAGGAGTGACACTGCTATGAAATGTCATATCCTGGCACTCCTGTGAAAGGACAAGGCCCTGGGGAGAGAGAAGAAAGAGCTGCAAACCGCAAAGTCATCCAAAACTGAGGTTCGAAAGAAAATCTGTTCCACTTTGGAGTGATTAGCATGATCTATTTCTTTGGGGAATATAGGTAAAGAGAGAACAAAATTTAATGTCAAAACCCACAAAAACAGAGAACTTTGGGAGAGAACACCCTGTAGGCTTAAACATCCTTGAGAGAGACTGCATTCTACATATGTATTTCCATCTCCCTTTTAAAATTCCTGGTACCTCATTTCATCCTTTGCTGCCCATAGGCATCTGTTCCCCTCTAATTATTTGCCATTTAGAAAAACTCTGCTTAAATTCCTTGTGCATCTGTCCCTTGCTTAGTGTATATTTGTGATGCTTAAATATGGTGCTTGATATTAGAGCAGTCTTGCATAGAAGTACAAAAACTTTCCCATCCCAGAAAAATGTTTCAATATCCTCTTCCCCAAAATCCATACACAAAGTAAATTCAGTATTACTAGGATTTTATACAATAAGTATGTCTTCCTATATGCATCATACAGACACACACACATACACACACACACTCTCTCTCTCTCCAAAGATTTGGCTGTTGGTAAATAAAGCTTTTAGTATATCTTGCAACCAATGCCTTCATAATATAAATACCAGTAATAATGTCCTTTCCAAAATATAGCATTTATTTTTAAGTTGCTAGGGTCTCCTGAGTTATTTTTTGCTAGTTTATGAAATAGAATATGATTGTTTTGTATGGAAATATCCTTACTTTCAAGGATATCACCCCTTGAGAATACAGGAAAATAAAAACTTGAAAAATCAGACATGGTTTGGTAGCATCAAAAATCCAAAATCGAACAGGTTTAATAGTCCTTCCTGTGTCTCTTCCACACATTCTTCTTTCTGTTTGCTCATTCCTTCATCCCTCCTTCCTTTTTCTCCCTCTTCCTCCCTCCATACTCCCTAAAGAAAAGCATTGGATTGGGAACATGAAAACTTGCTTCTAAATTTAGTTTTGCCAATAACAAGGTGGAGTCTGTTTACTTATCTGAATTGGAGTAAATGATCCCAAGGCTGAGGAAAAATTACTATTAATAATAGTAGTAGTAATAATAACAATAGTTTACTCCATGCTGAACACTTTGTAGTGTGGGGGATGTGGGGGCTGCTTAACAGCATGAATTTGATAGTCAAAGTCCCCGGGTTGGCTCTGAATCCCAGATCCATCTCTAATGAATTAATGGCATGGCAAATTACTGGATGTCTTGGTGTCTCCATTCTTATCAAAAAAATAGGACTAGTAATAACATCTATGTTACTTGGTTGTTGTGACGAATAAATCAGTTAAGACATGAAAGGTACTCAGAATGTGTATTTATTTATTTTTTCTCATCTGTCTCTACCACTATGGTAACTTCATGCAGAAGGGGAATACCTTTTGTTTGCCACTAGATGCACAGAGCCTAAAATAGTGCTTGGCACATGGTATAAAGTTGGTAAATAAACAACTGTTTAGTGAATGAATGAATGAACGAATGAACTGACAAAGAAACATGACTTGTTCAGTAAGAACCACTGATTCTAACACTGAACAATTAAATACTTACTAGGTGTAATTTATATGGTACTTTGCATGACCCCTGTCTTCAGGAAACTGATAATTTATTATGGGAATGAAGCTAAGTACAAACAACTATCGTTATAAATCATAGAGGAAAAATCACACTAGAAGTATAGAAGATGAATACTTTGCTAGGTCAGAGGAAAGATAACTCAGTTCTGGGGGTGGGGAGTGGAATCTTCCTACCGCATGATTCCTCCAAGAAAACTCTCAGAAAAGGTCAACAATGACAACTAAGTAGTTACAGCCAATAGACAATGTCCACTTCTCATATCTCCTGGCGACCAAAAAGACACTCTTATCCCCTCCTTATGCTTGACATGACTTCGATAACATTACATTTCCTTTTTCTCCTACTCGTTGGGCATTAACGTTCATTCTCACCCTAAAGCCTTTTGTTAAATTTTTTTTAATTTAAAAAAGTATTTTAAAGACTTATTTATTTGACAGAGAGAGAGGGAGAGAGAGAGCATGAGCAGGGGGAGGGGGAGAACAAGAGAGAATCTCAAGCAGACTCTCCACTGAGTGCAGAGCCTGATGCGAAACTTGATCTCCCAACCCTGGGATCATGACCTGAACTGAAACCAAGAGTCATATACTTAACTGACTGAGCCAGGCAGCTGCCCCTCACCCAAAAGCCTTTAAATGTGAGGAACCCTTCAATGGCTAGGCCCTAGGTCCACTTGCTACCGAAGACTCCATACGCCTTCTCAACCCTTCCACGGGCATCTCTGTGCTGAAGACTCCAGTTGCAGACCTTCGGCTCACACTTCTCTGAGCTTTACATCCTTAACTCCAGCTGCCTACCTGGTACCTTCACTTGGCTGACTTAAAAGGACCTCACACTTGACGCCAAAATCATGATCTTCTCCTTTCACACCTAGACATGTACTAATGTTCCCTGGAGTTTTATAGAAATGAAATTCTAATTATTAAGAATCTCCTATTTCTAGCTCCTGTGGTAGATGCATAGATCTCGTTTCATCTTCATCACAGTGCTCTGAGGCAGATACCATTATCTTCATTTTTAAGATGAGAGTCATAAGGCTCAGAGAAATTGCCTCCATTTCATCACAGGCCAAGGATCTCAGGGTACAAAGCTCAAAATTAAGAGGATGAATAATGTTTGCTGTCAAGAACCAATCTTGTTCCCTTAGTTTGAGCCTTATAAGCTAGAAGGAGTTGTCACACTATGAGCCTCCTGATTCATACTGAAAAGATATTTTGGTGAATTAATGAGAAGTCCATCCAGGGGATGAAGGGGAGGTATATAGTAACATCTTAATCAGATCAAAACAGACAATAAAAAAGTAGAAAACTTACAGAAAAGAAATATAAATGAAAAAAAAGCTAAAAGCTAATTACATAAGAACTGTAAAATATAAGGATATTAAATCTTTGTTATCAATCAAAAGCTACTTTTTTAAGATTTTTTTTTAGGGCACTTGGGTGGTTCAGTTGGTTAAGTGTCTGCTTTCAACTCAGGTCATGATCCCCGGAATCGAGTCCCTCATCGGCAGGAAGCCTGCCTCTCCCTCTCCCTCTGCTCCTCTCCCCCTGCTCGTGCTCTCTCTTTCTCTCAAATAAATAAAATTTTTTTTTAAGTTTTATTTATTTATTTTGAGAGAGCGTGTACTCACACACGTGCGCAAAAGCAGGGGCAAGGGCAGAGGGAGAGGGAGAGTCTCCAGCAGACTCCCCACCAAGAGTGAAGCCCAATGAGGGGTTCAATCTGACGACACTGAGATCATGACTTGAGCTGAAACCAAGAGCCGGATGCTTAACCGACTGAGCCACCCAGGAGTCCCAAAGATGAAAAAAATTTTCTATCAGTAAATATATCCCTAGTAAAATTCAGAAAACCACCACCACCAGAGGCCCACACAAAGCATGTAAGTGAAAGGAATCCTTGGCAGCGTTGTCTGAAGGGAAGCGACCTGGGCACGGCTAAATCTCTGCGGCCTGAGGACTGGGTCACATACCACACCAGCACCACCCGTTGTGCAGCGTTCTCTCTCTCTCTCCTTTGGGAGTCCCTGCAGGAGGCACCGAGTCCTACAACACGTGTGCCCCCACAGGAATCACTATACTTCATACCCTCGCTGAGGACACGACATGTAACCTTTCTTGGTAACTGGTGACCTATGAGATCATTATATTGCTCTCACTCAAGGGGACACTTCCATGTCTTCCATGATAATTCTTGAAAAACCCATTTGTTTGACCGGCTCACCAGCAAGTTTCCTCTATCCAGGTGACTTGCCCCTTACCCCCAAACCTGCTGTTTCTTGACATGATCTCTCAGACTGTTCAAGCTTGGCTTGCTCTGCTGTTCAAAGGTAGGTAATGGCGGCCTATCTCCTTGGGGTGAAGACCTCTGTGATTGGAATTCCTCTCTGCATATGGCTGACTGGGGGTTCTCAGACTGACGGTATTAGACATGTTGACCTTAAATGTTCCATACTATATTATTCATATAATATTAATATTAGAACATTCATCTCCCTGTATCCACAGTTTTAGACCTTTGATCTCTCCAGCTGTCAAGGAAAAATATTTTTCTGGCACGGAGTAAAGTGGATCAAACACTCATCTCTACCAATCTCAGACATATCCTGTTGCATTTTCTGGCTCACTAGAGAGAATTTCTCTCTTCCAGTACTTGTCATGCCAAACTGACCATGATTTGTTGTAGGAAAGGACCAGGGGCATTGAGGGAGGCAAAATGGGTAAAAGGCAATTCACCTTTTGGCTGTCACCCAGCAGCCACAACCCTGGCAAAGGGTATCATTTCCAAGTTTTCCACCAGCAAACCGGGAGAGGCAGATTCTTAGAGCAAACACAACTATGTTTGGGTTCCCAAATTTAAAAAAATGCCATTTGCTAGCCATGCGGTCCCGAAGACAGACATCCTACTGAAGATAAACGAGTGGCCCAACATCACACAGCTACTGAGCAACGAGCTGGAAGTCAAACTCCACGCTGACACCGGACTCCGAGCTCTTTCCATGCCCGTTCGCATAAGGACGGAAGACGAAAGCAGCTAATGAGAGTAGTGAGAGGACCAGAAAGAGAAGTTAGTTGAATTTGACATTGTGAATGTTGACAGAGGTGGGCTTCAAGAGACAAAGAGAATAGGCTAGGTAAAAAAACAACAACATCAACACAGAATTTGAAGCTGTGCTCCTTTAGAAGATCAACTACCTTGGAGAACAAGTAGTTTCATGGCAGCTCTTGGACTACAACCTGCTGAGGTGCTGATTCATGGGCCTGAAGTGTGTCGCAGCTTTAACATGACCCCACAAGGCCTGACGTAAGTGATCTAGATCCACACTTTGACAAGCTCTGCTGGGGAGCAGAGGGTCCACGCTCACATATATATGTAGACTGAAAAGGAGTCGGAGGAGAAAGAGGGGGTGAAAGCAAATAGAAAGGGAAAGATTTCTGGAAGCAGATTCCATTGTCCTGGAAGTTAAAATAAGCTGAAAGATGCAAAATACTGAGGTTTGTCCAGGGAATATAGAAAGGGCACGTGTTTTGTTTTGTTTTGTTTTATTTTGTTTTGAAGACATGATTGAAGAAGCACCAGACTGGCAGATATTCTAAGATCAACCACCTCAAATCAAGCAACACATTTGAGATCCGACATCTCTCCTAAAATTCTAGGATGCCTGCTTCATTTTGGTGCCACTTTCTTTCCCACCTCTTTCCTTCTCCGAGGACGAATGGATCCATTTAGGGTGCTGAGCTCAGACTGAACGGTGAGGGTCTGGAGTCAAAAAGACAGCCGGTAGTGGATGGAGAAAAATTAATTAGACACAGGTCACCTTCCCCTGCAATCTCAGGAGAATCAAAATGAGATTGGAGGAACTGGGGTGGTCTCCCAAGATCCAGTGCTTCTTTGGTTCCAACAAATGCTACTGTGACATGAACAGAGAGTCCCAAGAGCTCAGGGAACCTGGGACAACTAAAGTGGAAGGGTCTTCCAAATAAATGGCAACTAGAGAAGAGGAAATCAAGATACAGAAGGGTAGAAAGTGGAACAGCTTGGAAAATCAACACTCTGAAAATCAACATGGGAAGTAGATTGGAAATTTAGGTTCCTCGTCGACAACAGGGAATAAAGATTAGTGTTTATTTATCCTCTTCATCGGGTCAAATAAGTGGCAGATGAGAAGGCAAAATTAAGGCCCACCGGAGACCTATCCCGTGAGTCAAGGCTTGGGCAAGGCACTTGAAAAACGCGGCGAAGTAAGCCTTGCTATCGCCATCCCCGCACACCGAAAGGGAGGCCAGCGTGGAAGCGGCTGAGTCAGGAAGCAAACCACAGCTGAGCGAGAACTGAAGCAGGGTCTCTCAAAAAGTAAACAAACAAACGGACTAGCGCACCAATCCATCGGAGAAATCCACCGTTCCCGTCACCCCTCTCCACTGAGAATATGCATTACCCTGATTCTTCTTGAATTCTGATGCTCTAAATTGTTCCTAAGTGCTTTTGTACTATTTTGCTTAAATTTGCCAAAGATTGTAAACTACTTGGTTGTAAACACTGACCTGGATTCCACAGAGGAGTCTAATTCCACGCCAGCCCTGCAGTTGGCAAACCCACAGCCTCACCAGATGCATGCATTCCTATTAATAAAGCGACAGGTCCTACACTCATCTCACTTATCCCTTATTAAAAAATAATGATGATAATATTTTTCCTTGACTCCTATGACTCTTAATCATTCTCTTTGTAAGCTCTCTTTCTTTCTTATTGTGGTTTAAGAGTGTGCTGAAATGTTAAAACAAAACAAAAAAAGTACAGCATTCATTAGCGTGGTCCTCAAATCCTAGCATTTTGTTAACATATAACCTTAGCTTACGTTTACTTCTCATAGTTACATCTATCTGCACTGTCCAGGGAAGAGGGCAGGGAAGCATGGGTTGAGAACACATGCTTCAGAGTCTGGCAGGAATGTGTGCAAATCCCAAACATATCACTAACCAACTAGGAGCCTCCCTGTCCTTCATTTTCCTAATTTGTAAAATGAGGATAATAAATACTTTCCACAAAAGGTCGCTGTAAGATAAAATCTGCAAATCAAAGCACAGGGTTTGGCATACAGTAAGAGCAAACTAGCTAGTGGCTATTGTAACCACGATAGGATATTGATAAACATTTATGGACATTAGCAATCGGCATTGTGAACACTGTTGGACAAAGATCACTATCCTTATTTAGAATTTAGTGCTGATGGAGCCCGGATTTAATCTGCTCTTAAATGGACAGGTAAGCTTTGTATTTGTATCTCAGATAAAAAGACTGGACCGAATGTGGACTCATTTGAAAATGCATGCCTTTGGTGACGTGGGAAGAAACGGAGAGCCATGAGATGGAATGTTCCTCCAAATACGTCCAACTGTGTGTGTCGCTGATGACAGCAATGTCTGCACAAGGAGCACCCACATTTTCGACTGTACATATTTGTATTATGTTAAGAGGAAAAACATATCACCTCAGTGGTTCCTAAGGCTTTTTGCTTTTGCTATTACATTTTAGTTCCAAACAAGCTTTCTTGTTTTATGACTTTTTCCCTTTGCACCTTTCTCCCTGCTTCCTCCCTTATGAGACCAATCATCCATGTGCACGACGCCGACAGAGCCACTTCCTCTTCAGCTGTTACCCCGGCGTGGCTTCCCAGTCCATTACAGGCTAACATTTAAAGGCATAATTCCTACCCACTTGCAACTTTTATTCTAAAGGAAACAAAACAAATCAGGCTAAGATTGCGAGAGTACAATCATTTTTTCAAAGACCTCTCATGCATCAAATAGATTCATTCATTGCTCTTACGACTGTGGGCCAAATTCAAACAAATCTTTCTTCAACCACTGCGTTCAACTACATTTCTCTTTGTGCTTCTATACACTGACTTCTAGTATCCTCTTTTCTCTTTATTAATTCCACCAAAAAATGTTCGCTGTAATAGAATTACTTATTTATAGCGATCAATTTGGGGTTATAAGCATATGTTTAATTTCCATACTATGTGGAATGTTTATTTTTCTGTTTGTATCATATGAAAAAAATTCAGGCAATTTTTCTATCTAGTGATACTGCCAAAATGTTCCAAGGAAGAATCCTGGTTCCGGCAATCTGTTTTAGAACGGGAATATAGGATAACCCCTCCATCCCGGAACCCCTCTCAAATATTCTCCTCTAACAGTACAGATATAAGCCCTGTGTTCTTAAGGGATGTCTACCTGACCAACTAGAAATCCTGACTGCAGGGTATTTCAGTGCTTCCCTTCCGGGATTGGTGTGCTCATTGCTCAGCACAATGCCTGGTGCAGAGCGAGTGATCAATAAATGGAAGTAATAGGGAACTTTCAACATTCCCTATGAATATCCTGAGTTACCAATAAGTCTATCCGCAGTCATCAGACTGGAAATGATTGTAAAGTTATTTTTATCAAATAGTCTTTGATTTGGCTCAATGGTATTGGCAAATGCTGCGACTGTAACCATTTGGACTGCACATGCAGCTGGCCCGTTTTCAAAACCACTAGCAACATGTTTATTATTTGTCTCTTCCACTTGAATAAAAGCTCCACAAGGGCAGGCATTCTTTTTTGCTTTGTTTCCGTCTGTATCCCGAGCGCCTGACACATAGTCCGTATTTGCTGACTGAGTGATACATGCTGAGCATGGCTTGTCGGGTCCTTCAGGAGCTGGCTCTCATGGACCCGGAGAACCTACGGCTCACTCTCCCCCTTCGACAATGCTCTGAAAGAGATGCTCAATCCCTTCCTTTCCAGTCTTCTGCAGATATAAGTCCGGAAGCCTCAAGTACTCCTCCATCCCACTCCCCTGCCCGCTCCCTCCTCCTGACTCTCTCCTCCTGATCATTCAGATCTGAACTTGGATGTCAACTTCCCCAACTTCCTCTGGGCCATGTCCCGCCCTGCCAGGAGCTCCCAAAGGACCCTGCCTTTCTCTTGGCCTCTTTTACTCGCCGTGTTTTCCACCAGACAGAAAGCAACTCCGAGCACATGGTATTCAGGGGTATATCCCCAGCACCAAGACATGCCAAGTATCTGGCACAAAGCTGATGCTCCATCAACACTTGGTACATGGAATTATGAATAACTTAAAGCCTGAACACTAATATATGAAAGAACCATAAGAAAGCCATGTCTATATCCGGAGCAACTATTACTAATCAGTATGTATGATATAAGTCAAATAAGCTTACAAACGAAGTAATTTAAAATCCAATCAATAATCAATATGTTGTTGACCCTTTCCGCAAGTTACAGGTATTTCTGGCCAGTGAACAGTGGGATATGTCTTCAAATAAAACTTCACCAATCAAGATTCTATGATTAGAAAAGAAGCTCATGGGTAAAGAAATAGTTATTATCAACCCAAGAAGTAATTTCATATAATTAATGATGTAACTATTCATTCAAATATAAGAACTTTAATTCTCTCTAGAGGTTACGTTTTCAGCTTGCCAAAAATTCTAAATAAAAGCAGGTGTTAATTTCAATGATAAAATGCAATATACTATGACATGTGCAAAAACAAGCAAGTACCTCAATGCCATACATTTTCTTTAACTTCATTAACATGTTACAAAACATACAGAAGCCTTTAACTGATTTTCTCTCTGCATTTTAATTTTATTAAATTAAATATACAGAATACAACAGAAGCACAAAAGTCTACCTACTACCATGGCCAATATGTTAGCTGCGAGCCTCAATAAATAGACCATGAAACTATGGTCCGAGCAGCCTGAGGTCGGTCTGCACCCATAATGCGATCAAAACATTCATGTGTATGAAAAACCCAAATCAAACAAAAAACAGCTCTGTCATTCTGAAGGTGATAGGACATATAGCGAAATACCCTGATTATCTACCTCACCATTTAACAGACTCTGAAAACAAAAACAAAAACAAAAACAAAAACAAAAACACTCATCAAATCAAAGTTCAGCAACCTGTAGTTCATGTGTCTGTTACTGAACAGGTAACCAAAAAAATGTTTATTGTGTACAATAAGTTGTACAAGATAGCAGAGATAATATTACGAAGTACAACAAAATCACCCAAGTACTTGAGAAAACCGTACTTGCCTACAACCAATTTCGAGGCTAATTTCATAGCATTCTTAGCTATTTCCCTAATTGTTCTGCGTAAGGCAAAGCTTCCTTCTTCAGTGTCATTTAGTCTTAGCTGTATATTACAAAAAAACAATAAATGGGTGTTCTTTTTGAAATATTTATAGTGCCGACTTTCCTTTAATTTGGCTTGTCTTTCCTCTAAATTAGTAAAAATTGGTTAACATATTTTCCTACAAGAAAAATCATTCCCACTGCAAATACATAATGTTTAATTGTGAATTTACAACCATGTCTGTTATTCACATCGTTTTTACAGAAGCAAATCTTTAGGGCCATTAGATTAAGCCTATCAATGTGAAGAACAAATAAAATGAAAAACAGAGATCATTCCAGCCCTTTCTGGAAGAATGTACAATTTTAAGATATTAAAAATTATCCATTTTCTTTGATCTAAAAAAGGTATTAATTTATAGCATAAAAATATCTTGATGGTAAATAGTTAGGTGTTAAGTAGGTGATGACTCATCTTTACTGAGTGAAAAAGAAATAAAAGGATTTAAAAATAAGTCCTCAGTTCAAGAGAACCGAGCAGTTTTGAAAACTAAAATGACAGTTCTTTGATGTGATGTGTAGGTCAGAGATTCTCAAACCTGGCAGGACATCAGTGTCGCCAAATGCACATTTAAATTAGATGCTTGGATCCCAGCCCAGATCTCCAAATACAGAATGTCTGTAGGTGGAGCCCAGGCGTTGGTATTGTGTGAATGGCCCAGAGGTAACTCAGATGTACAGCAAGGGTGAAGATCTACAAGATTTGGTCATAGTTCTTTAGGGAGTTAAGGGGCCATGCGCTGACAGCCAAAGAATGCCACTCATCAGGTATACTTTTGTATCAGATATACTTTTGTATCAGATATACAAGAGCATGGGGAAAGAGGGGGATAAAACAATATTCGAAGTAAATATAGGCTGAGATGTACCAAAGCCTCTTTCTGGCATTCTCTGTCCAGCTCTTGCTTCTGCTTTCTCATTAGTCATATAGCACTTGCAGGTGGGGCTGGTGTTGCTATGTTTATAGCTGTCTTGTGCGTATCAGTCCCCCCCCCTCAATAAGAGGGCAGATTCACCCACGTCTGACAGTCCTCGCATGAGTTATCTATTCCTTGGGAAATAACCAGTCAAACTGCAACTCGCTCTATATAAAGGATGAAAATATGACAAAAGCAACAGTGATGGCGCTTAGTGGATCCTTCTTCTATGGATGAACTTAGGTCTGCCAGCTTTCAGAAACACTTCAACACGGAACAATTCTATATGAGAATCTGAAGCTCATAAGGGGGCTGTTCCAACCAAAGATCACCACCGAATGTCCTGGTAGCAAAGGTGACACTGGAGATTAACTGTGTTGAGAAGATTTTTGGCCATGGGAACAACGTACTGCAGGACAAAACTGTGCCATAGATGAAAGGCTGTTTGTCCTTGTCCCACATGCTCTGAAACGACATCCCTGAAACATCTTCCATATTCCATCCTTATGTAGCTGCTAAAACAATACCCAAAAGTGGGAAGAAGTGACCCCAGTGAAGCCCTCCTCACAATAGTATTTGCATTCATGACTGTCTTAAAGTAATCCTTGCACAGAAAGCAAAGAAAGATTAATTCTGGAAAAGAAACGGAGGGTCTTTTGAATGAGGTTTACTGGGCCCTAAAGTTTGTGGAGGCCAACAGCGGGAAACGAGGTAGTCCAAAGGGAGACAATGGTTGTCAGCCCGGGATGAGGGGTGTGGGCCCCGCAAGGTCGAAGTGCAGGAGGTGGGAAGAAGGGAGAAAGGAAAAAGTACATTTGAAGGTACAGCCTCTCATCTGCCTGAGGCAAGAGCTCTGAATTCCCAAACTGCACAGGAAGTCATGGGTGCAGGGGCAGCTGCTGGGGATCGACCAGCACCGAGTTTGGTTTAGAGCGGGGAGACAAGCGAAAGAAAGAAATACCCCCAAGCATGGACGAGGGAGAGGAAGCAGGCACCCACACTGAGGACAGTACGGCAAACAGACAGTGTAATAAAGAGGTTCCCCTTATTCATAGATTTGCCACCAAGAAGCCAAGAATGATTTAAAAAAAATTAAATCAATGACCTTTCTTTACTTTCAGGAGGTAGGGCTGTTTACAGGACTGATGGAGAAGTAAGTTCAAAAACCTAAGGGCAGGGCACCTGGGTGGCTCATTTGGTTGAGCTTCCGACTCTTGGTTTTGGCTTGGATCAAGACCTCAGGGTCATGGGACCAAACCCCGAGTCGGGCTCCGTGCTGAGTGGGGAGTCTGCTTGCGATTCTCTCTTCCTCCCTTTTGCCCCTCCTGCTTGTGCGCGCGCTCTCTCTCTCTCTCTAAAATAAATAAATAAAATCCTTAAAATATGTTATCTTGGAGAAAGAAGGAAATATCACAGGGAAATGATTCATAATTGCTTAAAAAAAAACCCTAAGGGCATGTTTGTCTTTTCAGGATCTAGCACACGACCTGACACGAAGAAATGTCCAATAAATATTGGCTGAATCAGTAACTCAGTGAATATCCTGAAAACAATACTAAGACTTCATAAACACTTAACAAATATTTAATAAACATTAAACACTGGGTATAGTGGAGTAACTCTTAGACTGAGAACTTGGGGCACAGAAAAAAGGCCTTGGTTATTCAAAGGCCATTTAAGATAAATTTTTTTAAGTACACTAACCTGTTCCCTTTAAGGGTAAATCTCAAGGGGCTAGCCTATGACTTAATTAGATAAAAACAAATCCACAAAATTATCTGCATCCACTCTAAGAACCACAGTGAATTGTTTTTCCTCTGCTTTCCAGCTGCTTCTTCATTCTCTCAACTTTCTTCAAGGTTTTTGGGTGAGTCCTGCTAGCTTTAAGGTTTTATTAGTTTTTCTTCTCACCCCTTGATCACCTGTTTTGGCATGATCCTGATTTCTTTTGTATTTTTTCACTCTCCTGGGAAATTTGTCTGTTTCTGGCATCTGTCCCTCATCCTCTTTTGTGAACACTGAGGTGAAAAATTCATTTATTTTTTAGCAGTATCTCCACTGCCTGTCAATAAATTAGCCTTTCTATCTCTTCAAAGCTTGACAAACCACTCTTCAGACCTCCTGTTCTTCAGGTGCTTTCAGAAATGACTCATTATTATTTATCATCATCTCACAGGTAATCTTTCTTGCTTATACACTCTTAATTTGGGGATATTTTTTGATAATCATGCCATTCTCTTGCTCTACACTATTCGATGTCAACTGTGCCTCTTTCTTAATATGTAATTGCCATGTGCTCTTCGGTTTCCAATTCTGCTAGCCCAATAGTGGGAATATTCTTATGGTGGGTTTCTTCTTACCCAGCATAACTTTGGGCATCTGCAGACTGTATTCATCTCCCAACATGCATGCCCCTCCCGACTGCCAGTGCTTTTCCTTTCACTATTTATTCCTTCTTTTTCTGTTTTACAGGGTCTAAAGTTCAAGGCTGACTGTTAAATTTTGTTTCAAGGGACAGAGTGGCTGCAGTCCTGCCTACACGTATTTGGCATTTTTCAGTGCTTAAATCAATGGCTCAGATAATATTTGCTATGAAAAGCATCATTTGATGACCAAATCTAGTGCAACAACCCATTAGGTCCAAACTCCTACATGTGTCGCAAATTTGCATAACGAAATCAAGCTTCCCTGCACTTTCTTTTTCTTCTCTAGTTGACCAGACTTGCTACAGCCTCTAGAGCTGGTTTATCACCATGCTCTTAAAATATTCTCCAATTCTAAACTTCTAATCATATCTTTTGTTTCACATAAAACTTAATCAAGAGGAGTTTTATGTCAGTTTCCACTTGTTCATAATGATAGTTTAAGCTACATTCCATACATTCCCAAACTTTTTCTTTCTATATCATACACAGACAAATTACATTTTATCTACCCTGTTATCCTCTATCATGCCAATATTCTAGTGGTCCTTACTACCTGACAGAATTTAACTCTTTTTCTATTGCAATTTTTATAATCTTTAGATATCAGCCATTATTAGCTTGTACCTGTAATTTCAAGTGATGTGCATTCCTTCAAAACTAAAAAATTAAAGAATGAATACCAGCAAGCCCCCTGATTTTCTGATTAGTGTTTATCATAGCCATCTAAATAGAGTAAATTGTATGAGGTATGCATATCAAAAATTATTTCTTAAATATAAATTATGAAAAATAGAAAAGCTTGAGTTCTCAGGTAAATATCAACTAATAAATATGATAAAAGTACAAAATGGGAGGATTTTGTCCCCCAGTGTGACAGCTAAGGGAACAATACTGAGTAATATACCCAGAAACCAGAAACTCTTCAGCAGGACATACCATAGTGTGAATTTATATGCTGCCCTTTAAACAAACAAACAAAATATCAACATTCCCTTTTAAATACATAAAAATTTGCACATACAGAAAGTGACTTTCCTAGGATCACTAAGAAATCATGGCGATCTGATCTAATTGGTAATGCTTTTAAGCACCACATTTAACTGGATTTTCTTATAGCACTAATGTTCCTCCACTGACACAACTTAGCAGGCAATGTATTTACAAACTATAATAGCCTGAAAAGAATTAACAATGAACAATGTGCAAAATAGTCAATTACAGGCTTAAACTTTAAACAAGCACTTACAATGAAGATTAAAAAAAACTATCTTGGCTATTGGGTCATTTTCCAGGCTACTAACTGCTAAACCATGTGCAGAACGTGCTTCCAATTTAACCATCCAGCTTTTCTAAACAGGCAGATAGCTTTGCTCTGCAGGCAGAATCAAGTTGGTCTTCAATCTGATTTTTAAAACAAAGCAGTTCTACAGAAAACCAATAACCAAAAGCTACAGATTATCTGAAAAATAAAGAAAAGGGGAAGTGGGTTTTATTTTAAACGCCTTAATTTGTCTGTCTATAAAAGTGAAAAATATAATCTTACTTTGGTCTAGAAAAGGGTAGTAGTTGAATAAATTCTACAGCCCTGTCAGTTTCGGAGGAGTGATAGCCACAAGGCTTGGCTCTTCTGAGACAACAGTACTGGCAATGGATACCAAGACAAAACTAACATGCTGGAAGTCATGAGGGTTTTTTATAACCTACAGAAAAAATTTGAATGTTTCCTCACTAATAAAGTACCTCTCAGATCTTACATTGGATACAATGCAATCTGAAAGTTTCACTCTCAAATGACTGGCTTCCCTCTCCCAATGGCACCAGATCAAAATCCACACAAAAGGAAACAACCAGAACATAGTCAGGTGCACGTGGGTCTGATGAATCAAGATGGGTCAGCTTTTTTAATATACCATTGGTACTTGTTGTGGCTATGTCTAAACAGAAGATGTCAAAGAATGATTTGTCCAGAAAGAAGTATACAACTGCAAATAGTGTACTGATGTCCCTGACGGCTTGTCACCATCATGACATTTATTATGAAAACAAGTCAGGTTGACCTAACCTTGGCTCGGGTCAACCTAGACCTGCAATGAGGTCCTATTGCTTGTTATAAACAGGTCGCTGGATGCTAATCCATTCCCTCTCTTTGAGTATGCCTAGCTATCAGGTTAATGTCCTGCAGTAGGACCCTGTTCTTAAAACTTCCTAGGATCTCACACATGGCTCTCAAGGGATCTTGTGTATCCTAAGAACTACGTTTCTGAAAAGTTGTCATGAGTCTAATCTTCATAGTCTAAATTTAAGGACATCCTCTGACAAACCCTCTGTAAAGAAAATAATTCCTCCTCAATTTAGCCTCAGTATTAACCCAGATTTTTATATAACCTTTAGCACCTATAATTCAGTAATATCTCGCTCACCTTATTAGTTTCCTGCCCTAAAATTAGGCATCGATGAAGGACACCTAGGACTTTTGTCCAGGTAATTTTAAGATTTTTGTTATTTGTTTTTCGTTTGTTTTTTGAGTTCTTTTCTCATAAGGCCCAACAAAGTAGCCAGTTAATAACTAGAAGTCAATAGCAACATTATTCATAATCACATCCTATGTATTTTCCGATAAATTAATTACACAACTCAAAATCAAGAACCACATTTACTTCTTCCATTGGTCACAGAAAAATCACACGTCTTAAGATTCCTCGTGATGTAATGAGCACTGGGTGTTGCATATGACTGATGAATCACTGACCTCTACCTCTGAAACTAATAACACATTATATGTTGATTAACTGAATTTAAATTAAAAAAATAAATTAATTTTTAAAAAGATTCCTCTCCAGAAAGCAGAATGTTGACAGTAAAGAAAAGGATTCACAATTACAGCTATGGCCCCCAGTCACTCCCCACACCACTGTAATAGTAATGGTGAACATTTACTGAGAGCTTACCATGTTCTAAGCACTCCTCCATACACTGAGCATGCATTGTCTCATTGACTACACACAACCATCCAAACAGGTAGATTTTATCACCATCTTCAACACACAGGTAAGGAAACTAGTAAAAGGGTAGAGTCAGAATTTAAACCCAAGAGTGCCCACTGCTATGTATCACACTGTCTGTAGTATTGACAGAGGCAAAGAATGGGCTTGGCACATTTGCAGAGCAAGACCAACAAGGAGAAATCTAGTAAGAATAGATACAAAGTCCCAGGGACTTACACAGGGATGTGGAAGACCTGATTATAAAGCAATTAATATTAGAAACACAATGATTTTAGTGGACAGCAAGCTCAATTTTCAATCAATGCTAAAACATGGGTGTTTAAGTGTAACTTTAGGCTTCATTAATATGGACAATGAAAGCAGACCCACTACTGATTAAATCAGATCTGGAATATTAAGATCTGGATTCCCATCGGGAGAGCAAGAGAGACCACCAGAACACACGCAGAGTGCAGTGACCAGGAATATGAGTTAAACCATGTTGTATGATATACTAAACACCTTCCAATGACACTTTTGAAGGAAGTGAGGATTATCCTCTTGGGAAACATGTATGGAAGGAGAGACAATACACAATCCCAGGTAGCTTCAAAGGTGGCAACTGGTACCCCAGGTTGGCAGCTACACAACTGAGAACTTTCTGAAAGTCAGAGCTGTCACAATGCAACGAATTACCTTGTCAGTAGTGACTTTTCCAATGCAGTGAAGCCCCAGCAGAGGAATGAGGGCCCTTTGGGGATCCTTTCATTCATACATTAGTCATAGTGTCATTTGTATGCCAAAGGCTTTGCTAGAGCCTCATCTAGAAGGACTCCTATGTTGGGAGGGGAGCTGATGTAAATCAGAAAGAACATAAGAAGAGCTCTAAGTTCCATTTCACTGTTAAGAATCTATGATATCTTCCCCAAATGATGGATCCAGCAATGCTCTGAAACAAGAGCTTCATTCTAACCTAGCTTAGTGAAAGAAAAGAAGGAAGGAGAGGAAGGAAAAAGGAAGGAAGGGAAGCAAAAAAGAATTTCGAAATAGTATGTTAGGGATGAGTGATTAAATATAACACTGAAAATGATTTTTGATCAAATCAAGAATTATCCAGTTTTCTTAAAGATACCAAATTTGTAGTGAGGAAAAGATGAGGTAGATGCACTTTTTTTTTTTCCTTCAACTTAAGATCTTTAGAGAACAAAATGATTAACCAGAAAATAGGTTCACTTTTCTCTCTCTCATAATTTAGCCATTCCCATGACTTCAACTACCAAATATGGAATACTGAATGCCAAATCTGCAATCCCAGCCCAGAACCACAAATCAATCTACCCACAGTCATCTCAAAAATTCATTATGTCCCAAACTGAATTTACTCTTTTAGTCTCCCATAACCTAACTACTCCTCTCATATTAACACATCTTAATGAATGGCATCACCATCTACCAGGTGGCCCAGGCCAGACCAGAGGCCAAGAAGCCAAGGATGACCCCTCCCTTATCCATCGGTTACCAACTCTAACCGTTTCCTTCGGATTATATCACTCAAATCCATATCCTCCTCTTCATCCCCATTGTTCCTGATTCGGTTCAACTTCTCATTGTTTCCTCTTGGAACTGGTTTCATCACCTCCTGAGCAATCTCCCTGCCTCTCCTATTGCCTCCTATCCACACCGTCGCTGGAGTGCCTGTCTTAAACCATAAATCGGATCACGTTATCCCACTATTTAAAATTAGTCCTTGAGTAGCTTGCCACATGCTTCAATGAAAACCCAACTTCCTCCATCTACCCATTTTTCTGGGGCCAGGATTCTAATCCCACTTTCCCCGTCATCCCTCCCTCTGTGCCCTCTCAGTTCCAGCTCCCTGTAACATCCTCTCGCTCCCACACCCCCTGCACAAGCAACTCTCTCAACTGGCCACTTTGTTTTTACCTATACAGTTCTGGCTCATCCTTTGAGACTCAGCTCATGCATTATCACTTATCATACAACTAAATGCATACGGATTCATCCAGTGACCATCCCCAGGGCCCTCTCTCTTGCCTGCCTCAAGTCAGAGAGCCCACAGACACTGTCAAAGTTCACTTTCCCGGCTTCCCTTGCAGCTACAAGTAGATACCTGCTACAGATTCGGCCAAAACATCGTGAGCGGAATTCCGCTCGAGGTCACCAGTTTCTGGGAATGTTTTTTCCTCCCCAGTGGAATGGGATAGACAGGGGAGAGATACTACTCTAATCTCTGCCTCTCCAGCTTCCTACTGGGAACTCTGCTGTTGTCTGGGGCTCAGCAGCCATCCTGGAAGAAATGCAAGAGGAGAGAAAAAGCTCAAGAATGAACATCAACATGCTAAGAAAGAAAAGGTGGCAGCACTGGTTTGCTGAATCTACACAAGCAACCTCCTACCTCCAGACATCCCCTTCAGCGAGGAAGCAAGCCAGCCTTATCTGACTAACCTACTATTGTCAGGTATTCTATTAGTTGCAGCTGAACACACGCTTAACTGCTATTGCACCTCAGGGAATTCTTTCCATCTTCTCCACCAGTGAGGCAGTGCGGGGAGGGGTAAGAACAAGCAGGGCAGGGAGGCATTCAGCAGCTATAGCTTCGACTCTGGGCTCCGCCGCTTACTACACAACACCAACAGGCAATCTAATCTCGCTGACCCTCAACTGCCGCCCCCTCTCCCTGTGAAATGGGAATGGCAATGCCTAACAAAGAGTTTTATTGAGCGCGCCAAAACATTTTAGTCATTGTTATGAGGAATCTGACGGTTGTTGGTAGCCCAGATATATAACCCAACAGCACCCTATATAAAAGGATTATTTCCCGAATGTCCTGATTTATAACTATCTGATACCTCCCTGATTCCTTCCTTAGACTATGAGCCACACTGGAGGCAAGAAAAGCGGCATATCACTATGTAGTTAGTACCTAACACAAGCCTGTATGGCACAGACTTTTCACAAAGATGTGTTGGATTAAATTAATGAACCAAAGACTAATTTGAGTATTGAAGTCTATCAGTTTGGCTGGCTTCTAGTACAAATGGAATTTATATAGATGGGTAAAGGAATATATATACTGACGACCATATGATTGCAGACATACTGATAACACATTAATTTTATTTACCAAGAAGCCAATCAAGCTCTTAAAACAGTAAGATATTCCAGTTTGCTTTCACAAATATGTAATTTGCCCTTTTCCTCACTGCCATAGGGGAGCACTTCCTCTCCATCTGAAAATTAAGGCAGCTAAGACCCGAGGTGCAAAATCTGCTTGTGGTAAAACCAAGCCAAAACTGAACTCAGGATCCACATTCTATCTTTTCTCTCCCTTCCAACTTAGCCTCTGGAAAAGGCTCTTTCTATGAATATTTACCTGTGATAAAGTTATAAAGTGAACAACCCCCACTGTTTTGCAAAGGGTTAAGGTGGGGGGGGCAGCTTCTTTAATAAGTCGACAGCCTCCAAATATTAGAATGAGCCAAATATTTTTTTTCTAAGCAGTATCTTGTCATCTACGGTCAAACTCATATAAAACAGTATTTATTATATAGGAATGCTCTTTAAATTTAACCACTCAAATATACTGCCTGATCACAATGACTGGGGAAACAGCATTTAATATAAAAATCAGCCCTCCTTTGGTCATTAAGATTTTCACATGAACTGAGAGCATTTTACTTTTCTATATGGAGGAATACTCCCTCCTACTACAGAAACATGATCTGCTCTGATAAAACTTTAACAGGTACTGAAATGTATATATTATATTACAGACTTACAAGCCTATACTAATTATTAATTATCCCCCCAGTGTATATTACTTTACACATCCTGCCCCTTAACTAGAGCACTCAGAAAAGCCACCGGACTCTGCCTGCCTGACAGACTATGTCTTGAACAGCCAAATGGCTTGGCGAATGCGGATTTTCCCTTCTGTACACTGTAGGGGGTTAATGTAGACCCGCTGCCCATGCATACCAACTGCATGCCCCCAGTCACAGCCCACCAGGAACTGAGGGAGGGCGTCTGGCCACGGTCACCATCAGCAAGTCGCTACCAATTCACAAGCAGTTTCCCTAGTGTTTGCAGAGAACATTACTGTGCAGTCACAATTGTAGGGATAGTGAGTTCTCTTGCTCTGCTCCGCGAATATTTTAAAGAAGTCACAGAGAGGCCTCTTTTATGCTAGAGCAGGTGTGAACTCAGTTCCACTCTTAAACTAGTATCGGCTCAGCCGAGAGAACAGCCGTAAATTTTTATTTCAGAGCTAAATGAAACTCATGAGGGTATGGGGCAAAATCTCATTAACTATTAAAATGCCTTGAAAAGACTGTGAGCAGGGCTGCTTTCTTTTGTTTTATATCCAATTCGGTGTTCAAACTATAAAGAGGACTTTTCAGTGAATGGAAAACACAATCACTAAAAGTATACAGATTCAGAACATTTTTATTTTGAGGTAACAAGAGATTCCGGAGAGCTCTTTCCCCCTTGACCACACCTTCATGAATTAGGTCAGTAACAGAAATAAGGAAACCAAAGTTAAAATGAAAAATGGCTTACTTAAAGATCACCAAAAGATTATCTAGCAAATGACTATTTCGTATTTTCCCATAACGACTTACTAGAATGCCTAACAGAGGTTGTCGATCGCTGCTTAAGTAGTCTGCCATGATAGTTAAAATATTTATGCTCAGTGCATCTCAGTTTCCAAATAATATTTGTGAGACCATCAATAAATAAAGAAAAGGGAAACTAGGCAGTACAAACACACACAAATACACAAATACACACAATACACAAATACACGTACACAAAAAGGGACACTCACACACACAATATAGAGCTTGAATTTAATCCGCCAGGAGACCAGCGTTGAAGGCTTCCAAAAATATGGATACTAGGCTCACTTCCAATTACTCTGAAAGTTCTGAAGGAGACGGGGTCACTAATAAATTTTCCTCCACGATTTGGTATTGCCCAATTAAGTACAATCAGTTACACATAAAGAGTTTAGGCTTGCGTGTGAAGCATTCAGATTTGGCTACTGAACTGTTAAGAGTTCAGCTTGGTCTGATTAGCCAAGGTGAGCAAAAGGCAAGAGCAGTTAGTAACCTAGTAACTTCGGAGACTTAGCCACAGCAGTGCTGCTAACACAAGGCTAGAAACCCGTACCGTGTGCTCCAAATGCTCTAAATTTAGATTTTTATGTGTCTCTTGCTTTCTCATCCTTCTCTTCTTTTGTCTCTTCCTTCTCCACCAAACATTATCAGATATCACACACTTTGTATTTTCATTCAGCTTGAATATGGCCCACAAGGGGGTGGAACTTAATTAATCGCTTCCATGTTCTGCCAAAATTCACGACATGCTTCTCAAGTTTGGATATCACTTTTGCCAAGCTGGTCAGACCCAATAAACAGAAAAACCACCTCGATAAAAAAAAAAGTGGGTGGAATAATAATTCACAGTAACTGAATTTAAGTGCCAGGTGCTTTTCATGTTACTTCATTTAAACACAGAGAAAGGACTCCGATGAGAAATTCCATCAGAGCACTGAAGATTGCCCAAGGTCACACAACTGGAGAGCAGCAAGCTAGACGTCAAACCAAAACCCAGCTGAAAACAATCCTTGCTCGGCTTACCATTCTCCATTTCACCACTACTCGGGCATTAGTGGGATTTTCAATCTATGGGAAAGCTCTCGCAATGTTTCCTTTTATACATAAACAACATCACCAGCTATATTTTACACCAATTTAAAGTGAAGCTTCCTTACAGTCTTTCTTACGAATAAGCATGTGTCAAGGAATTGAGAAGTGATTAATAAACAATCATCAAGGAGATAAAAAGTGATTGGGCCGTAACTATTACATACTTAGGAATAAATTTAATTTAATACCAATCTATGCTCCATACGTCTTGCAACTGGTGATCCCTAGGCCTGATATTCTCCAAAAGGAAATGAAATGAGATCCACTAAATACCTCTTTCTATTCAAAAATAATACACAGTTCCTCAGGAAGGACCAGAAATCCTTTGAAATGGAGAGAATCAGAATAATCACATGCAGAGCAACGTTCTTTGCCCAGCTTCTCTGGAGAAGAAGAAACTGAGGTGGCTGAGGACTAACACATTCGTGAGAACGTGCAAGGTCTATGTAACAGTATCTCCTTGAGGAAAAGCAACCTACCTAGCTGCTGCTCATTATTCAGATGGCCTACAGAGCAGGCAAAGAAATCTCAATGTGCCAGTGGGCCCCCTAACCTTACCATTCCAATACCACACCAAGGTGTTTTTAGCCATGTGTAACAACAAAACTTGAAAATATTAAAGTCGGAGAGACAAATGGCTGGAGGCAGATATCTCACAAGGGGCATATCCGAATTCAACAAAGTTGTCCCAAAAGAGGAACTTACTCAAGAGGCCTACTGTTTTTGTGACTTGGCTAAAAAAGAAATCTTTCCATCTTGGTCTTGATGTTTAGAGAGCCAAGCATTCTAGACTATCTCCACCCTTTCTTGCCTTCTGTTCTAATCTCCTTAGAAGGTATAGGTGTCTTAAAGCTGCTGGTGCCCAAGACCCAACGTCTATACAGTTTTCAATTAATTGCACACAGAAGTGACCGGGCACCAATGTGTAGGCTTTCAGTGCGTAAGATCACAATCACAGAGCAGCCATTCCAACATTCTGGGGCGGGGGGGGGGGGGGCGGCGGCAGGTAGGTATAAAAGGCATAACTCATGGAAGTGAGAAAAGTGGGGATCATAAGAAACGTATCCAAAGTCCTAGCACCAGGATGTGGAACAGTCCAGACTAAGGCTGCATTGACGCCTGGCCTAGTCTACTATTCCACAATGCCTCTCGAGACTTGCAGTGCTTCAAACTGAGTGTCTTTGCTGCTGCGGTCCTAAGAAAGGTGACAATGTGAACAGAGCAAACAGGCTCATTTTTACTGACAATCTCACATGGCATTTAAGGTAGACACACAACTTTCATGGACATTAGTTCTGAGACCCTATAACAGTACTGATGTTTCTCCTGGAGCCAAGGGGCACTGAAGGTTTGAAAAACTCAAAGTGTTTAATCCCCGACTCAAGGATCCAGTCAAGAAGTAAGTTACTGGTTAATGCTATCACAGGCATCTTTTAAATATCAGCCTTAGGCAAAATTCCAAGAAGCCATCTTTCCAATGAGAAACTGAGAGAAAACTCTGACCACTCAATAAAAACAGCACTGTTTACATCACATCCCAGCTTCCCCTTAAAGATATATGGTCCTTCCCCCCGCCTGTGTTCTCACCGGCCTGAGTCGTGCCATGATTGTGGTCGACAGGGGTGAGAAACTTCTGGCCAAGAGTTGAATCCAGCTCTCACCACAAATTCATGCAGTCTCGGCATGTTCACTAAAACTAAATGTCTTTTGGCTACACTTAATCCTCCACATTAAAGATCAACAAATACCATTATGTACATATTAAAATAAGAAGGGGGTGGTTTTTGCCCTGGGCAATGGGCATCCTGGTCTGAGGGCTTCACGGTGACACAGCAGGGTGTTGGAGGTAAGCAGACAGCAGACCTTCCGGCAGCGGTGCTGGGAAAAGATCTCTGCCTGGCACTTGTCATGGCATGTCCTGGGACCTTGTGGCTCCAGGATGCCAGGCCCGCTCGAATGGCTGTTGTGGGACCACCAACGGGACTGTGGAAGAGGCTGATGGCTGGAGTGAAGGGTCTGCTGCACAATCAGGGTGCTCTGCAGAGTGGCAGGAACCCAAGCCAGAGACCTAAAAGAGACGGTTCTGGGTGACTCTACACATAGAGGGTCATCTCTGGCTGGCTACTGCCTCGCCCAAAGGATGAGGACAACGAAGGCACAAGCCTCAGAGATGAAGTGAGAACAGCATGCCTGGGGCACCTTCCCGTGGGTGACTCGCCCATCGTACTTCCTCCACCTCCCTCATTCCAACTACCTTTGTTTTCTACTCCACGTCTCTGTCCCTTTATCTAACTTGCTGACCGGAATTTAGAGTTGAAGCCCATTTCATGGTCTCCTTACTACATGAAAGTTTGAATCTTGTTCTTAATTTTCCAGACTGTGAAGTTGAAAATTACGTATTTTTCTCTGAGAAGAAACTAAATAAAATCCTGTAAGTCGCCAAGCCTGATAGGCATTCCCAACTCCCTTTTCTCTTGTCTCTTTCCATTGAGGAGGCCGGAGGAGGTATTGTGTACCTCCCCACCCCCACCCAAACTTTGTAGCTGGACTGTGGCCTCAGGAGGTAGGGGAGCAGGGGATCACACTGCCAGACTCCCTTTTCCCTGCTTCTTGCTGCATCAGACCCGTACTTGACATCTAACCTGTGACAGTCATCTCGAGACAATGAGGGAAAGCACAAAAGAATCACCCAGACACCTGCCCGGGTCTCAATGAGCTGCAAACCAATTTTAGCTGCAGCCTACCACCGGACTTCTAGTGGAAGAAAAATTCTTCTTAAGCAACCATTAGTCACATTTTCCATTACTTCTAAGAAAAAGCATTCCTCCCCAACACAAACTACTTTTTACTTTTATTTAACTCTAAAATGATGTATTTTCTCTTAGAGTCCATAACGTTTTATGTGAGAAATCCTCCTCTGGTATTTAGAAGTGCTACACTTTTCTGTTGGCTATCGTTTTCAAATAATGTTTTTCTGCTATCAGTGCTTTTAAATTTCATAAAACCTGACTACGAAAGTAGTTGATTCTCACAGCATGCATTACAGTATAGCACACGGTAAATGGCTGAGTGGAAAGGAAGCACGGCCAATGAAAGATGGACAGACATTTTTATGGATTGGACAAGAAGAAATTAAGTTTTCCTATCTGAAAACTGGAAACGCTTAACTTTTTTCAGTAGCCTTTCAAAAAAAGAATGACATTACTTATTTTTTATAAATATTTTGTGGTATGTTTGGTGAAAACTGAAATCTACCACGCTGTAATAAGATCTGCTCCCTGACGCTAGAATATTCTGCACAGACAAAGTTATAGTACTCTAGAATGAATTTCTGTTAAACTGGCTCTGGTTAAGGGTTTTCTTCCTGATACAGTGAGACGGATGTAGGCCTGATTTTAATTTATGGGTTTTTCATTCAGGACTTAAACCCTCTATATCTGATTTCCTGATTTATTCACGAATGAAACCACTCAACAGTCATCTGTTGAGGTCCTACAACTCTATGCCAGGCATTGGCCCATGCGTAACACTTTTCTCCTGGTGCTGTAACTTAATGAGTTATTATTTTATTCTCAACCAATCCAATCTCTTAACTATAGATATGGAATGAGCTGAGGTAGAAAAGAAACATCCATTTGAATCAGGCTTTAAAGAATAACATTTGGAAAACACATCACTAGCAAAGTTACTTGAAGGTATCATAAAATAGAGATGAATGGATTAGAAATAACGATAAAACATCTCTAAAGATAAAATACAGCAGAAGGATAAAATGGCATACCTAAAAGATCAATGGACCATTAGATGAGAAAATTACCTCAGAGATCATCTAAAGGTCTGTTCCACCCTCAATCTAGAGATGTGAAAAAACCTGACCTGAGAGCCATCCACGGTTGCAGCAAAGCAGAGAGCAGAAAAGGCAGTTCTTTGGCTCCCAGGCTTAGCTCAAAATCAGGATTAATAGTATCACTTGGAAGACACTTAAAATAGTCTTATTTGTTAATACTTTGGGAAGACATTTTAAGTTAACATCTTCAAACAACAAAACTCCTGAACAAAGAAAGCAAACAACAAATAACACCACAGTTAAATGTTTCTTCTCGAAGCAATTGCTTGCTACCACATTATCAGTCCAATAGATAACAGATGACATCAAGATAACCTCAAGCAAAAAAAAAAAAAGTGTCATTAAAAAAAGAAGACACTGAGAATACACAGACATCCCTAACCAACGAAGCTGCAAGCAGCCTGCTCTATCGAACTTCAGAACAATCTAAAAGTGAACTAAAATGTCTAGAGCTGACATCCACAGTCACGATTCCATTTTCATGAAGTTACTAAAATATCATCTGACCTCTGGCACTTTCGAAAATCAAACATTTGCCATCGTCATACAGGTTTTGTTTTTGTTTTTGTTTTTTCAAATATTTAAATTCCTGTGTGGAAAGAAAACATCTGACAAAGAGGTCAAGTTAAATCTTACCCGTGTTTCGAAAAAAACTATGTCTCTTTGTGGTTATTGTATGTTAAGGTTTTCAAAACAGTTTTCCTAGTAAGAGCCTCTTCATTTACGTTTATTTCCAGTTTTACAATGAAAAGAAAAAATCCCTGTATTAGCATCTACTCACATTCGCCATTTTACAAGAAGACTGTGTCACTGGCCTCAGCCACTGGGATTTGAAAACACTCACAACACTTCACCTTTATGCCGGGCTAAACTCAGGGTGGTCATAAACACTTTGAAGTAATACAAACCTAAATATTCCTGCTAGGCAAACGGAGCAGTGGAACCGAATTATAATGAGCTAGCAGCTGTCACAATATGACCACAGTAACCAAATCAAAATATCAACCGCTAACCCAGATGAGATTCAAAGGTCATCCTATAAGCCAGCAGCTTTCTTCAGTTCTGCCTGAAACCCCGATCTAATCCTGCAGTAAAATGTTCCACTGAGCTAGTTTAGAACCCAGTTACTCTATGGTGGAAAATTATTTAGGGCACTGGTGGAGTACCGTTAGTGGGACTAGAACCGAACCCCACAATAAGGAAACCGAACCATTCACAGTGGGACACATAAAAAGCCAGCAGCTGATGTTGAACTAAGCTACACCCAACTGTACAAAAGGAACACTTTTCACATCCTTCAGTTACCAATGCATGTCTATAATCTTGCTGGCAAGTTGCTCACTCAAACAATCTGGTTTTCAATTAAGGCTCTGGAACAATAGAAGGAAAATGCATGCTTAGGTCCTTCCTCGGATCAAAAAGTTTTAGCTAGAAGATATATCGTTTCCCATTGTAAAAACATTTGGACAATTACCTGCAAAAGTTTAATGCTTGCAAGAAAACAAGCAGGGGCAGGAATGTTAAAAAATCCATACTCTTTGCATATAGCTCTCGTCAGTGTTTTCAAACTATTCCATAGCATATAATCCTGTTAAAAACACAAGACTCAGATCCATGGCCCCTCTATCCCATCAGCATATTCTGAAAGCTATACTCACTGACCACCTATAAAAGTTTAATCACACTGTTTAAAAACTGCAGCGAACAAGTTTCCAACAGATCAAGTGTACATTTTTATCATTAATAATCATCAGTCGTCACAAAGAAAAAGCAATTTGTTTTTTTTCAGATGTGAAACGGGACATGGCATTTCAAAGAAGCAAAAATGCAAACTCGCTTGCTTGTGTCTGCCCAATGAAAGCAGTGGTTGAGGATTCAGGAAATGTCAGGTAAAAGAGTAGAATACACAAATATTGGATCACTTTGCTGTACATCTGAAACTAATATAATGTCATCTGTCAATTATACCTCAATAAAAAAACAAATAACATTTTAAAAAGAGAGTACCTACATGAATTGGTCAGGGAAGGTAGTCAGCTAGATGACTCACTGCTGTAGTCTCTCAACTCCCCAGGACTCCCCCACAGGAGAAGGAAAAAAATCATGCACACTTATTTTTATTTTAAATTAGGGACTGGCTTTTTTGTTTATTTTAGTTGTGTTTTCCTTTAAAGGATTTACACAATATCAACTTCCAAAACTTTGTATGGCAACTATAAGTACGGACAGTAATGCAAGAAGTGGTGCAGCCTTATAAACAGAGAGGGGTCATTAATTCTAGCTGAACAGGCATGTTTGCGCACGCACACGCACCCACGCACGCAGGCAAGTGCGCTTGTATGCATTTGTTCATTTTTTAGTTTAGGGATTCACAAACCATCCAATAGGATACTACATTCAGATATGCAGGCTTAAAGAATAAATTAATGGAGATATTCTATTACTCTTATAAATTATATACCATTCTGCAAAAACTTGAGATACACAAGTAAGTTTGGTTTTGGCATTTTGGTGCCAAACCTAAGTATTATATCACAAAAACTGGAACATTGATGCAAAACCATTCTGGTGACATCAGAAAGTTCAGAGTTGTAATAAAGGGCTTTGTTGCGGAACAATTTATGAGCAAATGTTAGCAATGCCTGCATCATTTCTCCAAAATAGTGTATTGCCATTAAGGACAAAATATATAATAATAATGCATTCCCAAAAGGAGAAAGCAGTTCGTTACTTTTTTCTGTCCTTGCAATAAAAAAAAAAAAAAAAAAAATCAGGTCATCTGCAGTTAATAACTCTTTCCCATAAAATTAGTGTCACTTGTTTTTGTAGCAGACGCCTAATTCAGTCACAGGCTTGATTGATTTGACAACAGAGAATCTGGTCCAATAAAGTGGCTGATTCATTTCTTATGCTATAGCTTTTACCCTAATGTGACATCACAGCAGAATTAAATCTTCGACATGTAAAGAAATCCTTTGTAGTTTTAATGAAAACTAAAGATTCTGAAAGCGGGTATTGACTGTTATCAACAACTTCCAGTGAAGTCTAATGCCTTCTTTGGGTGGAATGAAGACTTCCACAAAGACCGTGACATCGAATATGGATTTGGACACAAAGAGCAGTTCAGAGCAGACCATGTTCTCCGTGAGCCCAAACTGTTGGCTACACTAACAGATCTTATTTTATCTTCGTCTCCATTCGTAAATCGGTTGTCTTTAATTTCTGGACAACAACCTATCTTCACTTGATAAAAGCACAGCATAAACACCAAACACGGCCCATCTCGAATGTGGTTTTATTTTAAATAAACAGCAGCTTGGGCAAAATCAATGAGAATCTTTGTTCCCCCCATCTAGCCTTGAGACAGTCAAGCTGATCCAGAAGGCGCTTGGGATGTGAGAAAAGACAGGGGTGGCAAGAGTTAATGCGGCCTCGTGGGCAGTCCTCTAAAAATATTTTTAAATTCTTTTCCGAACTAAAAATGCGAGGTATTCCATAGTTGTTTAAATGTCTTTTTCCCTTTTTTGCAGACTGCGCCATGCCCTCTCGCTCCGAGGGCGACTTCCTTGACCCCGTCTGACACTGCGCCGTTAATGTCAGATAAACCATTTAGCCCCAGCACAAATCTATTCTGTGCAAAAATCTGCTTGAGGTGGAAAATGTAGCAGTTTGTAAACAATAAAGAGCCATGTTTCAGACCAGACAGCTTATCTAACAGAGAAGTCCTTTCATGGGGAACAGTGGGTGGGACCCTCCCGGACATAGTAGCATTTCCTATCACAATGCAGGAGACTGTCTTGGCCTCCATATTTAAGAGTTTAATGGGAAGGAGGGCAGACGGGATAAAAGACCACAGCTGACATGGACTTTCAGCTTAAACAACAACTAAGTGAAAAGAGTCAGCTCTCTCCACTCTAGCTCCAGGCTCTCAGCCCATGTATATTTTAAATACTATTTGGATGGAAAAACGAATTTGGCTGGTAAAACAGTTGCCCATGCGGACAGATGAGCAAGCACAAATATTTAATATCTTCGTTTTGCCTGGCATATTACGTGATACTAATCTATCAAGTTGTTTTTGAAGAAAACTTTTTATCATGTACCTAACAGATACTTCTAAATATGAGTCGCGATTCATTTCTTCTATTTTACTTTCGCTCATCAGAGGATAGTTTTAGAATCTTCCAAGGGAGTTCTTTAATATGCCGTCGAAGTACTACTTCCCAAGATGATTATTTTCAAGTTAATCTTTTATCCTATTTTATGAAATTGAGCAAAGATGACTGGAGAAGCAAAGTGTTACAATTTAATATTAGTACTATTGTCACTGAAGAGTCCAAAGTTGTTCTTTAAAATCTAAGTTAACAAATATATCTAGTTTTCTGTATCTGGATTAAAATAGATAGGAAAGTTGTTGCACCTCCCTCTCAACAACTGATAAAAAAACTGGGAACCTGGCTTTAGCTACAAAATTAAGGTGTAGATATGAAATTTATCATTTTAAAGTAAAAAGGAACACAAGTATAAGAACAACCAATGATCAACCACAACTTCATGGTTCTCAAAGTCGGAATGATATTTAAAAGCACAAACATATGATATCACCCACTTAAAGTAAGTTGCTAGTATTTCTCTGCTTTGTCTACTTTGTGTTGAATACCTGAAATTCCTTTAGATGGATTTGATGGTAACTTTTGAAAAAATGACTGAGATTCAAGGACAATCTATACATTAAATAACAAGTAAGCTTCCAAGGCTTAAAAATAGGGACATTCTTTAGAAGCATTTGCAATTATGGTTTCAGAGTGATATAATTATGGCTGTGTGTTTTTCTTGAAGTATGGTCCAATGCCTTCTGCCAAGAAATTTAACTTCATTTATTGATGGATTTGCAATAGAATTTGACCAAGTTGAGAGATTTATTAATATTGTTTAAGAAAAAAACCCACATTTACTAGAACAAAGATCATTGTTCACTCAAAATTAAAGAAACCTGCTACTGCTCATTGCTTAGGTTACTGTTGTTAGACACACATCCCTACAGGGTAAATGAAACAGAAAAACACACAAAAGAAGCCAGTATGAAGAACATGCTGGAAACTCGCAAACTGTCTCAAGTGTAGCTTGCTTCCAGTGAAGTAAGACACAGTCTGCCTAAACCATCGGCACTAAAAAGCTCACACCAAGATACACAGCCAGATCTTATAATTCAACTTGAATACACTACTCTGATTTCAGCAATCTACACCTATTATTAAAGGGGTTTCCACAACCCCGGACTATATATCATTGCCAACGGACAGGCCGGGAGATATTTTTATTTTAAATATTCACCACTTTATCAACCTTAAATCAGAATACAAGTATTGCAACATTGAAATTGAGATAAGAGCTTTATAAGGAAGACAAAATTTCCACGGCAATTCGATATCACTGAAATCCTGTAATACCACATGGTTATAAAATGTAGTTCTTTACGCACAATTACCAAGCATAAACTGTCAGTATTTTCTGCAAGTTAAAATCACTAGAGTGAACTGGCTAAATATCCAAGTCCCTAAAAACAGATCCTCTGTCTGGACTGTATTCTCCCCTTTCTATGGTAAAATATCAGCATTTGAAAGGTGCATATTAATTTAAAATTGGTCTTACTTTGTATTCTGGAATTGACAAAAGGTGGAGAGAGATTGTCATGTGACCCAAGGTCCCTGCTGGTCATGTGGTCATAGGGAGTCCCATCTCCATAGTTCTGTAAATAAAACAACATCGTAAGTTTTCATTTCGCATGAATAAATCAGCATATAAATGCCCCCCCTACTGACAGCTCCAAGATCCAAAGAAACTGGAAGTCCACATTCCTACTATGGAACCTCATTATAAGGGACCTGCCTCTTCACAGGTCCAGTGGGTAAGTCAGGGCTCTAGAGTCTGCAGAGTTCAAGTTTTCCTCATGGTAGCTGTGAAATCTTATAAATAATAATAGAATCAACTGCAGGAAGTTGTTGACATGATTAACTGAAATAAAACACCTGACACATATAAAATGCACTGCAAATAGTAGAAGTTACTATTTTGGTAATCACACATTTCTTTTTTTTAAGATTTTATTTATTTATTTGACAGAGAGAGACAGCACAAGCAAGGGGAACAGCACAGGAAGAGGGAGACGCAGATTCCCTGCTGAGCAGGAAGCCCAATTCAGGACTCGATCCCAGGACCTTGGGATCAGACCTGAGCAGAAGGCAGATGCTTCACCAACTGAGCCACCCAGGCGCTGGCAAGCCCACATTATTTAAAAAAAAGGAAAAAAAGCAAGATTGTGCCATCAGGGAGAATGACCCATAGCCTATAACGAATTGGTTTTAGAAGACCAAGATAGAGCCTTTTGAACAACATTGGGTTTTACGGTATTGAAATTTCAATGTTTTGTGACAGTTGTTATTGTGGTTGTAAGGAAAATGGATCATTCCATAAGTAATCAACGTGTAAGAACATTAAAATTATTACAACATGACTGCAAAGGAACACCAAAATTTTAGCATAAACTAGTACTTCTGGATTTGGACAAAGCATGCCACAAAAAAAGTTTTAAAGCAAACATTAATTTTTGGCAGAAATTTGTCAGAATTATGATTATCTAATTATTTTAATGGAATTTAAAATTAAAATAATGTTTTTATTTTTTTAAAGATTTTATTTATTTATTTGACAGAGAAAGAGAGAGCATGAGCAAGGGAGCAGCAGGGAAAGGGAGAAACAGGCTCCTGCTGAGCAGAGAGCCCAACGTGGGGCTCCATCCCAGGACCCTGGGATCATGACCTGAGCTGAAGGCAGACACTTAACAGACTGAGCCACCCAGGTGCCCCTAATGTAATGTTTTTAAACTGTCCACTTATTAATGGAGGAATCTGATAAGGGAAAGTTAAAATCATCTATATTATAGGGTTCAAATTTCAGACTAAGATGCATCAAGTAACCAAAAAGGAAAAAAAAAAAAAAGAAAAGAAAAAAAGTCGATCTGCTCAGCTGGTTGCAGTGCCCATAAAGACCAAGTCAAATTTACTCAGAGGTATCAGTTGGCCCGTCAGCCAAAGGGCAGAATCTGCCCACACAAAAAAAGATGGATGCTGTACGAGAAATGAAAACACACGTCACATCACTAGAGAATAATTGGAACCCGTAAGGTTCCAAATAACCCTGTTTTTAATCACTTTTCCTCATGTAGAAAAATTAACTTGAATGATGCTGTAATCTAATGCTGCCAATACATCAGTGTATAAAAAGATGTTACATATATATTTTTGAATACCTAGCATGGGTTTTGCACTCACTTATTCTATGCCGGGCATTGTAGAAGACTGATTTTTATTTATTAAGTGTCCTCATCTTAGTGGATGAATACACACTACCTAATATAAACCGCAGCATAGTGCTGCAAGGTAGCGGATAATATCACCACTTTAAGATGACAGAAGACAGGACTGAGCATGGTTGTTGCGACAAGTCAGCCACAGAAATCAGTCACATGCAAACTCCCTGGATTGAAAAGACAGAAATTACAAAATAGTGACTCAAAATTATTCACCAAAATATTCCCTGAAAAAAAATGGCGGGACGGTTACTGAAAACGAGATAAAAGGACGGTCCTAAGGGACTTTGTTCTCAGAAGAACAATTAAAAGTAGTGTGTGTGTTAAAGTGAGAAATCGTAAGACATTAAGTCTGAATGAGCTAAACAATAGGGGGAAATTCTGTCATCTCCTACACTTGCTGTCAAGGGGAATGGATTTATTTCTGCAAGTGCAGCCTGTAACGTGAGGAGGAGGAAAGGGTTCCTCAACCTATCCCTATAATGCGTTAGGATATCAAGTCCGACAGCTGGTGCAGGGGCTCAGCAAAGCTACCGGTAAGCTTGCAGACCCTGTCGCACCAGGATGACCACAGTGAGAACCACAAGGTCAAAGGACAGGTGGAAATGGACAACAGTGGCTTGCTGAAATGTCCTCATTCTGACAGCCTGATTACCTTCCTTGCCTCTTCTGCCAAAATAAAAACACCCCCACCTCAAATCTGTGTGATATCTATAATAAAATGTTCCCTCCCTGCAGAACGCTTCGTTTATACAGCTGGCTGGGGAAGGGGCACAGGTTTGTTTGACTATGTGCTCTCAGTCTATTTTTAATTTGGGGTATTTATATGTATATCAGAAAAGCTGACATGGATTTTAGAGGGCCTAGAAATGATTCCATTAAAAACAGGTTATACATAAAATCATATACCTTCAAGTGGGAAGGACCATAAAAGATATTCTGGCTTTACTTCTTCATTTTATAAATTACAAAAATGAGGCCCAAAGAAGTGAAATGACATGCCCAAGGTCATATACACACAAAAAGACACATTGCCTAACCACCCGATTCCCACCCCATTCCATGGTCTTCCCATTATATCCAAACTAACAACTAAAGCATGAAGGAAACCATGAAAAGGAGTAGCAAAAATTTGAAACCAAATAAATGAATGAACCCAACTGGTGACCAAAGGCATTAATACCACGTTTGTGAAGTGAAATAAACCCTGATTTATTACGTAGATTATACTGATCAGATAGAACTTCATACCCTGTCTTCAGAATTATTCTGTAGTCTACACCAATACATTACAGGGATGCTAGGATTTTTTTCAAAGTTGTGCCGTCTACAACAAATAACTTTCTGTAATATTGGATCAATAACTGGCAAAGTAAGGCCAAATATTTAATGAAGGATTTTCCCTCTGGTTAGCAGAAGTGGAACAGGTGTCAAATTCAATAACGGCATCCAATAAGAGAATGGGGGAAAAAAAAATTGCAAACACAAGCTGATCCTCATTAAACTTAGTATGCATATATATATCTGTGCATTTGTGTGTGAGAGAGAGAGAAACTCACCTTCAGTTTGTCAATTTACATATGCGGGATGTCTGGTTATGGGAAAAAAGATTAGATATACTTACCCTGGACGGGCTTGGATGTCCTCCATTCCCCCAGGACCCTGAGCTACTTCTGTCTTCTACATCTAGGGACAAGAGAAAAGTTCTTTAGGCTTTCTTGCAATAATTCTTCCTTTTTGTATATGCACTTTTAAATTAATGTTTCAAATTAATCTCCTGTTGCCTTTAATTAAGAATCAGGCACGGGGCTACCACGATGATAGTGGCTTCTGACCCATCTACTTAAATTAACTCATTTAAATTCACAGCAGAAATGAACTGGACCCTCAGGAACCAGAGGTATGAACATAAAAATTACTTCCATCCTTCAGTGTTTCATAGCCTCAACCTTTATAGACATGAAACTGCACTTAAAGTTTTATTAAGATCTTTTGTACAAAATAAGTTTAAAACGACACTAATACAACCTTAAATGTACATTTGAAAAGGTAAGTTAAGGCAAATATTCACGCCAACATTAGCAGCATCTGTGCTCATAATGCTCTTGGATACCTCTTGTTCTCTAGCCAAGGCTTATTACACCAGACCACAGGCGTGCAACAAAATACACAAGACAAAAAGCGGATTCAGTAGTCTATTTCCAGCAGTACATTACAAGGGTATTACAATGTGGTGTTTTTTTTTTAATGTTTTAAGTAAAGACAACACTGTCTCAGTATTTTAATTATTGTAATAGACTTGACCACTTGGCTACAGTCCTTAATCTGGGCATCGAGATGTGAAAATTAAAGTTGTTAAAGCAATATTTTATCTTGATAAGTGATAGCGAAGAGATATGAGCTACCAGGAAGTGGAAAGTCTTCTAAACTCTGGACCAGCAAAGTTCTAACGCCGACCATGCCGGGGGTCGGGACTTCGAGTGGCAAAGTACTCAGGCTGGAGAGTATTACAGCGAAGTTATCATATCAATTGCTTAAAACATAAACGTGTTCTAAAGATCAGTCTCTCTATATTTAGAAATGGCTTTGGGATTGTTGATGAAAGGTCCTTGATAAGTATAAAAAGTTTCACTGTCTATTATTTTGATCGTGGTTGATAACAGACGGCCATCACAAACATCTGACAGGACTGGAGGAAGAGGTATGAAACTTCGATTTAGGAGACATAATCCCATTTATTGTGTTTCCTAACATTTCAGTGATACTGTTTATTCTCTTAATGCACCACGGTCATTCCTTACATTACTGCTATTTTATTATCAGAAGAAATAATCATAGTATAATTAATTGATTTATTTTGGGGTCCAGTGGAGCACACGGCATTTTAGAATCTCTTAAGAGATGGGATAGCAGCAACAAAAAACAATTATTGCCACTAAACTTGAGTTCTTTCCCTTTTTTAAAAAAAAAATATTTCTGTTCCTTTTGTGGGTGCTTCAGAAGATAATGCCACTGCAAACAGATGTCCCCCGTGGACAGCTACAATCAGTGACTGTGAACTTTAAGGGATGTCAAGAAAGCTCTGGGTCGTGCATCCAGTCTGGAGACAAGGTGCAAGCCTTCCCTCAAATCTGCTGTTTAGCCACCCCATCTCCTGGCCTGTGGGTATGCCGAACTGAAATACTTGCAGAAGTGACTTAGAAAGCTCTGGATTTGGGAGTTTGGCAAGGCTACATGGTTCTCTTCATCCTTAACCAAAAATCAAATACTTTCGGCAACAGAATGTATAAACGACAAAAATCTCTCAACCACTGCGCATTTTCAAAAACCTGGCATGTCTTGACTTCCTTCTCACCTGAAACAGCCAGCCTGGATTATTCGAGAGATTTTTCCTCTTACATTTGGCCGAAATGTAATGAAGGAACAGAGTTGAATCCCTATATTCCATAAGATTTCATATTGCTTGGATCTGTTTCATTTTTCCAATTTTCAAGGAAATTTTTAAACACAAAAAGCAGGCAGAAACAAGGAGGAAAAAGGAATCGTTCTCACATGGGGGTGATTTTGGACCCCAGAAAGCATTTGGCAATGCCTAGAGACATTTTTGGTTGTTACAATTTGGGAGGGGGGGCAGTGTCCCTAGCATCTAGTGGGTAGTGGCCGGGGGATACTGCTAAACATCCTACAATTGTTAGAATGTCCCCCTCCCCCCCAAAAAAATGCTCTGTCCCCAAGTGTCAGTTGTGTCCAGGTTGAGAAGCCCAGTGCTGAGGGAAAATCACATTGAAGAGCAAAAAGGAAGATGCGAGTTGGAGAAAAGATGTATTAGAATTTAATTTATAGCTTAGTATGAACTCTTACTAAATACACAGTGACTTATGCCTTTTAACCCAGACTTGAGATGGAGTGTTTCAGGAGACCTTCATAAACATCTTCTGTCCACAGAATAAAGGGAAAATGATGGTCAACCAAGCAGCCTGCTAATTAGCGGGCAGATAAAACACATCAAAACTTGAGTATTCCCAACTGGGCAATTTCAAAAGCGAGCAATCCACTAATTAAAAATGCTGGAAGTCTAGCTTTTTCAAAACAGGTTAAATACTGGCTGGGTTCCTTCGCAAATAGATTCCCAACCAATCAGATCTGACTGCTCTTTTCCCATCCTTTCTCATTTCCATCTTTCTCATTTCCTGACCTCACGCTGCTCCACCTTCCTTTCTGCTTCCTCCCTTTTACTGATCTTTTTTTAACAGGCTTTTCCACTCCCTGGCCCCCTGCTATATCTACCAGATAAGGACCAATCTCTAGCTCTCCCAAACCTAATAGGACAATTGTATGATTTCTGATTATACTTTTTTCTTTGAAAAAATATCTGTATAGCTGGGTGCTCATTTATCTAAGAGCAAGAAGCCGCAGAGGGAGAGCACAGAGATTTGTAACTCATAATGAATGTAAACATGTTGCTTTTAAGTCATTTGTTTCCATCTTCCCACCCACTGAGTTTCATCAGGCCTGCAGGTTAGTGAGCATTTCCTTAACAACTACTCCAGTCCATCTCAGAGGGCATCTGAGGACCCCCTACATGGGGATCACCTGTATATTCATTTCAAAATCAGCATCTTGGGGTCCACTGCAGACCTACTGAGTCTGGATCACTCGTGAAAACCGTGCTTTAAACAAGGTCCCCAAGTCACCTGCATGTGCATGGTGGTTTGACCACCAGCCTGCCTTATCAGGAACACAAGACAGATGCGTGCCCCATGCCACCAACACGTGCCTCTCTCACTCCAGATCTTCAAATTCCTGCCAAGGTTGCCAGTTTCAGCAGCATTCAATACACATTCCCATCACATCTGTATCCAGATGCATTTGCATTTTGCCCAGACTTACTTTTTAGTAAACCTGCATGTGGCCTACCCTTGGCCATTCCTTCCTCCCTGCTGATGGATGCAGGCGCTGCACACACTTTATACCTCCGTGGCTTTGTACCTGCTGTTCCCTCTGCCCGAACTGTTTCATCTCTCAAAAAATAATAGCAGCTAATGTTTAGCAGGCTTAAATATGTGTCTGATACTGTACTAAGCATAAGTATGTCAATGCACTAATAGTACCCCCATTTCATATATGAGAACATTGAGGCTTCTATGGAACAGGAAACTCTCTCAAGCAACCAGCAAACACAGGTACTGACAACGCCAAAGCCAGGAAAGCTCTTTTCCAACACTGTCAGTGCTTCCCTGGAAAGAACTTCATTTCTTTCCATGACCATCTTGAATGTTACTTCTCAAATGTCTTCCCAGGCAGAGTGAAAAGTATTTAGGAGTTTATGCCCATTCTTGGGTCCACAAAAGGTTACAGAATTATACACAACAGGAACGTACAAAAGTAAATACTGGAAGAAATTAAGAGACTGGAAAATAAAAATAGGGGGACAGTAAAGCCAGAGGTATGATAAGCTTATCAAAATGTACACTGTGATAGACTGGACACTTGCTAGAAAGCGGTCAAAATTCTACAAGGTACTGAGTGGGCAAAACAAAGAGTGAAACAAGATTCACAGTGAGTATGGGATAAAAGCACACATAATAGTTCAGGAAATCCCTCAAGACAACATAGTAACAAATGAAAAACTGCCTAGGATAGAGGCTGTCTGAACATTTAGTTCCTGCTTCTCCTTGTCTTACTCTCACTCTCCATCAAAATGGGAAGAAATAACAGAAACACAATAATCCAGGCAGCAAAAAGGGAAAGGAAAAAAGCAAGTGGATAGAGAAATTATTCTTCCAAAAGACTAAAATGGGTTCCACTGGTCCAACCTTTTCTAATTTATTTAGACCTGTTTCTAATTTATTAAACCTGTCCCCACCTAAATGAGGACAGGTTTAGTAACTTCCATGGGATTGATAGCTGGTTTAGGAGATAACCTGACAATCCACAAAATTTCATTCCAATAGAGTAGTTCTGCATAAGCCCCTCTAAAATATCTGATATTTCTGATCCAAAACACAAAAGCAAACTTTGGGCCGATCTAGGACCAAGCACTCCATTTTGAGAAAAGACACACAGAGGTAATTTTTAATTTCTATGATTCCCCATCCATATTCATTAAACTTATAATTTGATTACTCAAATCTCCACTTTATGTGTAAGATCGAGACTATCGGACAAATGGACAAATGTCAGAAAACAAAGCCCTGGGAGTTGGGACAGAGACTCGGATTTCACCAGCCACTCTGCATTAACCAGATCTGTGGTCTGAGCCAGTCATTGGTCTCTCCGAACTCACTTTTGTCAACTATTAAATAAGTGGGTTTGAGCTATACCCTTGGAAATAGGGAAGTCTAGTATATTTGGCAACTCTCCCACAAAAAACAAAAACAACTAAAAATGATGGGTAAATTTTTATTTTAAAATCTTCTTTAAAATACTAATAAGCTGAGAAGATAATAAGGAATTATCAAGCCAAAATCAAATTGAAGGAAGAGAAGACATTTTTGCCCTAAGGACACCTGCCAACCTAGAAAATTTAATGGCCTCTTATGTCAAGGAAAACAGAAGCGAAAACCCAGGAACCATCCAAAGTAGGTATCCAACAGAAGATAACAGGGATAATAGGATTTCTAACCTCAAGGGGTTATTGTTAAAGTAAGTAAGTTAGTTAATATTTGTTAAACACTTAGGAGAATACCTGGTCCATAGCAAATTCTCAGTAACCAACACCTGCCCATGAGAGCTTAACTCATTAGTACCTCCAAAATCTAAGATAAGCAAACCATGTAAATCTGTAAAATTGTGATTTATTCAAAGAAATCTGAGTCTCACATTATTATGACTCCTAGCTCTGCTACATAGTCAGAGACTTTGAAATATTCTCCCAGATTTTAGAAACAGCCAATAAGTTTAGAGTAAACAAATCCCACCTTTTCCATGAACCTCTACAGCAAAATCACAGAGAGAATCCAGTACATATTAGATTTGTTTAGTGACTTGATTTACCTTCAGAATATCCCCTTTACCTCTCACCATCACAACATATGTTTGTGTTCTGTATAAATGATATGCTCTTAAAAGTTATGCATGCTGACCCGAGCCCCAAGCTAAGAACACAAACTAAATGTTATATAGGTTTAACCTTGATTTGAAGTAAACAGTGTTACGTTAACTAAACTGAATTTAAATAAATAAATAAAATTTATTAAAAAAAAGAAGAAGAAGAAGAAGAATAAATAAACAAGTGTGAGTTACCTAACTCTCTTGATTTGGGTTAATTAGAGTTGTGTGTTGGTCCTTTCCATACTTAGAACCCAGATCATGCCAAGCACCCAAGGCCCTAGAGTTTCATGAAGTTTTAAAACAATGAAAAGTGTTTTATTTGAGTTGCTTTAAAAGTCTAAAAATTCCTACTCTTGTAGAAATAGATGGATTTCCTGATGAAAACTTCACCACACTCAGAATGCATTGGGAGATCGAGGCCTTCCTGGAAAGATAGTCACCCCGAAACACATTGAGGTCTCCACTGTCTCAAATCCTTCGCTCCGCAACAACAGATACCCTTAACTATCCTCCACACCATCGTGGAGACTCCCAGACTGGGTACATCTGTGGCTCCTACTAATTTCCTCGTCCAGGAAGAACCCTTGGCTGAGCCCTCCACACAAACTGAGATGGCATATGCTCTCTGTCGGTGCCAGATGAATTTAGAGTTCAAAATATTTCATCAGCAAAGAGCGTGTTAAGGATGTGCACATTTTCATTAGCACCCAGTATAATAAGAGCTCTAAGTAGAGTAATTTGAAGTCAAATTTGAGTACCAGGACAGATGAAGGAAGAGCTGAAAAGCTTCAAATACTGACGGACGGTGTCCATACAACCATGATCACTTCTTTTCTTTTTCCATCAGAAACAAGATATGCTTCATAACGAGTGATCTGAGCACTAACAAGAAACTTCCAGCACTTTCCAAATCTGACTGAGCAAAATATGAGGGTGGTGGTGATGCGTCTCACACAAATTTGAAGATACTTCAGATATAAGGAACAGAGACCGGGGCGTTCCATTTCCAGATCATTGCCGTCAGTGCTGGCTTTCTGAGCGCTAATGGATTTCCTTAGCAAATAAATCTGAAAACTCAAAAAGTCAAGTACAAGATGATCTTACAGTTCTCTATATAAATATATATTTATGTGTGTGCATTTTACTTGTATGCATTTTACCTTCTTCTGATTAAGAAGGTAAAATGCATACAGGAAGGTAAAATATGGAAATACTGGGTGGAAAGTATAGTAGGAAAATTTGTTCAGAGAAAAGTCATTCCAATAGTTTAGCCTTTATTAACCTCCAACTTAAACTTCCACTATTAATATGTCCTGTAGAACACTCTCTAGAGAATATTATTTTCCTCAAGTTCAAAACAAACTTTTTCAAAAATGAAAACTAAATAATCTCAGATATTTAAAATATGGAGTTATAAAACTCCATGGAGTTATAAGCGGTGCTATAAAACGGGAAACACATTTTCATATAACATGAAAGTCAGATCATATGAAAGTAACAAAATAAAATGCATAACTATTGCATTATAAATGCACTGGTATTTGCTATTCTGAAACTCAGAAACCTTCTCAAGAACTCAAGCTGCGTAAATGGTTATAGTATGAAATTGAGAAAAAAGTAACCTTGAAGTCTTTAGATCAGTCCATATCATTTGGAGGTATCAAAGATCATCTAATTTGGATAATATTCTAACTTGAATACTCTTAACGTGAAACACCATTATTTAGCAACCTTCCTTTTCAAATGTTTGAAACTAACCAGAGTCTTCCTCTTAAAGAGAAGTTAATTCTTCCAAGATCTCATCATTCTTTTTTTTTTTTTTAAGATTTATTTATTTTTAGGGAGAGAGAGAGAAAGCGAGTGCACAGGGGGGAGTGGAAGAAGGAAAAGGAGACTCTTAAGCAGACTCTACGCTGAGCGCAGAGTTCTATACAAGGCTCAGTCTCATGACCCTGTGATCATGACCTGAGCTGAAACCAAGAGTCGGATGCTTAACCAACTGTGCCATCCAGGCGCCCCCAAGATATTCTAAGCAAGAGCCCAGAAAGCAGAGAGCCATCAATTACTTAGGCAAGAATACAATATGAATTGTATTTGCCTCCTTTGACTTTTTGAAATCTAACCAATCCTAAACGCACTTAATAAAAATCAGTCTTACTAAAATAATGTTCTTAACCGATTGCCAACCCTGTGAGAATAACAATCTCCATATCTAAAGACTTCAAAAATAATCCAACATACCATCTAATTCCCAATATTACAGAGATCAGCCTCAAAGTATCTAAATGAAAAGTGAACATATTTGGGGAAGTTTTTAACTACGTGCTTGGTACCTTTAAAGATGTACTCACAAATACACATCAAAAGTGTGAGAAATAAAAGACAAATACTTTAGAAGACATTAAACAACAAAAACATAAGTGTTAAAATATGCTTCATTTCCTAATAGAACAGACTATATAATTCTTATGTACATGTAATTATGGATGCATTTTTCAAATCATACATGTAATTATTATGTGGCAAAGTCCATAATAGTGTAATGACTTAAGATACACAAATTGATTTTTTTTAAATGCCTACTTGATAAATGATTTATTAAATGTATTTCAATGCAGGGGGGGAAAAGCCAAGATAAAATATATAACAGTTTTATCCTTTTTTCTTTTTTCCCCCAATACCTCTTTTCTCCCTAGGGTGCCATTCGTGTGGCTCTGGGAAAGGACTGCTGGCTTAATTGAAATATTTGTAGGCTGTAATTGCTCTGCATCACCACAATGGTCCACTTCTCCCAAATGGCATCCGTTCCTTGTGCTTTTTCCTTCTTCTATTTCCTTTCATACTGGAACCAAGTCCACTTCCCCTGTTACTTCTAGTTTCATCTCATTCCATTCCCTATTTACAGATGCTTCACTGATACTGGTGAAGCCAAATAGTTTTAAATATTCAAAAATCTTCCCTAAAATTCAGCTTTCTAGCACAGTCCCTCTTGCTTACAATAATCACTCCCATAAACTGATTTTCATCTCATCCTTTCAACATCCCAGTCTTCTACCTGTGTTTAACACTGCAGCCTGACCTGGCTACGACAAGCAATCAATCTTACATGTTATCTTCAGGGGTCATGCCTTAGTTTTAGGCCAATTTTCTTTGTATTTAGGCTCAAATGTGCAAACCACACTATATTACTCTGCAAAACATCAATGAGAAGGCTTAATTAAGTAACACTGACAGATAAATCCATTTCTTTCGCAGTAATCAAATCAAAGCAGGTTGACATAACACAGGAACTTAATACAGTTATTCCCTTGTAATTGGAAAAAGGCCCTTTACTTCTCATTAAAGCAATCTTCTGGGTATTGGCATAATAAGAAGGCTCAGAGCTTTAATACTGCCCTATAAAAGTCTCAAGATACAGACCCCTTAAGCAAACAAGCCAGATTATCTAATTCCTTGATCACAGCAGAACATGTAGTTCCTACTGTTTTAAACTACTAATTCTTTATCTCTGTTGCAATTAAAAAGAGGTAAATCAGTATCAAACACATACAATGGAAATCTGTAAAAATGCATAAACTGTTTACAGTTTTATAAATCTACCTCCACATGTATTTGAAGGGAAGCAGTCCATTAAAAATGAATTTGAAATACTTTGCAAATGTGAAATTGTAATCGCTTGGATCAGGGGGGAAATCTCTTTATTTTACTTAATGGGCTCAACAGGATGCATTTTGCCTAAATTTACTGTCTGATACTCAAGCATACAGTACAACTTTGAAAATCGGAATTGTGAGGGAACAGGATTTAAAGAAGGACATTTAATTTTTGTGGCATTTAAAGAATAGTAAGTCACCTGGTCAGCTGAAGACTGCTCTGACCAGGCTGAAACCCACAGAGAACTCAATATTACACCATGTTCATATCCCCAAACTATACAAAATCAATTTTCACCCTTTCACTCCAATTTTGAGGGAGTTTCTGCTACTTACGGAGTGGTACCTGATCACTCTCAAAGTGATTCTGGTAACTCTTTCCGAAAGGATAACATGTAATGGAGGGTTATAATTCCCAAATGTGGCTGACCACCAAAATCTTCCAGAAACTCCAAACAAACAAACAAAAAAGCCAAAAAACAACAAACAGAGATATCCAACCTGGCCTCCTAGTCAAGGAAAAAACCAAGGGTTGAGGTCAAGGCAAAACCTATTTTCAAATTTTTCCTAATTCGATCTATTTTTTAAATTTCAAAATGGTTTTCATTACAATGCCCTTAAAACTGCGTCATTTGCTGGCACCCAAGTCCTTTTATCATGTTAGCACTTCCATGTGCATTTCCTAAGAACAAAAGCACTAACAGTTCTCAAAACCAGGGAACTGACCGTTGATATAACACTTTTATCTACTCCATATTCCATATTCCAATTTGTCACTTTTTCCCCATTTTGTGGTGGCCACGGTGCTGCCACCATCCAAGACGACCTGCAAGTCACTCCATGAACGACAACCAATCGAGTATAACAAACGCACTTAACCAAGAACAAAAACCACACGGACAACCAACACACAAAATCCATGATTAGTCACCACATTTAACCATCAGCTCTCTTTCATCTGTTTGAATCTGAAGCGGTTCCTCAGTCTTTCTTTGTGTGACTTTGGCATTCTCGAAGGGTACAGGCCAGATTATCAAAGTTGTGTGTGCGTGAGCATCAGACCGTAAATGTCTCTCAATTTGGGTTCATCTGATCCTTCCTCATGATTCAGTTCAGGTGAACAGACTAGTACAAACATGGCCTTGTGTCTTTCCGGGGATATCACGTACAGAGCCACACGATGACAGCGTCATCTGCCCTCTGGTTTGTTATGTTCACTTCATCACTTGGTCAAGGTATTGTGGGAATTCATCACTGTAGGATTACCACTTTTCCCTGTGCAACTAATCCACAATCCATAGGGAAATACTTTAAGACCATTACAACCAATTTTCGATTATGCGCTTATCAAAAAAATTAAAATACAAAAGTGTATAAAGTAAGACGTGAAAATTCCCTCAGTACCCACTCTCCCTATCTTTGTGCTAGTGATAACCCGTAACAGTTTCCTAGGTAGCCTTACAGATCCTCTGGTCTGCGATTGACGGATTTTAAAATCACAGAAACTTAGGGCGATACGTGTAAAACTTGGCTAAAGCGTCTGTTCTCTCTGAATGAATGGTTAAGAAATATTCCTCAAATGTTTATTTAGGTTCTAGCGACATCTCAGTGGATATAATTATTAGTGGTAGTCTCGTGACAGGTGGGGCTGGAGAAGCCAGAGTCTAGAATAAATGAAGACAGACAGCTAGTTTTAAAGGACTTCAGCCAAAATGAAGCCAAGATTGAGCACCCTACCTTTGAACCAATGTCATGCATAAAACCAGGTTAAATCAGTCATTCTGGAGTGGATGCTGCCCTGAATGGCTACTTGTTCACTGCTTCTTTCCGGCACGTTACATAAACCGGTGTAGAAAGCAGATCTGCTATAGCGGGGGCGCCTCCCAGTTAAAATCAAACGGATAGACAAGTACACTTAGAACAGACAGAAAAAAATCTAGAGTGGTTTTGATAGGCTGATAAAAAAAAAAGTGGGAAACAGATCTAAAAGTTTTTAAAAGTGGGAAGTAAACTGACACTTTAAAAAAGCACATATTCTCACATTTAGAATCAGGTATACAAATGAACAAAAAGTGAAGAGAAAAGCTTGAGGACAGAAAAGACTGTAAGAGGAACTTGGCCATATGACAGAACATACGCATATCATACAGTATTGAGTGAGTTAACTTACTGTTACCAATACAAGGTGAAAATAGTCTCTTTAACCTTGGGGCAAAAAGCCCATGCCATTTTATAAACTGAACAGTGCTGGTGGATTTCAACGTCGATTTATACATGCTTAGAAAATTGTCCTCACAGCCAGGCAGACATCCGCAAAGGTGTTTCTTATCGGGCTTATAAATTGTGTGTGTGTGTGTGTGTGTGTGTGTAAAATCGGCATAGACACACAAATACAACACACACACTTGAATTTGCTAATAGTTTCTTGATATAATGATCGTGTTTAAAACGGTTCCCAGATGTTGCAACTTGTTCAACTGACATCACCTTGTTTTTGATCAGAGTAGAGAAGTCTGCCTGGTGACTTAAGGGTTTTACTTTTAGCTCACAGTAATGTAACCACACTTTTGTATCCTGCTTCCTGCTTTCCAAAGTGTTTTTTAGATTCATGTCATTTTTAAATGATTTATCTAGAATCACAGAAAATATGAAATTGAGGTCCAAAGGAGTTGCATACTTGAGTATGAGCACACCAACACTATCTTTCAAAAGCATAAAAACAAAAATCGAAAGAAAAAGACTGGCCTATATAACAGAGGCCTGACCAACAGGTAACAGAATACTTGCTAAAGTTCATCAGAATACTTGCTGAAATAGGAAAGTTGGATAGGATGATAAAGATTGAGTTTTCGTATCTCGGAATATGCATTTTCAATCATGTCAGCAGCGAAAACATCATCGCTAGTCTCCCCTCGGAGCCGCCCTGCGTCCTACACAAGACCATTTCACCAACACAACACAAATTCAGCACTGGTTTGAGAAAGACCAGGGCTGTGACAGCAGGTCTGTAATGACAAAAAATGGACTCTAGCTTTCCCCAAAGACACTGCTCCTCTTACTTTCACTTTCAAGTGCTTTAAGACACTCTCCTAACTGAAGCAGTCAAATTCATCTGCAAGAATTTCCTCGTCCAGCTCTTGGGGGCAGAAATGGAAATGCATTCGAAAGCATCGGCACGTCTTTTTCTCGAGCTTAATGGCATCAAAATCACAGGAATAAACATTGCTTTCTTTTAGTAGGTCTGCAACTTGGATGCAGCCTGCCTTCTGCCCATCTGATAGCCAAGGAGTACTGGTCAGAAAGAGAGGAGCTGCTGTGATAGCCTGGTCTTACAAATTCACTACGTGGAAGGGGAAAAAGCTGTAACTCTTCCTCAGGAATGGAAGAAATGTCGTTAGTTTGAAAGGAGATAGAAATAAAGGCCTGAAGAATGACAATAACCAGGCATCTTGAAAGAAAACAAGAAGCAGAGAAGGGGTCCAGGGAAGCCAGAGCTGTCAGTAGAAAATAATGATTTATCTGATGAGATTAGCAGAAAGTTTGATTAGCAAAGATGCCTTCCTAACATAGCAAAGATTAGGATACTACTTTAAGATTTTGTTGTAGGAAAAAAAACAGTGCCTGCCAAATGTGGTTTGTAACAGCCGAGGCTAGCCATGAGAGATACAGTGGGAAAATAGCCACTAAGCCAGATTTTATTTGATTTGTACTGATGATTTTTATTAGAATACATGGATCATTGCTTCAACCTTTCCATGTAAAACCAAATCAAATTCAAAAACTCACACATCAGTCACCTAACCTTATGTCATTCCTTCTGCTTTACTAAAGTTGAGCCACATTTCAGCTGATCTGTCTTCGATAAATCGTTCAGCTACTCAAAACTACTGGGCCAAATTCTGGGAGGCAAGTGGTACACAAAAGAACCCGCTAAATCTGCAGTTACAAACAAGAGAGCCAAAGAAAGAAAGACTGCAAGCCTCGTAAATGCAGAATGAAATCAAAGCAATATATAGACAGTGCAAAAGACGATAAAATGAATTCTCCTCACTGTATCAACTGTACGGTCATTTATCTTTAAAAGGCACACCCACCCCTCAGCTGCTTCTTCCCACTTTCATTCAAGGCCGCGTGCAGGACCCTGCAAAGCAGTGGCCCTAAGACCAGAGGGAAGTCCACCATTGTACCGCCCAAGGAGATCAGATCAGTTCTACAAATGTTCTACAAATGAAAAACATTACAATCTTTAAGGCAAAAAAAAAAAAAAAAAGTGTAAATATTAAATATTCAGTTTGTGGAAAGCCTCCACGTTATTTACACAAGCTGCTTCATTAAAAGGAATGAAATTTAATTACATGAAGCATGGCAACGGGTTTTCAAAGAAAAAGTGCCTACATCCTACTTCCCACCACTCTTTTACTTTTTTCCTCTGTGCTTTAGCATCTTTCCTTTCTTCCTCAGCAATACTGCAGGTTTCAACTTCAACCTATGAGCAATGGTTCTTGTTTGGATATCCGTTTCTAGTTACAAACCAGTCCGTCTTCATGACTCCCTTCCGTGTCCCAAGTGAGTCCTGAAAGGCACCTTATTCTCTTCTGTTCAGAGAAGATAAACAACTTTCTCAGCTAAAGGCCACCAGCAGGCCTCCAACTCAAGGTCTTCCAGAGGCTGAGCCTGCATGACACGGTAGTGCCTGGTGAAAATCCAGTACCTCTGAAAACTAGTGGACACCGAACTTTCAGGTCCCTGGCAGACCCCCTCTGTGACCAAGGTGAGGCTATTTTCATCAGCCCCCGCTGCTTCCTCGCCTGATCACACAGGAAGTCTAGCTCTCCCATCCTCCTCTGCAGTCCTGTGGGACACGTGACAAAGGTTGGACCAATGGGACGTGAGTGGAAGCAATGTTTGCCTTTTCTAGGCCTGGCCCCTAAAACCTCCCCTGTGATCCTCCCTGCGCTTTCTCTTTCCTCTTTGTTCGGCAGGATACAAAGAATCTCGTGAATCCCTGAGGCCCCAGGGGATGGCAGAGCTGAGGAATGAAAGAACCCAGACCCAAAGACTCCGGGCAGGCCAGCCTACCTCGGTGGGTCTGTGACACCAGCGGGAGATAACCCTTGGCGGTGTTAAGTGACTAAAGTTTGGGGGTTGTTTGTTCCAGCAATTAGCATACCCTGACTAATGCATCCTCCGAAACAGACTTCCGAGAATTCTGGCGCTATGATTCTATCTTCCAAGCAAAGCAAACACACGCAGTTAGAGCTGGCACTAGTCAGAATTGTGAAGCAGGGGAAACTGGCCTTTGAACTATCCTTCTCTCCCTTTCAGACTTGTTTTCCCCTCTTAGCATTTCCTCCCTCTGAGCACCAAATGTTCTCAGGCTGCTCAGTCTTGTCTGTCTCAAGAAAATAAATCCAATACATTCATTAGCCATTCTTTTTTTTTTTTTTTCCAACCACTATCTTTCAGCCATAAGTGTTGAGCTGCTTGATACTTGTGTGATTTGGGGAGCAATTCTTTAACTTCTCAGATTCTGGGTATCCTCATCTGTAAAATGGGAATGCTTGCCTCCATCCTTGCCTCCAGGACTGTTGTGATGACTGATTTAGGAAAAACGTCCCCATGGAATCTGGAACACAGTAGGCTCTCAAAAAGGGGATGGGAGATAATTCCTGTTTTTATTAGGATTACTATTAGTATTATGACATTTGACACCAAAGGGATACAGAAATCAATCTAAAATAGGGTTTTCTCCCTGAAATATATAGTTTGGACTGGGAGAAAAATCATACATAAATAAAAAAGCACCATTTGATTACTAAAAATGATGAATGTTATGGAATTTTAGAGAAAAGAGAGTGATACCAGCTAGAATCTTCACTTGCCAGATCGCAGCAGTTTAGGGCGTGGAAAGAGGAAGAAGGCAGTGGCAGCCTGATAAGCAGTGCCCACACTACGTGCTTGTCTTCCCAACTCCAAGTTCAATGCTGTCGCACCAGGAACTCAGAACCGGCACTGGGGAGGTCATTTACACCATGGAAATTGGCAAACATTACAAATGAGGGCTTTTTTTTTTTTTTTTGAAGAGCAGATTATTAAACATTTCTCAGCACACCAAAGAAAACGGCCATTCACTGCACAATTTTTACTCAAACTGCTTCACTGAATTCTTACCATCCCTACCGAGGTATGCCATATCATCCTCATTTTACAGATTAAAAATCAGGCCTCACAATGTGAAGTGACTGGCAAAGAATCCTGTTGCTTGCGTGCCCCAGACTAAAACCTAGGCTGCTGGCAAAAGTGAAGGGCATCTTTTTCTCAGCCCTATCAAACATATATTCCCATGAATGCAGAAAGCTGTTCCTTAAAAACCATCAGAATTCAAGCAAAGCCCCCCTTCCCTTTTTTCATTGTTTCTCATTTTGCTCCCCCACGGAGCTGCCTTTTCTTAAGAATATAACCCACTTTTCCCACCATCCTTTTTTCACACACCCAAGTCCATTTTTTGTACAGATGTCCTTTCAAGGATGACCCATTGCACTGTCTCGAGTAATAGACTTGTGCCTACTAGTTAGGAGAAGTCACGAGTGATCTTAAAATCAGTGCTCTTTCTCCGACAGCTGTCCTCACCGAGGTAGTCTGTTCTGTCCTGGGCTGAGCTGTGGGCAGTGTGGTGAGTTAGTCCAGGTTTAGGAGGAACTAGGATACCTCTTGGATCAGAAGAAGCCGCTGACATTCGTTCAATAACGCTATCAACAGCTGCTGGTCAGGCGTGGGTATGAGCCTGGGGTGTAAGAAAAGCCGGAAACATCAACAGGTTTCAGGTGCCGCCTGAAATCCCAGAAGACATCTGTACCAAGGGTGACTTTAAATGGCAATGGGTGCTGGCCATCTTGTAATACATCATCACTCCTTTTCTGCCTGACCGGAGTTTGGCCATCTTACAAGATCCAAAGCCTTCCAAGGACAGAAAAACAAATGTGCAAAGGCACCGAAGCACAAGGGAACATCTCCCATGCAGGGGATGGCAAGGCACACGATGAGCGGGGAGAATAAAGGCGTTAAAGTGGCAGTGGTCACCGATGAAGAAATGCGGAATCTGGGCAGGGCCAGAGGAAGACAAAGTACTAGGAAGTTTACTGTTCATTCTAAAGACTTTAGGCAGGCACCCGTATAAAAGCATCTCCAGTTCATATTTACATTTTGGATATGGTAGCCATGGGGACAATGGTTGTTAAGGTGAGAACCTGGAGATAAAGAGGCTCATTAGGAGACAGAAACTACTGTTACAGCAAAGATAACAGACAATTCAGGATCACCCTGGGGAAAGAGAAAAGACCGGGTTGATAGCTAACTTGGGAAGGCAGGGCAAGTAGTCGGGGATTATACTCAGGTTTTTGTCTGATGGATATTTGTGCAGGTTTAGAGGTAGGGTGGTAAAAAAGCATATATTTTAGACATTTTATGTTCCGAGGGTCCATCGGTCACCCAAGTACAAGTTGCAGCAAACTAACTGACTATGTGGGACTGGAGCTCAGAATGGAGACCTAGATTAAGGTAAATTTCAGGAACAGTCTAATTAAAAGTCCTTTTAAAAATAGAATTTACTAGCCCAGGTAAGTGGAAAGTCCAGAGACAAGGCAGATTTTACCACTGACACACCCAATGGAGCCACCATATTTACAAAACCAAAGTTCCCTCCCATACTCCCACTCTGCCACCTTCAAACCTTCACTCCAAAGCTGAAATCCGCCATGACCATAGGATTCCTGAGTCTACGTGCTTCTTTCTTCCCCCACTTACTTGGGGAGAGTTCGGTTTACACAAGAACAAAATTTTTCTTCACTTTGCCTTGACTGGAACCCTCATGGAACCAATCCCTAAAGAACCAAAATACCCGCCCAGATTTGCAAAGACCTGAAGGACCCAAGTTAAAAACCATAGTAAAGGAGTTAGGATTACCCGGGTCAGTACAGTCGAATCACAGATGGCCCTGGAGATGTAGTGACCCCACACAAACTACAAGGATGCCACACACTGAGGAGGAAGTGGGAGTATATGTTAGTGAGACAACCACAACTGGAGATAGAGCCCCAGGCGCCACAGGTGCGTCAGTATGTAGTGTGTGGTGTACAGGCAAAGAAACGGGCCTGGAAATCCTATCCCACCACGCCCTCCTTGAACACGTCGACATCTTCCCCTTGGTGTCAGGATAAAAGTTCTTAATCATGGACATCAAGGCCATTTTGGTCATGCACCCACAGACCGTTGCTTTCTCCTCCAGTTCCCCCCAGCCCCTAACGATGCTCAAGGACACCACTGGCCCTCCTGCTATAGAACTTGAACGTGTTTCTTCTAACAGAAGAAGCTCTGACCCACTCCCACCACTCCACTCCCCTACTCGGCCTTGTGTCACTCCCGTATCCACTCTCAGCTTTATCTTCACTTCCTAGAAGGAAGCTTTCCTTGTCTTCTAAATCAGGTGTCTTGTCCTCTTTCACTAGACTTGTCACAGATGGAATTTTCCATTTTTATGATTCTCAAGTGATTCCTTTCTTCCCCGCTGAACAATATGCTGCATGAAGACAAGAACTGTGTCTTATTTGCTTTGCAGCCATCATGGCGCGGGGCAAGAAGAAAGCGCACGGTATAATCTTGGTTAACTGTATGGTTGGGCCTTCGGCTCTTCAGATGCGCGCACAGGAAAATATCAAAAACATGAACAGAATTCCTCAGGTTATGAAACATAACCTGTAGCGCTCCTATGACCTTGAGAAGGATGACGTCATAGGATAGAAATCCAGAATCTCATTCTACTATTAAGTAAAGAAATTCGGCCACAGGTACGCCACAAAGATTAACTTAGCACATTTTCCTCCACAATTTACTTAACAGTTCGTGTCACAAATATGTAAGTATGGTTCAAGATTCAGCAAGAAACACGCAGATCAGTACTCTTGACTCACTGAAACACTTCCCAGTCACACGAAGAGACAGGAGTTACTGTACGAATCTCAGGCTCAATGATTTCTACAGTAAAAATGCCGTGAAACAGTCAGACTTCATGTATGTCTTATCCCCTGGTAGAAATAATCTCTTATATGGTCATTGTAAAGGTAAATACTTTCCTCTTTACGCTCACTTTGATATGCACCCTAGTGAGTTGGTACCTATTATACAATCATTGGCCTCAGGACAGAGGAGAAAACAACTGTCACCTCCACAGTAGAACAGCTTACGGTGATCTGGTGATAGCAAGACAGAAAGTGGGCTTAGCATTCTGTGTCTGCTACTTAGACGGCAGTTACCACTCAATGTCTCTTGAAAACCTTTCCACTGAAACCTCCCCATTGATGAACAAGGGCGTCCTTAATATTTAAAGTTCTGCCTCAAGTACAATCATCAGAACACCACGGTCAAAATAAACACCCACAGAACTTTACAGCTTTGGACTTTTCGAAACACTTTCACCCACAACATTCTCTCACGACTGTGTACGAGAGAGAAATTTGAGGGTTCATTCCAGTCCTCAAGTCATTGGCAGAGCCGGCAGGAGAACTCGTCGTCTCTCCTCCTAACCTTTTTCCAAACTGACTCTCACCCATTTTCTTGTGCCACGAAAGAGAAGTGACCCCTTCAAAAGCTGGAACCCCAAATTTGAGTCAAAGATGTTCTCTGCAGAAAAAGTTATCTCTCGTCTCACAAATCAGTCATTAAGAATCCAATTTTCTAATTATCAAGACTTCCTCTGGGTTAAATATGCCCCAGAGGAAAATTCTATTATTTAAATTAATAGTGACTCTGAGAAGCATTTTAACTCATTTTCATGTACTTTTTTTTCCTGACTTACTTAACACAGAAACATAGAGATATCATTAACACTGAAAGTACCTAGAGAGGGGATGAACATATGTATTACTTTGTAAGCCATATTAAAAATTCTCAAAGATAAGAATACACAACCAAGTCAATTAACAACCAACCCACCAATGGAGAAAAGTGTTGTTGTAAGTGATGGACAGGCAAACTCTACAGATGAGTTAGGTAAACTCTACACATCAGCACAAGTTGCTAGAAGCTCACCTTTCTCTGGACTGTGCATGAACAGTAGGGTCCGGAAGTAAACTGAGGGGAAGTAGTGGAAACCAGTCCTCGTGTGGACAGAAAATCTGTTACAAAAGTTCACTTACAAAGACTCAAGCACATGAGTGTCTCCCGAGTGTTACAATACAGAAAATAAGATAGATTCAGCTGGATTATAAAAATACACACATCATTGTTCTACTTTATTCTAAACATTAGTTTATCAAAAGATGCAATGACACTATTAGTTCTGTCCACCCAATATCCATTCCTCTCTTCTTCCTTCGTAACAGGCCCGTGGGGGTTTTTGTTGCTGTTTTGTCCCTTTGTTTTCCCTAGCCATCCTTCCTCCAAGTGGATCAGGGGAAGGTGATCTCATCTCTGGTTCCAGACGTAGATCCTGAGTACTGGTGCCAATCACAGGGACTAGTTTAAAATGGACATTGAGACCCAAAGGCCTATCTGTCACTGGGTCCCTGGGTAAGGTCTCCCTGCTCCAAGGAAACATACAAATTAGGAGATGGCTTTTTATTTTCTCTGGGCATATTCCTGTTTGGGCACGATGCATAGAACTGCAGCAGGAATGTCCTTATCGTCCCTAGGATGAAGTCAGCACACAGAGGAGGGAAAACACAGGGATTTCAGGATAGATTACATAAAGTAATGCATTTCCTTATGTTTAAGCCAATTTGAGTCAGGGTTTGTTGTGGTTGCTACAGCTGAAAATATCCTAAAAATTATAGCAGATCCCCACTCCCTGCTACCCTAGAAGTAGGTTTAGGCACTTAATGCTCATTAAGGTTCTTCAACAATAAATACTGAGTCTGAATAAATCCAGACTTTACCTACTGAAATACCATCATCTCCTGGCCATTCACATTTGTCCAAATCCCACCGAGGCATCATTTGCAGAAGTAGACCAGTTATCTGCCCCAGAGCTCCCCATTTAATTCTCATCTGATTTGCACATGTATCTTCTTTCTTACCCCTCCTGTCCCCTGTGGCCCACTCACAAATACCAACCAGCACTTAGCACAAGTGAAGCTAATGGCTGCAGAAAGTACCAAAAGAGTACTTTCCCCTTGATTTACCAATGTTAGTCCTGCACAAATGCTACACCCATGGCCTATGCAATGCCAAGACGGGAGAGCTGAGGGATGGGCAAGGATCGACTCTCCAGGCCCTAGACCCACGGGTGGGCCTTAGGGAGATCCAAAAACTCCTGAAATTGTTGCGAACTTTTACTCGTGGATTTAGCTATGTGCACTTTTCTGGAAAGAGAGTCTATAGCTTGCACTGGAATTTCAAAGCGGTCTCTGACTCTAAGAAGGTTAAAAACTTCTGCGCTAGATCAAATAGTATGTACCAAACCACACTGTGTGGATATGTAACACACTCTTGCCATTACTGTGACAGAGGTGAGGGCAGAGAACATGTTCCCCAGATCTTTATATTTCTTGCTCCAGGAAAACTACATTTAAGTATTAATAATACTGAAGTTTTACACTAAATAAAATTTTGTGGACTCTCCTGGTCCCTCAAGAGCCATTCACATCTCACTTCGATGGAAGGAAAAATAAATCCTGCTACTAAAAATATAGAACACAATCTTTTTTAAGTTCGGGCCTCTCCAAATGAATTATGAATCCTGAATTCAAATTTAGTTGAGGAGACAAAATATGCATTGAACAAGTATCAAATATTAGCAAAAAGTTTTAAGTTAAGTAACAAATGGCAAATAGACATCAAGAGATTGCTTCTTGAAATATGCTTGAAAAAGAGAGAACTTTCTAAGGCAAGTTTGATTTCCAACACTGTAAAGTAAAAAGAAGGGAATCACAAGGTGTGGCAAGAGAAAAGGTGACACAGAGAGAAAGCCCAGGTAGAAAGGCGCAAGGCTTTTAACTCAAGATACACTGAAGAATAAAGGCCAGTTTTATTTCATTGAAGAGTAATAAAGTAGTGATAGATAAAAAGCGATCAGGATCTTTTCCATCATCAATGCTTACAAACATTCCACTCAACATTATTCGATTTTATTATTGCAGCCTCTAGCAATTTTCCCCTCTTTCTTCTCTTCCTACCACCTTTAAGAATAAGGTGGTAGGAAGCCAGTTTCCCTGACTTCAGATTTCCTTAACTCCAACCTATCGTGAGCCAGTGACAACTGGCACTTCTCTGTACAAAAACCTGCAGTGGCTCCCTAATGCTTTTGGTTTTAAAATTAAAATTCCTTAGCCTAGCATTTAAGATGCTTGGCAATCTGTATTTACCTTTTTTTCTCATGTTACCCTGAGGAAACGGATTACTCCCTTTTGTGCTCCAATCACATCAGACTCAGTTCACTGTTACCCAATACACCTCTGGTTATCTGGTCTCCAGGTCTTCCCCCCACCTCAAAAACATGTCTTCCCTCTCAGTCAATGCATGTAGAATGAATTAATGAATGAGTGAGCCCACTGAGGGACAGACACACACATACACATCAATCAGTCAATTACATCTGTACGATATGTACTGATAGAGCTAAGGGATGAAATACACATTCTTCACAAAGCTAGAATGTAAGGTCCTCATGAAAGTCCTTACATAGAATTTAATAACTGAATGTTAAGGCTTTAATTACGTAGGTGTATATACAGTAAATAAAATTTGTATACTACTTAATGGTAAGTGATGAATTGTCTTCTCATAGCCAATACGAACTTTAATTTGGCCCTTGATGGGACACAGCTTATATTTTTATATAACCATGTTTCATTACCATAGGATGTGGAGAGGGCTTCTTTGGAGAGAGAAAAGAACCCAGTTCCTTCGTAACTATGCCAACCTCTTACATTCAGCCATTTTTTCAAATGTTTGTCACTATTTAGAATTCTACATTTATATGCATATATTTATGTATATAAATATATATACACATAATAATGCATATACATAAATAACTTTATATATGTGTAAATATATGTATCTTTGGTAGTTAATATCTTTGTTTATTGACTCCCCTCGCCCCGGGGCGCAAACTTGAGGACAGGGCATTCATTAACTGGGCATCAATGGCCCAGACCCTTGATCAGAGGCTCAGCGATCATTTGTTAAGTGGTTAAGTAGATTTAATCAACATTAAAATGCAGAATTTTGAAAAAAATTATAGAAAAAAATGAAATTTGACAAAACAACAAATAAAAGGGATGTTTTAAATGTCAATGGAAATACATTATTACAACGTACAATATAATAAAGAAGAAAGCATTTTTTTCCTAGTAAGGGCTTTATACATTTTTAATTATGTCATTATATGTTTTATTTCTCTAATACATTGAGTGGGGGATTTATTTAAAAAATAAAGACAAGGCTGGGATAACAACTTAATCTGAAACATAAAAAATCCAGAAGATAAAATTCATAAATTGTTATCCCTTTAAAATAAAAAACAGATTTGAAATACCATAATTTGACTACTGATATATAGTTTTCTACTGGTTTACTCGAGGGATTGCATACAAAGCCCCCCATTTTCTTAAAAACAAAAAAATAGCAGACCTAGCCAGAAGATACATACAGTGCCCTTCAAAAGGCCTTGTTCAAGCTACAAATAATTGCATAACTTGTCCAAATCAAACGGATAATTTATTGTAGGCATGATTTTGCAGAGTCTTTACAAATATCCACGGATGGCTTTGCAACCCATTTGGAAGGATTTACTATAAAACTGCACAGGCATAAACAAACAAAGCTATCCTCAATATTTATACTCACAACAAAAAAACATGAAGTTCTATATTCAGTTGTGGTTGTGAAAAATCCTTAGTTCCTGAATTTTCATTGGCTCTAATTTAATATACAAAACAAACAAGGTTTTCAATTTAAATGTAACACACATACATTCTGTCTTTGGGTGTCCATGTAGCAAGCGTTTTTCAAAAATCAGGAACAAGGGAGAAAAGCATAGCAATAAATGTTTACGTTTTTAAAAATATACCATGGCTGTCTATGATATCGATGTGTTTAGACCAAGGAGAGTGAAACTGGTTTTTAAAGGTCTTTCTTACAAGTTTTTAGCCTCAAAAGAGCTTGAGAATTAGGGGATGGAGAAAAAAGCAAGGAGTGATGGCCAGAAAAAATGCACCAATGGGGCAAGGCTAAGAATTGAAATGTACATGCCAACATGCCAGCACTCTTCCACCCAAACTTAGGCTACAGCTCCGTCTTCAGAGAGACTGCTGGGCGGGAGCAGGAGCCCACTGATTCAGTGTCTCTAATGCTTATCATCCTGCACCCTCATGGCAGAGGATGGGAGGGATAAAGCCAGAGGCTGGTCAAATAGTTGTCACAGAGTTAAAACAAAGGGAAACCACCCACAGCTCGCGGTGGGAAATCTTTTGTTGTGATTGCTCTTTCTTAGTTTCCTTTTCTTTTTAATTCAAAAATGTAGCTTCACTGTAAACAAGAGAAGTCAAAGGGAGAAAAGACTCTCTTTACAAAACAGGCTTTCCAAACACACCTGTCCCCGATTTTGAGGATTCTGTGTATCTGTACAGATTAACTACACGCTGATTTCTAATCCTCCAGTTTGCTCCACGATTTCCTATAACTTAGAATCTCTGTAGTGGTAGTTCTCAAAATTTAGTATAAGGATGCATCCCAAGGCAGGCCCATTAAAGATGCTGGTCTCCGGGCACCATACTTAGTGAGCCCAGGAATCTGCAAGTCACAAAAACCACCCAACATATTAGGATGCAGGAGGTACCCACTTTGAGAAATACTGGGGTGTCAACTGGAACCAGAGTTTCCGTAATCCCAAATGATGCTCAGACCTATTTGTATTAGTCATCTGGAACACTAGTAAAAAAAATAATAAAATATATATATATATATATATACACATTATACAAAATATACATATACACATATATACACATATACATACATATTTATTTATTCATTCATTCATTCATTCATTCCCGGGTACCTCTCAGAGGTACTAAATCTGAATCTTCAAGATGGGCCAAGGAATCTGTACTTTCACCAAGCCTCTCTCGACCCCCAAACACGCCCCCCAACACATTCTGATGGCAGCCAGTGAGTTGTAATCTCTCCTTCCGGTTCTTTGGGAGTCACCTTGCCTACAAGCATCCACACACTGAAATTCGAAAGGAAAGAATCATGTTTAGAACCTCGAGTCCAGATGACCATCAGGACAGATGCTACATCACCCTCAAAGAAGAAACGTAAACCCACAGAGCACCAACAACTCCAGAGAACCTAGTTGTATTAATGATTAATGCACCAATATCAAAGCTCATGAAGAGGAGCTATAAAAAAAATAGTTTAAATACCAAAAAAACCCCAAAACCAACCAATCAGACAAAAGAACCTTTTGTGAGAGAAAATGATCTGCCATTTTCCACAAGGCAATCTGCATCCTGAACACAAATAAATACACCACACAAGAAGACATAATTTTTAAACAGACCCAGAAATACTCAAGGTTTCTTTCAAATTTCCCCCACAGGATTCAGCAACACTCGGTGATGAGAGCCTGTTCTTAAACAATCTGAAACCACTAACACCTAAGCACATGCGAAGTATCAAAACAAAACACTTCCCCCACATCCCAATCCCGACGCAGTGATGAAAAGCAGCCGTCATCTGATTCAATCAGACCACATTCAAAGCAGGTGGTTCTGAACATTATTCGAGCAAAGTGTGCCAGCTCCTTCCCCACACACAGCACCAATCTCCCCGTACGTGCGTGTACTGTTTCGTGGCATGGAAAGAACCAGAAAGAATGGTTTCAGACCCTTTTGTGGGCCAAGTTTAATGCCTACGTTTCTAGTCACATAAAAGAAATCTTACTGAGAGAATGTGACTTAGAAGAGCGGCAAGTCCAAGGAAATATCTAGAAGGTAAAATATGTATATGTAGAAGACTCGTGTGAAGGCTTCATATTAAATCCAGTCAAACTGGGATCTCTGTGGTTACTGTGACTCTCTTTGGGCAAATAGGGATGTAGTCCCTTTTAAGGCAGGTTTGAAATTATTATATATACACACACACACACACACACATATATGATAAGTATGGATATATAATATGCGTGTGTGTGTATATATATATACACATGCGTGTGTGTGTATATATGTTTTTAGACAAATTTGATTTCAGCAAAAAACAGGAGCTACAGAGGCACATATTTCTGAACTCCAATCTCTTTCAATTTATAAACTATATAGCAGGCGTGATATATTTAATCTTGTTGTATCTCAGTGTCTCCACCTGTGAAATGGGGATGATAATATAGAGTGTTTGACCGATTAAATGTGATGACTGTTGCCCTATACTGAGCAGAATATCATGCACACAGAAGTAAATGCCAAGTTTCCCAAAGATTACTAGTGAAAACTGCTGAAATTAACCTTTCTCTGACAAAAAAATAATTTAGGTACAGTTTGACTTAGCACGGAGTAAGAAACTGAGCAGTCTATACATATAAAGTACGACTGTAATTTGCCATATAGTTTTGTCACATTAGTAACTTCATCAGAGCAGATAGCAGTGCCAACAGCCACTTTCCTCACAAGGCCAGAGAAGGTGACTATCTGACCTCCACATAAGCAGGTGCTACAATATTCTTCAATTAAAATAAAAAATCCTGTTTGGAGCACACCAGTATTTTGATGAAAGCCTTCAGTTGTGACACAGACACATCGACATCGAAAGGGAATGGCTGGGAATGCTATTTAGTTGGAAGATCAGAAAAGATGTCTCAAAAGTATCAATGGAAAGGTTAAGAGAAAACAGAGATGGAAAAAAAGAAGTCTTTCAAAAGATGATTTTCCATTAAACTTCCGTTGATTATGAGGAAAAAATTCCAGGCTATTAGTCTGTAGTGTTGGTTAATAGTTTTCCTTATTTTGAGAAAACAATGAAAACTAATGAGTTACATCCATCAGCTTTAAAAAATGAATTACTGTGCATAATTCGTAGACCTTACACCGCATGCCTGTATGCCGTCCTTCTTTTAGTCCAGGTTTCAAATTAAGGTTATTATTTATGAGAAAAAGTTGGAGAGACATTAAGAGCTATAACAATTCTCCCAGACCATCAGTGAGGGAGAGCAGTTATATTCAGAATGAATGGGAGATATACTCCAGGCCAAATATTTAAACAGGGGTGCAAAGGAAACACACACAGCAATCCGCACGCACCTGTCACTGCAAAATTCAACACTCACACAATCGAAAGGGCATTTGTGTTCACAAATCAAGTAATTATATCCCTAACTATCCATCTGCATATGCAATTACCCAGTCTGTTGCACAGAAAAGCAGATTTTTGCAGGTGTTTCTTTACCATCTTTCCTTCAAAATCCAGTTGCCCTTTATGTCCCCAAATCTGGGCACATACCAGTCCTCTAATTGAATCTTCGTGCCACTGCGGTGAAGATCAAGTGTTATGTTTTCACATACCGCGTTCACATACAGAAGATTCTGTAATCTAATCAGGCTCTTGCTCCCTATTACCACTTAACTAATGATTTAATGGGCTCTGTTTACACCTTGATGTTAAAGGACATGCAATGCGCTTCAGAACTCCTTTGACGAATCTGTCCCTCGGTTTCTCTGACACATTCTGGCTCTACATACGGACTTTAAAATCTCAGAGTTAAAAGTCTCATATGCCCAGTTAAGTTAAAGAGACAGAAGACAGAGAAAAAGAGCACCTGTGTTTGAGGGCAGTGTATTTAATCAAAAGGAAGCTTTTCTGAATTTTGAAATCATAAAAATTCACATGGGGTATAGAAAGTGGTTTTGTACACTCACCATTTGTTAAACATCTCTTCTGATTGGTGCACATTATAGTGTGCAGTTGTATTACATGTGAAAAATCAATAACATTTCAGTGCGGAAGGCATCTGGGGACAGGTTCCCGTGTCAGTCTGAGACCTGAATTAATCTCAGGCCCAGCTTCCTAGTACCTGAGAGCTAAGTAAGACATCATGTGGCATCAAGTCCAATATTAATCATAGAAATAGAAATCAAGGTCCAAATCAATGCGGAGATACCCAGTGTCTCAATGTGTTTCAGGAATTGCCTCTAGAACCTTCCCATACCTGATAGTATTTCTAACTTGCACTTCTTCACTGCTTGAAGTTAATGTTCACGTTTTGCTATGGAATAATTTACACACACCTTCTAAAATTTCTCAGTTTCAACAACAGAAAGTCTATCTAAAATGGTAGTAGTACTTTGCAGTTCTAGGAAAGAAGAAAGTTGTGGGGTTAAACTTTGTACTTTCTTCCTCTCTCTTGTACTTTACTTATGAGAAAGCTGTGAAAGCTAAAAAAGAAAATAATTTTGACAAACACTACATACAACCTTTAAAACATGGTTGTTCAGGTCTAAACAGGACCAAGCTTATTTTCTGCTTGGTATAAATTAAACAAACAGGCTCTAATGGAAACAAAATGAGGGGCGGAGGGGCACTGGGCAACGACGCCCTAGAGCTCAAGTCTCCTTACGTCTGACATAACATCAGGGTTAGGAGATGCTGATAGCGCCAAAACATACTTTGTTTGCCCTGCACAGGATTCTTGGAGATGTTGCCTGAATGTCGGGTGGGGTGTGCGTGCCCAGGTTCCCTGTACCCACCTCTTCCTGTTGTCTTCTTCACTCGTTTACATTACCTGCTTGGAGTTCAAAGTCAGGGGGCACCTCCAAGGCCCTGATCTAGATCCAGCGGTCACTACTGCGACCAAACTACTATGATGGGGGGAGGGGAGGAGGCACGCGTGCATGTGCACACACGTACGCATGCGCATGCGTGCGCGCCCTCGCGCGCGCACTCCTTTCACAGCAAATAGACCAAAGCCAGGACGAGAGGCTAGAACAACTCCACTGACGTAGCTGCCAATCTCTCCTAGCTATCATTTGGTGTTAAAATATTTGGGTAGCTGACTTCATTATCTGTTCACGTATTGCAAGTAGCATTTCAAGAGGAGAATACTGTTAGCATGAGGACCACATCTAGTTCAGGAAACTGTCCTAAACAAACGGAAAGCATTAGTGACCAGTATTTAAAAATTCAAGAAGCTAGATACCACCACCGATTTGCAAAGACTGAAAAAACAAACAAACAAAACAAAAACAACTGGGGGCTAACTTAGCATTTCCCAAAATTGTTTCCTGCAGAATGTTCCATGTGCAAAGTATTCTAGGAAAAAAGGAGTTCTCTGGTGAAAATAGTTTTGGAATCACCACAAATTATATCACCCTCCTGGGGTGTTTTACGATATTTAACGCAGAATGTACTCAAAATACAATTCCTACTAACATGTCTTAAAACAGGTTTTTAAAAAATGCTTGTCTAAGTTATTCTTTCAAAAACCTCAACAGGAAAAGAGGAGTAATTGAAATTATAAACTACCGTTTTGTGAATTATAAGAACTACATTAAAAGCTAATCAATGGAATACAGTATGAACTTTAGTACTTAAGCATCTCCTCCCTGCTAATTCTTGAACACAAAAAAGTAGGAAAGTTAATCTATAAATAATTTAATGTATGCTGTAATTATGCTAGTTAATTAAATTATTATAAATTAACATTCACAGCCAAAGTTAAATATCCAAAGATCAAAACTCCTGGGGCAGCTAGGTGGCACCGTCAGTTAATCGTGCGACTCTTGGTTTCGGCTCAGGTCGTGTTCTCAGGGTCATGAGACGGAGCCCTGCAACAGGCTCCACATTCAGCAGGGAGTCTGGTAAGACTCTCTCCCTCTCCCTCTGCCTCTTCCGGCTTCTCAAATAAATAAATAAACCTTTAAAAAAAAATCAAAACTCCTTTGCTTCTCTAGAATATGACAGTAACTCATATGGGAAAACCTGCCCCATTCTTGCCTGCAGTTTCTAAGATCTTTTGTGAAATTGGTCCCTAGTCCATTTTATCTCCCCAAGTCAATGCTCCTGTACCCTTCCCATGAACCCAAATATCAACAGCAAAATGTATTTCATATATGTTCAAATGTTGAAAGTTGGTGAAACCAAGAAACTTAGACTATTGCAGTATATCAGACTTCAGGTCAGATTTCATTTTGCAAATGTTTTCCTCATTTCTGTGACTCTGCAGTCACTCCCTTAACTATTTAAATATTAAGTGTTATTCCTAACTTTTCTTATCAGCATCAACAGCTGGATTTTTACTTCTTTGGCCAAAACATAGCAATTTGTTAGCAATTCATTTATTTATTTTTTAAACTAAACAACTGGTCAATAAGGTCCCAAAGAAATAGAAGTGAAACTGTTTTAGTTAATTAATACAGGCTCATCTCCAACTAATAAAGTAGCCACGAACTATATGTATATTCTATTGGAGGGGAAGATATACTGAATGAAAACCATAGAATCAGATGAAAGGTGCTTTGGATGCACATAGAGGAAAAATGGCCATTGAGAATAAAGGGCCTTCTCAGCTAAATAGAGAGTCTTTTGAGATTAGTATTATGATTTAAGTCTACTTCGAAATGGTTTCAGCCTTATTAAAATTACATTAAAACTAGCCCTGATGCATTTGCATTTAAAGGGTTGCCTTACACTACTTAGCAGGCACTGAATTCAGTCCCATTGATTTACAGTACCAGGGCACTACAATCAGAGACATTTTTCAGGATAAAGGACAATAATACCCTGAACAAAAGGGTTTAAGGATACAAGCCATCAGGAATGTGAATAGGAGAAGTACATTTATTTGCAGAGTAGAACACATTCGCCTGCAACATTAAAACAACCCAGAGCATGCCAGACAAGAGAACTATTATTCTATACATGGGACCCTCACCAGTAGGCTCATATTCAGTCAGGAACATTGTACCTTTGTAAGAACATAAATCTTGAAAGCAAAACAGAGATAATAAACTGTTTTTTTATTTAAAGTATCTGAGTTAAAGTTATCAACTTTGATCCTTTCAATCCTGTATTAAGAGAAAAGAGTATCTTATTGCAATACCTATAAAGATCTGAAACAGATAATGAAGCCTTTCTTTTAAGGAAAGAAATCTATACAAAGCAACACAGCTCAAAGAAATAAGAGTCTTGACTTTCTTTTTAGAAGAAAATAAATGCATTCTTGGGCCTGGTTCTTTAATCATCAAAAGCTCAACCACAGGGCTACTGGTTTTATTATTTTAACCACTTCAAAACCTGTTTGATTCACACGGTTGATTTCATTTGAGCCAATGGAGGAGTTGCTTCGGTGTTTTGCTTCGAGTGATTTATCAAAAACCTGGACTAACAGGAGAATCGAAAGCCAGAGTAGAAATCTTCACAGGTCACACCAGAATAGCCCACAAAGAAGGTGGAGAATATAGGAAGGTGTTAGAGGCACAAAAGTTCTTAAGTTGCTCATCACTATTTCTACCTCCAACTATAGAATAACTCAGGTTTTTAATCTTGTCCTAAACATACAATAAATACGAAAGCACTTTTGACAGTTCAGTGTTACACAAAACTGTTATGATCATTGAATTAGGAGAGATGTGGACCAAGTGTGAGGTTTTAGGAGAGCTAATTCTACTCTGTGGCTCAGTTATTAAAGGGGGAATGGTGAACGTAAAAATTCCCCAGAGCACAAAGACAGTTTTTTAAGGAAAATGTCTTTAAAAACAATCAAAATCAGTTGCTAAGATCTCATGCTTTAAATTGATTGTGTTCAATGTCAGCATGATAAATAAACACAGAAAACACATTTAAAGGCATGACAAAAGTGAGCAATAAATAAGATTAATTTTGTAGAAAATAGCGGGGTCATAAAATTGTATAGTAGGCAGCAATTTCTGTAATAGCAAAATAATCCAGACCTAAGAAGAGAAGTAGCTATTTTACACTGCTCCTTTTTTAATTAAGAAAATAAATTCCCGTTCATTAAAAAGAACAAAAATTGTTGAAATTCTGAATAGGTTGCATTATTCAGGGTCCATCCCTAACAGGGAGGTGAGTGGTGAGGTCTTTTTCTTTTCAGTTTCAGCACGAATCATCTGCAGGCATAATTTGAGCTATTCCCTGAGTTTTTCCTTTCATTGCTTTGGGCATTGATAGATATCTTCATGTCCCTTCTTAGCTGGCTTCCTTCTATGTTTACAACCACAAGCCTGCTCTATTGTAATACATGTTTTCTGGGGAAATAAAACCCAGAGATGTGGTCAATGAAAAAGGGAGCAACAAAAACAGTACAGCATAAGCCCTTAATGCGAGGCTGGGAAGTAAAGTAAATACTAAAGTTTTCCTACAACTAGCTCTCTTTATAGCTGCCAAGTAAAGAACCTAAATTCAAGTGCTTTATAATTGTTACAAATTGTGCCAAAGTACAGTGTGTTACAATAAATTATGAAGCTTATCTAAATTATAAAAGTAATTAAACTTTCCTCAGATACTCATAATTCTGCCCTCCATAAATTTTCTGTTCATTGCATATTCAATAGCTATGTGTTCCAGTTCAACAAAACACACACACACACACACACACTAAAAAAAGAAAGAAAGAAAGAAAAAAGATCTCCTTCCAAGAACAACCATGCACATATAGGCATACAACATACCTAAATTCCAGAAATGCATAAACAATTGCTTTCAAGATCTTCAAACCATAGCAAATGTTAATAAAAATATTTATACTAGAAACAATTCCCTTAGAGCTTTTTTTCAGTCTTGTTTTCTTCTTATTATTATAGACATTTGTTTTAACATGAGTTTTCTCTTCCATCCCAACATTTCCTCCTGCTGCATGAAACCATAAATCTTCGTTAGCATATTACTGTACAAGCTGTTACAATAATAACAAAAATAATGAAAGCAATAGCAACCCAGTTATATGGTCCTTGCCATTTGCAATTGAGTCCCAACTTCTTTATATACTCTAAGTAGTAAAATATATACAGGAACCATCAACTACTGAAACACAGCGGTCTAGAATGGGACACAGCTGCTGCTCAGAATCAAACTGCACAGGAGCTGTAAAATTATTTAAAAAAAAAATTAAAGGAAGTAAGAAAGAAAAGTTTAAAGCCCCAAGGGAGTGTGAGGAGGATGATACCATTTCCAAGTTTAAATTTAAAGAAAAACCCGAAATGGCATATTGATGCTTATAAGGACAAAAATCTCTTCTCAAAAGGTTCCACCACATTCCCAGTGGGAGCAAATCAGCCGAGCAGGTGGGTGAGTGATGAAGGAAACCCTTGTTCTATTATAAACATCTTCAACAATTAGCCAACATCATGAACAAATTAAGAAGCAGTGTATAGGTTAAAACCCAAATTGATAAAAAGTTTCCCAGGATTTAGTTTGATTTTTGTTTGGGTACCTGGTTTCTCGATCCTAAATTAGGCACTTCTATTTCAGTCTATATTCCAATTTAACGAAAACATTTATTTTATAAACAGAAAAGGAAATGAGTTTGAATAAGATCTATTTATGCAATTACCATATCTAATAGCCAATTATGTGTCCTTACATGAACAGATAAATAATATATGCACATACATTTATCAATCTTGTCTGTGAGGAAAAGAAGAGAGAAGAAATTAAAAGAAGAGCAAACTATTAAATACGGCATGCAGTTTTCATTATTTTATATTTGCATAAGATAATGTAATATTTTCTTCTGTAATAAAGCTATGAATTACAAACATTTGGCTCAGATTTTTTTAAAACCAAACTAAAATATACAAGTTACTGACTCTATCATTCAACCTGCCAAAACTATTTACTTAGTTCCTTATTTTGTAAAAGCAGGGAAAATGCTAAAGTCAATATAATGTTATGAAAATATGAGTTATTTTTCACATTAAGTTAAAAATTTTTAAACAGAATAACACACAATACTGAGGAGGGGGAGATTCTGAAAAGTCAACATGAGAATAGGATCAGATGTGTTATTCTTCTAAAGTATCTATTAACTAAAGCTACATGAAACTGGAAGAGAAAAAAAACTCTGACATCCACATGAATACCAAATTAATTCATTATGATCAGTGCTACTACAATGAACACAAAATTAATTCATCACAGCGGAATGCACAAAGCACTACCCACTTGTTATACCTACTGACAAAAAATAATAGGACGATTATCCTCCACCAGGGTGACACACGTGGCCATGGGCACCGCCAGCACGTCAGTCACACACACGTGTTTCTTTTCCTGGGAGTTTATCGAGATATTTTTGCAAGGAGGCACTTTATCGATCATAGTAAATGAAGTCAAAGCCTTGGAAACCTACATTACCTATGGTTCTCCTGACCTCTGTTGCTCCCTCCCAGGGCTGGGTCTGGAATTAGACAAATGAAGCCCCTAGGTGCACGAGGGAAGGAGACATTCACGCTCAGGGTCCTGCAAGCACTGAGCTCCCCTTGCATGATCCTGATCATGAGCCCTCTGCTCCTATGCAGGCTGCAAGCCTAGACCCTAAGGCATGACTACTTCCCTTAACTGGGAGTCTGGGACTCCTGCTACACTGTAGAGACCAGACAACAGTCCTAACTCTTGCTAGTGTCTCAGCCAAAGCCAGCTGTCTTGTCTAAGGAAAACCCTTTGGCCCTGTCTCCTTGGAAACCCTTATATATACTCATGAGCCTAGAGCAATCATCAGGAGTCAGGGGTCTACCACAGGAACACTGAGACAAGAGATGTAAAAATCAATGAGTTAGTGAATCCGCCCCTGGCATCTCCCTCTTTAGTGAAGGGGAGTGGTTGCTGGCTTTTCTTCTCCCACAAGGTCAGAGATGCCTGGGGACCTAAGACCCCAGGAGCTCAGTCAACTTTCCCCTTCTGTCACCAGCTCAGGATCTGCCTGCCTGGTGTTTAAAGGGTGTCTTTCCTCAATAATTTCAAGGGGCTTCAGCATAGAGAAAGTTCAATGTAAGAAAGAACTCTTTCCTATAGATGATAAGTTTCTCCTTGATAATGAGCAACATGTAAATACCCCTAAAGCTGAGGAAGGGTTAAATACCTTTGGGCAATAGGGAAGTACAGTTCTCATGTACCTGTATACAAGATTATTCTTGTGGAAATTCTCCCTCTTTCCCTTGAAGTGAGGAAGGTAATTTTCTTAATCTTCATTTATGGACGATCTCAGATTTTTCACAGAAGAGGTCTAAGAAATACCACTATTAGTTATGAAAGGCTCCAACATAACGTCACAACTTGCTAAAGAAATCTGTTTATTCAGAATTTTTCTTGGAGCATACTCAATAGATGGATCCTCTTTCCTTTGCTAAACTGCTATCCTGCTCTTCTTCCTTCTGACCTGAGCCTTTGTGGGGTGCCAACGTTATAGCGACACATCTGTACGTCACAGATGTGGTACTCACCTGGAAATAGGACGCTGCCACAACATGAGAGCAGAACATTATATTCCCACCTAGGAACAGGGTACCAATAAAGGATGAAAGCCTTCACAGAGACAAAAGGTTTAAATATATGTGTGTGTGTGTGTGTGTGTGTGTGTGTGTGTGTGTGTGTGTGTCTCACTGAGGGTTTGTGCAGAGAGAGGAGTTTTAGCACAGGATAAAGCAAGCACCTTGAAAAGAAAACTAGAAAGAACTTTTTCAGCTAAGTCTACCTTCATCTGTCTGTGTAGGACAGGACTTGGTAAACTTGACTGTGCATTAGAATCGACGGGGAGGGTTTTAAAACTCTCCAATTTAACCGAGAGTGGACTCAAGCAAGCATCAGCATTTTCCCAAGATCCCCGGATGACTCTAACAACCAAAACTGCAACTCACTGATATGAAGGACACATGGCCACAGATCAGGTACATGAGAAGGGAGTTTTACTCTGATGGGACACAAATCGGTGACCGGCTCGCAAGCCTAGCTGACTATCTGAGTCCCATGGGGCCTTTTATTAAAGTACTCCCAGTACTTTTATTAAAGACTCCCAAGCCCTACTCTAGACCTACTGAATCAGAATCCCAAGAAATGATGTTCCGGAATGTCTGTGTATTAACAAGTAATAATAATAATAAAAACTTCAAGTACATGGTGATTAACAACTGGGATGAAAACCACTGTCCTAGACAAAATTGGGAAGTTCTTACCCCTAACTTGGTTGATTTCCAACACGATGTTTCATATTTAGATGGGTGTTAGTAGCCTGCCGGAGAATTAGAAATGGCAGGAGGTGGAGGAGGGGAGAAGTATTTAAGAAAAAAATAAAGAGAAAAGAAATTTAAGTGTCCTCTAAGCACCCACGAATCTGCTTCTTAAAGTGCTGATAATGAGCAAAAAGACCAATGAAACTAAATTTTGTACCAGTTCATTTCAGCACATCCTGTTTATACGACTATTTAATGAGTCATTCAGCCAGGATGATTTTCTGTCTGAATATGTTAATTGCCATTTTTTTTTTCATAGCTCCCTATTAAACAGTACAGATAAAATAGGCATGCTCATGATTTTAAGCCCTATCAGCCGCTCACCCTCAAAGGAGCGGGCAACAGGATTAAATAAGGGGGAACTTTTTTTTAGAGTTTAATTCTTTTAACATATATTGGCATTTGGGACCCTACTTCAATTCAAAAGCATATGTTAGAGTTAGCATTAAAGTGAAAATGAAATGAGGTGCTTCTCCCCCATATGCTCCTGGCTTCCTTCTATCACCAAGAATTCGCTCAAAGAACAGGGCAACAATGTGAAGCCTTTTGTGGTGAGTTCCCCCACTTTTGGGAGGTAAGTATAAATATTGGTGGAAAGACAATAAAGAAATGGGGAATTTTTGCCACACAGTGGTATTCATTTAAGTGTGGCTCACTTAAATAAGTTGAATACAAGTCAAGTTTTGATGGCTATCATCATTAAACGAGAAGCCAGGAAGATCCAGGAAATGGGTAGGAGGTCCAGTTAATATTATTTGGATTATGTTTAGCAAGTGATTAAGAGAATTCATTTTTTCATTTCCTTTATCCTCAAAGGAAGCAGAATTTACAAATATAAATTCAGAACCAACATCAATGCGAGAAGTGAAGTAAAAACCGTCAGTAAAAGAGTCCTATTTGTATTCCCATCATTACTTAATGAATCAAACCACTCTTAATATTCATTTTAGCATTTATGCAGTTTCCAGTGCCTTCATTTTAATTTTAAGCATTTACATTAAACAAATCACAGATCATTATACTGCATTTGGAAGGGAAAAAAAAAAACAATAAACCTTAAGGCTATGACAACATATTTTACTCTTAACTGCTTTGTTTACAAATATTAAATGGTCAAATTAATAGTGTTCTCAATGGCTTTTTGGCATCTAAAATTTTTCGTAAGTGAAAATACAGCAGCAACTAAAAAGACGAAACTCCAGTGGTGAAGGTTTATTGGTCTTTGTACCTCATTAAAGGACTTTATAAATCACATTTGTTCTTTTGAGTAGCAACTAACACCACTGAAAAGGACAGGTTGGGTTTTAAAAGAGACAGATATGACCTGAAGGGAACACAATTTACTGTAGTGAAATAAACTGAGGAAACAGTTTGCAGATTAAAAACCCCTTGAAAGGAAGCATCATCTTTGGGAGGGGAAAAAAAAATCTTCGCTGAGGAAAACAGCTGGAAACAGGAAGCTTTGGGGCTTTCATCCTGCCGGCTTTGATTCCACTGCCTCCCCATATCATGAAAAGGCAAAGACTGACTTCAGCTGTGCCTTCTTTCAACAGAAGGAGGAAGAGGCTTTGTGGATTGTGAGCAACCCCATCCAGAAGACCTCCCCCCCAATCACACAAACACTAACAATGAAGTGGAAAAAGAGAAATGGCCATAGATAAGTAGCAACTCAAAAACAGTGTTTTACAGGTTTTACAATGAGAGGAGAATATTCGTTATAACTTAATTGTGTCCTTCAGCAATTCTCGTGTGAATTTGAAATCCCCTAAGTGAAAAAAAACAACCAAAATAGATAGACTAATTATGATGTTTCCTTGTGTCTATACTTTCCCCCCCTTTTTTCATTGTGGAGGAAAGGAGTTAGATGTTAGATCTTTCACCAGGATCCTCCTCCAACACCTTATGTCCTTAAATCTAAAGTCACTGAATTCTAGTTTATACTCTATTCAGATTATCTAAAGTCCTTAAACTTATCTGTTGGGTGTCTCCAAGAGATTTTCCCCACAGGCGCCTTGAAACTATTTTATTAAGTTTATCATGTCATTTAAAGGACAGTATAGCACAATAAAAGAATCTTGGGTTAGAAGTTTCACCCATCCTTGGTAACCAGATAAAGACGCAGCTCAATAAACAGATCACATAGACCTAATACACTCAACTCACAGTTTATTCTTTTGTTGCTATTTTGGGATGTCACTTAAAAGCAGGGACTACAAAGTCAGACAATATAGGGAAAATGTAAACACAAAACTCTGACTTTGAAACTGTAATCAATGGTATTATAATAGTAGGTATATGGCATCTCATCATTCTTTTTACAAAGATGACACGACCCACATACAAGTCAAGGAAAAGAACTTACATGCAAGTTAAGGAATTAACTATTTTTTTTTCTAAAGCTATTTCTTAATAGACAGGAAAATTTCAGAGCATAAGAGGTTTCCAGCATGATACATAAAATGAATATTAACTTCATCTTAACAGACGGCTTGAAAGTAGGTATCTTCAGATATTCAACTTTACAGTGATTCCATGGTAACATTTCAATTTCTAAAAAATGTCTACTGTTGACACTTTGTATGTGCCAATTCCTTACCAATAGATATTAATTACCTCTGATTTACCCTTATTCATTCTGATTGTCTTTTATTTGAACCACTTTAGTTACTAGTGAGGCACAGTATAACTTTGAGAATCCTCATGTGAGGTGATCTTAACCAGATATGCCTCTAAAATTAAAGCAATCTTCACCAACAAAAGAAAATAATTTAGTTATTTGTGTCAAATTTTAAAGGCCCATTTCCTAGTGGGATACATGCAAAGAGCATCAAAAACAGAAAATTCTTATCACCATGCATTCCTGGAAATTCCAAGCTAGAAAGGCATGAATTTTCTGTACTTTTGGTACTATCATCATCATCATCATCATCGCCATCACCAACCTTTTTCTACACTGTGAACACAATGTTCACATATCATTTCATTCGCTCTCAAAAACAACCTCAAAGGAGGGCAGAACAGACATTGCCCAATGTATAGCATTGATGAGTCAACCGGGCTTCAAGAGGGTAACTGTCGGTATCAGCAATAGTGTCCAGATCTCTGGCAGAGCTCCTGGTGATTCTCCAAAAATAAGGAACTAACCCTGATTCATAACTTCCACCAACGCTGAGAAGATAACCAGGTCAGGCACGACAATTTTCATGTCAAATTACAGAATTCTAGTTACATTCTATCTAGCACATTGCTGAGAAACTCTGTTTTGTTCAGCAACAATACCACTAAGGTCGTACAGACTTAACAACATATTAGCAGAGAACCGGAAATGGCATAGCCAACTTTTCCTTGAAATCTAATCTAATTCCCCTTCATGGACTTTTCTCCCCTCTGCTCTTCTACATGTGTTCATTCCATAACACTCACGGAGTTAGTCTTAGGTAGCATGGCCATTGTCAAGAATATGTTTGAATCTGTAAATGCTCCTCCCATGAAGTCTGTAAAAAAGATAAGAAATGTACACAGGGGAGAAAAGGGACCTCATATCTGTTGCGCATGTATGGGAACTAAACCATTTCCAAGCTTATCTCTTTGAGTCTTTATAACAATTACATGAAGATGGAAACTAAGCCTCAGGAAGAACTTATATTGAATTTTGCCCAAGGTTCTATAAACAAATGATCATGAAAGTTGAAATTGATGACCAGGCCTAAACACAGTGTACATGTTTTTTTCACCATATCCTATTCACTCCCTTAAAGAACAATAACATAAAGTAAAAACTTTTTTCTAACTCCATCAGAGAAGATCAGAAGAAAAGCATTGCATGAGTCCAGAAGGACTAATTATTTCCCTACATGTAGAGTGCTATTTACTGATACTTTTGGTAGCACCAGGCTCTCTTAGAAAAAGTAGAAATGCTACCAGTATTTGAGTAAACATAGCAAAGCATTTTAATCACTAGTTATAATATGCTGGTAAGTGCAAACACTATGTTCTTCAATACTTTAGAGGACATGATTTTTTTTATAAACAACTTAATCTTTTTAATCCATCTAGGCTTTGATTTAGAAACATAATAGATGAGGCAAATCACTCTACTCCCCCCAACATTGGTACTGATATCAAAAATAAAGTCAAAAAGTACAAACTTTCAGTTATAAGTAAGTCCCAGGGACTTACATGGTGACTACAGTTAATAATACTGTCCTGTGGGGCGCCTGAGTGGCTCAGTGGGTTAAAGCCTCTGCCTTCGGCTCAGGTCATGATCTCACGGTCCTGGAATCAAGCCCCACATCGGGCTCTCTGCTCAGTGGGGAGCCTGCTTCCCCCTCTCTCTCTGCCTGCCTCTCTGCCTACTTGTGATCTCTCTCTCTCTCTGTCAAATAAATAAATAATCTTAAAAAAAAAATACTGTCCTGTATATCTGAAAGCTGCTAAGAGAGTAGATCTTAAAAGTTCTCAACACATGGGGGAAAAAAAAAACAATAACTACACGAAGTGATGGATGTTAAGTAAAATTACTGTGGTGATCATTTCACAACATACACACATCAAATCATTACATTGTACATCTAAAACTAGTACAATGTTATGTGCCAATTATGTCTAAATAAGAATAAAATAAAATAGACTAATCTATAGAGATTTGACACCATGCAATTTGCGTTCCCATTTTTTGAAGCAACTAACATTGTTGATGCTATTTAATTTGGACGAATTTATTATTTCATTATTAAAATAGATGACATTAAAGAAAATCTAGAAAATAAATTTTAAAAAAGGAAACAGAACAGATGAGACAAATCAGTGCACTGCTGAACATTTGATATCAATACCAAAACAAACAGAAGCACACACACACAAAATCAACTGACGGAGCTATACCATTCTCACTCATGGGTCCTCAGTGCCCCTGTCTGCATCTACCCTATATACACAGCATGTCCACACAGCCTCTGACTTCTTCTACTGGTAAAACGAACCAAGGTACCGACTTCAAAAACCAAGCAAAGTATTAAAACAAAATAGACCTCTTTTCCCATATTTGGCAGAAAAACCCTAATTCAAATCTTCCAAGCCTTCCTCCAGAACAAGCAATTATAAGGTGCAGAAAGGCAATGGCTTTAAAACGACATGCTAATCCTAATATTAGTACCTTGAAAAAGGAAAACTGCCAAGATGTTGGAATAATGCCCAGTTATCCGTCTTACCTACAGCAATAAAACTGTCCTATAAATGTGAACAAGACAGTTAGGATACATTTTGGAGTTAGGTTATTGGCATTTTTTTCTACCTCGTCATTCCCTAGGAGAACAAGCCGGACCTATGGAGGCAAAACACAGCAGATGGTAACCCAGCCCGGTACCCAGAGCACTTAGTCAATCCAAATAACTCACACAAAAATGAAGCAAGATGTTCAATGATTTATGGCCCCAATTTCACTAGATATCCATGCAGTTCTACTCCGCTACAAAGCCACTTTTCTATTGTAGTCTGCTTGATCTCGAAAGCTCTCTAAAGTGCCTAAAAACAATATATTATCACTAATAATAAAATAATTATTATATAATTATTAATAATACAATAACTATTATTATACCTTACACATATGCCAAGTAGTCTTATAAGCAATTTACTAGAAATAACTTATTTAATCCTCATAATAATTCTTTTTTTTAATCCTCGTAATAATTCTATAAAATTATTACCCCCGCTGCACAGATAAGGAAACTGAGAAACAGCTACTAGAGCAAATTACTATGACATGGGAAACCAATTCTGAAATCCAGAATGTACAGATCCAGTCTGTGTGCTTAACCACTGTAATGGTAAGAGAGTAGGTTTATTTCATATAAGGGTGAGTGAGGGGAAAGGAAAATAAAGTGCGTTCACACTGAAGGAACCCCAGGCCTGGATTCAGCTGGTCTGAGTGCTAGACCCGGCAGTTCAACACGGAAACTCCATAGAGACACCTAATTGAGCAATGGTTTCTTCACTGGTGAAATCAAAGAGTGGGCTAGAAGCTAGAAAGCTTGTTCTTCCAGTTTTAAAGACTGGAGATTCTGAAGCTAAACTCTTAAATCTCTGTTTTACTTAAAGACCGGGTCATTTTTTTATCATTGTTCCAGATCTAGAATGAGTGATCACTTGTAGTAGAAATCAAACAGCAGCAGTTTTTCTCTCTGGTTCAATGATCCTCAACCCACGTGATTCTGTAATAAAACAGCACTTCTCTCTTTGCAGAGAGGATTAAGCTACTTTCTAATAAGTAGAACTTCAACAAACCCAGGAAGAGCTGTGGCCACCACCTCCCAATTCCCAGGTAGAAGCAGCATTTGGATAAAAAAATATTCAGAATTCTCTCGTCAGCTTCCTGATTCTAAAACCTCTTTTTCCTTCTCTAAGATGAAGCCAAATGTCCAATGGAAAAACATCAGCTAGAATAATGTACACATTACAATACACACGTGCACAAAGATACAGCAATTCCACTGCCACCTCTAGAGAGAATATTCTGAACGTTAATATTTCATTGAATTTTCAAATGTAATGAGAATTCCTAATAACTGAGAAACTGCCCCATTATATTTTTCCTCTCTAAAACTGATCATGATAAGATCTTGAATATACGTGTTGAGCAGTTACTGTGAGTTAACACTGTTTTAAATGCTTTCGATGTATTAACTAACTTAACTCTCTCACCAGCTGATGAAGTAGGTACTTGTAATACCCTCATTTTACAGAAAAATGAAATAATGGTGTTGTTCAGTTTTCAGGTAGAAGTGGTAGAGCTGAGATTTGAAGCATGCCCTTCCCACTTAACACTTGAGGTTTCATTTTAAAACCAGAAATCTATACAGTAAATATTGTTGCTGCTGCTCATACCCTTTTATTCCTGAGAACACAGTAACAATCGACAAGGAACAAAATTGCCATGCATGCTAGGGGCTACGAAAATCTTCACTTTACAATTTATGGAAGAAATTGGCTTACTTTTTAAAAATTATGTGCTGAGTTTAAAAAATCCAAACAAAACTTAAATTGTATTTTTGATTAACTGTTAAAACAGATGATCTGAAGTAAACCTCAGAGTAGGCTGGGGGGTAGGGGCGGGTAGGGATAGGGTGGCTGGGTTATGGACATTGAGGAGGGTATGTGCTATGGTAAGTGCTGTGAAATATGTAAGCCTGAGGATCCACAGACATGTACCCTGGGGCAAATAATACATTATGTGTTAATTAAAAAACAACAAACAAAAAAAACCTCAGAGTAAATCTTTTCTCAAAAATTGCAGGAAGAGTCTCTGCATTTTATTAAATCTTAATCCATTTTAAACAAGAAAAATACTCCATCTCTGAATTCCAGTTGCTGACCTTTGAATATTTCACACCAAAAATTAGATTAATTGGAATTAAAATGTATCCATATGTGTCTTATTTCTATAAGTACTCAAGGAACATTAAGAAGGGACTGTCACCTTACTATACCCAGGTTATTGTGGACTTTGTAAAGCAATGTTAGACATAGCACAGTTTTTTAAATCATATTACTACAGAACTAAGATCTCCAAAGCCTTGATATTACCTAGGTTACTCTCTGCTACAATTATAGTTACCTAAAAGCAAGCAGGTCAGCAACAAAAAGCATACACGTGAAAATACACATACATCACACACACACATACTCAGTGCAGATGCTGGTACTACTACTTGTTTTTACAGCCTTAATTCAAAGTGTAGAAAACTACTCAGAAAATACTTGATGTTCCCTGACAGCCTAGTGTGCAAAAGAAGCCCTCAAGATTACAAACCAAACTGAGTTCTTTTAGAAACTGGAAGTTTGAGGGAATGACTCCCCCAACAAACAGTTTAAAGGCAACCCAGGTCATCAGAGGCAAAATCTCTAACAGCTTAAGGTGATATCCAAAATAACTATCCCCAAATCCTCAGTCTCTTTGCACTAAGACAATAGAGAGTTACCTCTAGTTTAACTTCACTCCTCAAAATCCTGATTCAGAAGGACCTTCAGACCCTTAAATATCACCCAAACCTGTCTCATAGGAATTCCATTAACCAGACATTGCTTGGGGGGGGGGGGAGGTGTTTGAGCCAAAAATAAAAGGAGAAGAGGGTGAAAAATCACAGGAACTTAAAATGTTAGGACTTCAGCCAGGGAAATTCCTTTGGTGATGAGTCCCTATGTTCCCCCTGAAAGACACCTTCGAAGAGTTGAAATGATACCCTTCTTTGGAATTTTTCATACATTAAAATGACTGGAAAAAATTATCTACAGCAATAACCCTAAGGAATAACAAAGAGAAATAACCCTAAGGAATAACTAAAAGAAATGAAAGCAAAACCAGATATGTAACAAACACTAGCCTTCTGGTTTCTCACACTATTTTTCTCTTGCATGTTTTTCTCCTTTAAATTTCGACTAAACAAAAGCCAAGTCTTCCCTTAGGTTCTATGCAATGTCACTCAATGAGTAAGACTGAGAGTAACCACATCTTCTGACTCAAAGCTAAGGGTACAAATTCATAACCCAAACTCCAGATAGAGCCCTCAGTCTGCCCCTCAGACTGACTGAGTCACTGCAGAAGACGGAGGAAGACTTCCACTGGGGTATTGCTCTGTCTAAAGAGTTATGATGCTCATCGGCATTTTGAGAGACGCAACAAAAAAGTTAGGTTTTAAAAAGCAGAAATGTTTATAATATTTCCCACTACTTTCTCAGATACAGGTGGACAAGTTGGTAGAAAAATTTAAATATATCAAAGAATTACATGAGTCTAGGTTTCGAAACCAGGCATTTCAAACTAGAAGTCTTTCTAACTATCACAGTCAAAAGGATTCAGAAGCCAACAGATCAAACTTTTTCAACAAAGCTAAGCTTTCAAAATACAAGGTAGGTAAATATTTACCTCTGCTTTCCTCTGCCATATGAATAGGAAGTAATAAATTCCCCCAACATATCTTGTGATTAAAACTCTAAAATATAAGTTCGCGAACTTTCAAAGTTCTCTATTTAAAGGGTCTTTCTTGCAAGGAGACTTCCCTGTTACTCTTTGCTTCATGGAAACAGAATACAAGCTAATGATGACGGTAGATTTTCATTTATTTGTATACATCAGTCAATAGAAGGGGAAATGATATTGGCTGTGTGTTTATGAGCTACATTAGAAATGGGAACAATAGCAGACCTTTACTGAAACAAAAATAAAATATGAGTCAACAAGATCTTTGCCAAACAGAGGTCTCAGGACAGCCTTGTTCAGTCTTCTGGGAATCCCACTCCAATAAGCACAATAAAAGCAGGACGTGGCTCATTTCCTTCAACCGTTCAACATGCCTCTCTTGGAGATGTTTGTAAATTTCCTTCCTCTAAGCATCAAGCTGGCAAACTGTCGTCATTTCTTTGGGGTAATAATATCCTGTTGATGTCTGGATAGATCTGTGGAGTGTCCCCTCCACATAACACATATACTTTTAATATTATTCTTCAATGCAACACAGTAAATTGGTTTGCAACATATTTGAACATAGTTCAGGCAAGCTATGATTTGATTAGAAGTAACTAAGGACAGGAGATTTTAATAAAATGGTAGTTTTACTTTTGGATTTACAACATAGAGCAAGGTAATAAAACAACCCCAATAGCCTTCTCTGCTTTTTTCTGAAACTCAAGATATTTACCTACATAGTTTATTAACGTAAATGTTTTCATTCAATTCCTGTGCTGGGGTTTGGAAATTTCATACAGCAAAAGAACAATCTTAGCATGCAAAAACTCACTTTTGAAAATGGCAGCTTTTATTTTACTGGATATACAAATTGCACTAAGCGCTTTAAAAACAAAGTTCTAAACTCATTCCTGAGTAAGTTTAAATATACTCTAAATTCAGTAGCATACAATGACTGATTTAAAACTTTTATATAAATAAATGATTTTTCTTTCAAAACCTACAATTTTAGTGAGACCTGAGAGCATATTTCTTGGACAAAGAATTTTTGCCTAAACTAAATAATTCCAGACAAAATTACATTTCTCAATAAAGGTATATGATGTAAAGAGAAAATTACACAGTGACAATTTTAAAAAATAATATTCAAAAAATAAAATAAGACCAACTCTCAACTAACATAATTTGCACTTAGGAAGACATTCTGGTTCCAAAGACAGCAAAAGCTGATTTGTGAAATACTAAAAATAATTGATCATTGCTGCAAAGCACTAAATTTGGAGCTAAGCTAAATGGCATGTACCATTTACCGCAATTTTAGGTAACACCTTATTTAGCTCATAAAATAAGAATTCTGAACATCGAAAATGCCCCATATCATTAGCAATCCAGAAAATGCCAATTTTTAAAAAGAACACAATCAGACACCATTTTTCAACTACCAGGTTAATAAGATAAAAATAATGCAAATTGGGCACAGGCTTTCTGGATAACAATTTGGCAAGCTACGTGAAGAGCCTTTCACCTAACAATTTCCTAGGAAACTATCCTAACAATATCTCTTCAAATGAGAAAAAGTATTTATGTACAAGGATGTTCAAGACAGTGGTGGACAGTAAGAAACTGTTTAAATAAATTATGGAAGACCTATATGATGGAATATTATGCTGCCTTTAAAAGATCATGCTTTCAAAAATACTCAAGGATACCCAAAAATGCTCATAGTAAAATGTTCAGTTAAAAAGCAATATAGAAATTTCATATTAAGTTTTTTTAAGACAAAGACTAAAATGTACACAGTCTTCAAAATATTAACATTGGATATCTCCACAATGAGGATACATTTCTAATCAGAACAAAATTAAATAATGTATACACTACATTTGTATACACTGCATACTATAGTATATATATTAGTATACATGACATACTGTATACTATGTATATTAATATAAACTACATACTACAGTGTGTACTATATATATACATAGTCCCTGACTTTAAGAATCTATAATCTATTATTCAAAATTAATTAAAATCAAGTGGCGTGAGAAGTGTGATATATAGGTGATTAAAAAACGGCAGAATGCTGATAATTGTGGAAGCTATACGAGGAATACATGGGAGTTTATTCTACTAATCTTAAGTTTATTTTATAGGCATTGAAATTTTTTTCAAAAAAAAGTTAAAAGAATAATTAAAAGGCATAAAAAATGTAATAAGTATCATAACAGACCAATAAATACTATAAAAGTTCAGAGATGAGAAATATCACGTCTAGAGGAGGTATTGGCATCACTTTGAATAACTAGTAAGATTTCAACAGGCAGATAAGTGCTTGAGGGTGGGAGTGAGTATAATGAGCAAGATTATAGTGAGGAAAGGCAATTGGCCTTGAGCATCAGGCCAGTGGGTAAACTAGTTACAAACCCCTGGAATCTAACTACTGCACTCATGTTAGATAAAATCCTCTAATAGAGGATAAAGAGGCATCACCTTATGGATTTCAGCTAGGCTGTGATTCCCCCAATGAGTCAGCATTCTAAATATGCAAATGTTCACCTGGCATGAGGAGAAGAAAAAAGCATCATTGACTATTGCAGACTTCTGGTCCCACCCTTGCTCACTGAAGTAAAACTATCCCTTTTACTGGTGGGTGATTCCTGGGTAATTCCCATGGGCTCTTTATTCTCACTGGACAAAACCTCTCTGAGATCTAGGCATGATGAAGGATATAAGACAAAGAGCTCATTTTTAAAAAACTGTACTCATTCCTTATCCTTCCCAGCCCTCAGCCTGTTTTTTTTTTTTTTAACACCAGTAGCCCATCTCCATATAAATGTCCAATTTTGCAACACTTTAGATACCACAATGTCTGTGTGAATGAGTCAGGATATGCATTACCAAATAGTGAAAGAGTCTAGTTTTCCTAACCAATATCTATTTTTGAATATTTTTAAATTCACATTGCTTCTTATAATTTTTCCATAAATATCTAACTATTCTCTAAGCTACCATTTAGACTACAAATGCATCCTTCAGTTTGTTAAAGAACATTTGCATGACTTCCGACTATAACTGGAAAAAATGCGATAAGCTTTAATGGCTGCAAGATATAATTTTGTCTTCTTTTATTAAAAAAAACCTACTTATTCCAGAAGTAATATTTCAGAACACAATATTTTTTTTAAATTTTAAAACAGAGCCACACATTTGATAATTTTTCTTTATATAACATTTTCGAAAATCTTTTCATTGTCTTAGAAAATATGCATGAATGGAACTTTGAGGCTAGACAGCCAGCATCATTGGTAGCCCCTGTTAATGCTAATTAAGTTAATACATAAACATGTAAATCCCTTTTTATAGATGCCTGGCTTTTCCTTTATCCAAGACCAAACTATAATCTACAAAGATAAGTAAGATCTATGTTCTTGATTTGCTTTGCATGTAAATTCTTTCACATAGATAAACTGTTGATACGTATTCCTCCTCTGAAAGATCAAAGATCATTCTGCAAACACCAGATTTCTCTGCTATCCTCCAGCTCTCCTCAGATTTGTTTCTTTGCCCGTTTGCCAATGTTCTCTGAATAGTACCAAATTAATGAATACTGACGTTTTCCCTCACTCTTTTGGTGGCATCCTGTGGTGACGACATAACGACAGGAATATCACGGTACCACGTCTATGTCCTGGTCACTGAGCATGTGTTTGGAAATATTATGTGTGCATGCCCACACAAGACAATCACACACACCACCATGCCAATACGGTACCCGTGCCAACCAGAAAACCTGGAAATTAACCCAGTGAAGATGAGAAAGTGATGGCAGTTCATCCAAGGAAGTCACTAAACAGAAAACTTTTAAGGAAACACATAGTTGCTAATATCCCCCTCTAAAACTGGTTCTTAAAAGGTTCATTATGATGAAAGTCTCTTCCATGGTGAACTTTGCACCAGACAGCCTTAGCACTGAATTTTTAATAGAAGCTTTTTGTAAGTAAAAAGCAGCAAATGAACAAAAGAAAAAAACCACGATTTTGTAAAAGGGATAAATGTGAAAATACTGACATGCAAAGAAATTGATGTATTATTTACAATTTATTTGTAACATTTATAGAATAGCACAATTTGTATGTATTAATATAATTCATTTATTATCTGATATATGCATAATGCATATGTAATGTAAGATTTCTTAACATTAACATATAATGCTAATTGAATATTAATTATATGCCAGGTACAATGTTAATCAATTAATAAATGTGCTCGTTTGGTCCACCCTGACCTATATATTACTATAAATGTTATGTTTCTAAGGATGAAAACAACCCCAACAAGATTAAAAATGTGCCTAATTTAGAGGCAGACTATAAACCCCATAAAAAGCAGTTACCTCCTGTTTAACCCTGTATCACTAACACTTAGTGTAAAGAATGGCATAAATAATAGGCATAAATAATGGTATAAATAAATAATAGGAGCTCGACAAACAACAGTTAAAGGACCTAGTAAAGGCAGGCAAGTAGATGGGAGAGAAAAAGTGAGATAGTCCCAGGTAGGAAGAGAACACAGAAAATAAAACCCATGGAAAGAAATGATTCTGACCCTCAAATAAACTATAGTTCAATCAGCAAGACAAAACACTTCAGCACATGTGATAACTATTATGACCACATACACCCCTGAAGATAAGAGGATAAATTGAACACACAGCCAAATTAGTCTCGGCGTTAAGAAATGCTCCCCAGAAGAGGTGGACCATAAGTGAGTCTTGAAGGACAGCAGGAGTTAGAGAAGAAGTTATGTGGTCCAGGGAACAAGGCTTTAACAATATCAAGCAGTAGAAAGGCCAAAGCATATCAACTTGACATGTCATTGGCAACCTTAATGTGGAATTTTGGGGAAGTGTGGTAGGAAAAAGCCAGGTGGTAGTACAGTAGATAGAAAATGTGACATGAAAACACTTGGTTGTGTAAAGGAAAGACCAAAATGAAGGTGGAAGTCAGTCTCAAAAGTTGGTGTGTATGCCAGGAGAAAAGGGGAGTTTGGTGATTTAGGAGAAAAAGGGAAAAAGACTCATGGGGAACATGAGAAGTTCCCCCTCTCCAGAATTAGGAGGTTAAAGATAATAGGTGATACTAGCAAATTAGGTATGGTGATTTAAAGAGTCAAGTTGGCTTTAAAAGAAGTTTCCACAGAATAGTGGTGTGGTGTGTGTATGATGTGTGTGGAGTGTGTATGTATGTGGTGGGGGAAGTGTGTGTGCAGCCAGACTCTGGGCTCAATCCCATGACCCTGAGATAAGGACCTGAGCTGAAATCAAGAAGAATAGGACCACGTGACCAACTGAGCCACCCATGCGCCCCAGTATTCCTGACTTTTAAATGAAGCCAATGAAGTCTGCTTGAAGTTTTTTTGTAACATGACATGTCTGAAAGCATGGAAACTGTTCACAGAAAATGCTCAGTAAACTTTAGTTTAATCCTATCTGTATCTAAAACAATACACTGTCATTTAAAAAAAAAAGGTTTCTAATCAAAGTGAAGAGAAAGATGAGGCTTCCCATTGGCTATATCCAACCAGAAGACTGAGAGAAAGAGTCAGATTGCATGGTTGTCAAAGGTTAGCCTCTTGGAGCAGAGAGCAGGATGGGGAGTGAGCTGGAGGGGCAGACAGAAAGACACAAAGCCGGCAAGGGTGAGGATGAGCATTAGTACAGAGAAATTATGAACATGATGTAGGTACTTTGACAAAAATCAAAATTTGATTTGGTAACAAGAAAACTGTTGAATAGTCATTAAGGACTTGTTGCTATAAATCTTGTTTTTAAAGTTTATCAAATTTGAGGGAATAAAGAAATGTGTCAGGGTCCCCAGCTTGTTTGTTTTGCATTTTCTGACAATTATCCAACATTTTAATAAAGAGAAATGTCACCACAGGTTCTTGAAAACGAAGATTTAGTTCCCTGTATTATCACCCATTTACACATATCCAAATATGCCACACCAAGCATTTAACCGGAACTCAGTGCTATATGATTAGAGTGGCACTAGTCAGAGCTCCAACAGTTTCACACAAGGAGGATGGGCGTGAAAGTAAACTACAGTCGCAACATTATCAACAACCTCAAAGATTCCCAACAAGATCTTCCATCTTGAAAAAGTTAAGGTGGGTTCCATGCTGAGAAACTACTACTCCAACTGTCTCAATTACCACAGCTTTAAAACACATGGGATTTGAAACTCTCTCTGAGGTACTTTAGCAAATTTGAGAAATGTAAGAATACTTTTTATTTCAGAACCTAAAAAAAAAAAATCCCACCTTTATAAATTCATAAGGCAGAATGGTGCTGCTGTAGATATCGTTCACATGTCTGCTGCACTGAGACACTCTAGGGCCTTTGCATTCTTCTTGGAATTTTCCGGCTTAGTACACGTGTATCCTCATTGTCTCCTCTATAGCTAATTAGCAGCAGTCCCCACTGATGCCATAAATAAAGAACCTGAGAAAATCCAGGTAAGTGTCATTTCCCAACTACAAAGGCAAGCTGTTAAAAATACTCTACAGAAAATATAAAGTATGAACTGTGGTTACCTCCCTCTACACTTTACCAGGGGACTGAATATTCAGTTCAGTGCGCCTGAGAACCTGAGACTGAATATTCAGTTCAGTGCTCCTGAGATTAATATATTAATCCCTCCACCTTCCCATCCTCTAAAGACCCTCCCCCCAATTATAAACACACATAACAATTGGAAGCAATGTCATAAATGAATAATTCAAATATATCAAGTTACCTAAAGCAAACTTTAATTTCTGTCAAAGAATAATAATTTTCCTAGAGATTCTTTACCCAATGTAAAGGGACTGATATCACAGGAATGCCTCTAGGAATTGACTTACCCTGTCAAACTTTGACTATCAGAAGACCAAATCATTAGTAATATTTAATCATCCCAGCCTTGATAAAGAGCCGTAAAATAAAGCTTGTCTATAAACGCACTGAGTCACTTAAATAAAAAGCAATATGTTTCACTTCTTCAGCTATATAAATATAGACTTGTATATATAAAAACAAGCATCATCCCACATCCACATATATATGGCATGGGCATATGAGTAGGATCGATGATGTTTATAGATGTCTATATGTATTTATATAGAGATACACATAGGCTCCCAAGCAAAATGTTCCTTGTTTTTAAATTCCCTGATTTTTGTTGGTAACAGTTATTTCTTGTTAACCACATAGTAAATATGAGACTATCACATTATGTAAACCATGCAAAGCTGAGTTACATTTTTTTCCCTGATGATCATATTCTGTGAATTTATAAATGACGATGCCACTTTTGAACAGGAACACACTGCTTTAGTTATAAGCAAAGAACTGGTTAAAAAGAATCTGATCATACAAAAAAAAGCAATAGGTGGGTTAAAGAGAATAGCAGAGGAAAGGCTGCCATTCATTAGGTTCGAATCATAACATAATTTTCTTAGATTGCTCCGAGTTTTATCCTATTACTAGTTAACCATAAAATTTATGTAAAAAGACTTCACCCTGAAATCACTGTGTTTTTAAGCCACTATGGATTTGTGATATTTCTTCATTCAGTCTATTCTTCATAATTCAGAGTCTCATTATCTAGTTGTGAAATATCTAGGCCATGGGATCTTTTCCTTTGCTCAAATTTCTTATTTGGTTTCTGCACTATGTCATAGTGACAAGGCAGAGATGGTCAGGGAAACGTTATCAATCAATCAGCGTTGCTACTTACTAGGAATTCTGGAAGCAAGTTTATTTGGAGAGATTGAAACAGCTGGTTAACAATTTTCCCCTTGAAACAAAAATAAATGGAATTATCATTTCCTAACAATAGATTATAACGTCATGCAAAAATTAGGACAAATCAGATTCGAGCAGGAGAGAAAGTATTTTTAGTATGGAAATAACTTTCTTGAAACAGTTACAGTAATAAAGAAATAATGAACTTAACTCATTACCTTAAAAGCATGTTATGTAAATGTTATCTCTCAGCGTCTAGTGAGGAATAACACTTTGATTTACATTTCAGGCACTGCAATGACCTCAAATATAGCCGTCAATAAGCCTCTTTACTGCCTTGCAACACCAAAAGCAAACTGCACATTAAGTCAAATTTTATAATATAATACCTCCTTTCTCCCACATGTATCCTCCCTACTCTATCCCCCAAGAAAACCACACCAGAACTGCTGGCTTACTCTCATCTCTACTTTATTTCTCTAGCTTCCCCCCTGAGAGTTGGCTAATGAGGGCCATGTGCTGTTTGCTAAGCCATCCACCCCACCCTAAAAGATACAGGTTATTTTAACAACCCTTTTACCCTTGATGAAGTGTGACATGCACGGTATTTATAAGATACAATCAGATTTTTGGCAATAAACATCTGGACAGATTTTTTTTTAAAGATTTGAGACGTCAGTATACTATCATCCTCTTTCTGAAGTCTTATGTTTTAAAGGAAGTTTCTAGAAGGCTGACTAATGGAAGACTGCCGGCCTCCTCAACCAGTATGGCTGGATGAGTGGCTTAAGCAACATATCAACAGTTCTCTGGTGTAGATTAAGAGTCACCCAAGAGCTGTCAACTGGAAACAGCTACTATGCCCAGGACTGGGGAAACAAATGCAATGAGAGGAATGAGGAGGAAGTACCAGCAGGCTGATTTCAGAAATGTAGGAAAAAAAACAAAAAATGGAAACAGCTGATGCTGCCAGGGTGATGAGGAGAACAGGAAGGGTGAAGTTCCTTCTTGCTCCACCAACATTCCAGTCTCTCTGCCTCTCTCTCTCTCTCTCTCTCTCTCTCTCTCTCTCTCTCTCTCTCTCTCTCTCTAGCGCCTCCTATTGGCAGAAGCTAACGGGGCGCTAGCTGGAAAAGAATAAATGTAGTTTGCTCCAGCGTCCTAAAGAAGAGTGGGTTTGGAAATTACCAAAGTTCAACTTATCTTAAAAAGTGTTAGAAGGGGAGAACAATCTACCAATTAAAATGTAGGTAGATATACTCTCCCGACTCCAAGAGAAGCCAGACTTTGAAAACCATTTTCACCTACAAAAATAAAAGTATATTTTAGAAAGCATTACCTTTGATGGTTATATAAAATACAGCATATCTACCAAACAGATGCCAAGACAAAACATGAGTGAAGAGACATAAAATAGATGGATAAAACACCGTCAGAAAAGTAAAACTGTGTTGACAAAATTAAAATCTGCATAAAATTGTAGAAAGTATGTCAGCACGATGATGATAAACTTGCAAAGTTCTCTTAGAATAAGAAGAAAAGGAACAAAGAGATAATAATAATGAAATACACAGTACTGTAGATCAGAGATGGAAATATAATCTATCATGAACACGTAGCTATCATGAACGATTAGGCATGAAAAATGGCAGAAATATCATTTTGGGGGTAAGAATTTAACACATCTGTCTAGATCTACAAAAGATCCAGTTAAGTATAAAAAATTAAAAAGCAAATTAAAATGCACATTATAGAGAATAACCTTCCTTTTCAAATATCCATTAAAGATTTCCCCAAATCATCATTTATTAAGACACAGTAAGAGTGTAATAAATTTTAAGAAGAAATTATACTATTTCTTTACTGACTACACTGCAATAAACCTAGAAATTAGTTATGAACATTTTAGACGCCAAAGATGATATAATCTATTAGAAGTATGAGTGGCATTCCAAATTTGCTTGTATTTTAAAAGGAAAACAAAGCTACTAATAAGAACTATTGGGAAACTATTAACAGTGAGAATACTATATATCAGGAGAATATTTCCTATCAACAAAGAATATTGGATGCAGCCAAATTTATAGTCTGGCACAAATTCATAATCTGGAAAATAAAAGTAATTAAATAATTTAACTAAAAAGCCAACTCAGGGAAAATGACTTCTATAAAATGGGTCCAAGAAAACCAAAAGAATAATGAAGTTTAAAAATATATTAATAAATTAGAAAACAGGAAAACTACACTAGTTAAATAAACCCATGAGAAAAATACACATATCTCTGACAGAAATTAATTTTAAAAATGCAAATATAAAAATTAGAAATAAAAAGATTATATAACCATAAACAAAAGCTAAATTATCTAAAATTACATAAATATGTGTGTGTGTGATTAAAGACCACCAGACAACACAATCTACTATTATAAGGGTTAACTATTAAAAGAGAATTTTATTTTTACCTTTTTACTTTTCGTTACTTGTAAAATATTCTGCAATGTACACATTTCTCCTTTAAAAAAAAATTTGTATTTTTGAAAAATGGCCTGAGGGGAAAGAATTTTTCTGTGATATTCTTGCCAGATTAATAAAATTTCAGTTCACCTGAATTTAAAAATGGCAAACACCATCAATACTCCAACTGTTAAAGGACCACAACTAAGTCAGTTATTCTCATAAGGCTTCTGAAAATTTACACTTGAATATTCGTAAGAAATTTAAAAGACATCAATGAAATCAATTGTATAACACCCAGTTTAATCATTTCTAACGATCATATAGAAAACAATAGACATACTATTTTATTGCCTCTACAGAGCAAAAGACCACAGCGAAGTTCTATGATAGGAGATTGAGCATATATCTAAAAACAATGATTAATCCTCTGTAAAATATGTAGAACTGGCCTCTCTTCTACCAGATAATGTCCTGTTGGTCAAGAGTGTTTTCCTGCACGATTCACAGATATATTACCGTCACTTGATATTTATCAATAATTAGCTGGAGTGATAATAAAATCAATCTTATACTTGTGCTGAGTGTAATAGTCTTCAAAGTGCTTTCATGCACACTGTCTAACTCAATTTTTATAAAAACAAAAACAACTGAGTTAAAGAGGGCAGAAAAAGAAATGCAACCACGGAACACTCCCACTTGTGTTTCATATGAAATTGACGATGTCCTACTAATCATTTGAAGGTAGTCTTCAAATGAGCTTTTCATGGTCAGGAAGCCCTGTTATTGATTAGAGCAAATCTGATAAATCTGTATAAAATAAAAAGGCAGCCCCCTTCACCATCACAGAATAAAAACCTATTGAGGAAGGACTTTCCCAAGAAGTGTGTTAACCACCCCTTAGGCTAGATCTGGCTCTCAGCTGGATTTCACAGACCCCGAGCAGTGCGGTGGTGGTCATTTGGCAACTACAAGGCAGAGAATAATTTCCCATCTGGTGTGCGGTTCTGAGTATCCCATTCAAGGACTAGTCTCTAAAAGTTTAAGAATAAAAAGTAACCAAAAGACCTGGGAACAATGGTCAATTATCTAATTAGCATTTCAAAAGGCAGTGATAAAAAGGAATAATACTCAGAGGCCCACTACTCAAATGAACAGCTGTGTGTGACAAGATCAGTTAATTAAGGCTTCAGAACTTTTCCAGCCCATCTCCTTTCACCTTTCTGGTCCCTTCTTTCTCTTCCTTTTCCTGGGTTCTCCCTTCACCTCCCCCTTTCTACCTTTAAGTGTAGCATGGATTTATCTTTCTTCTAGATGTCTGCCCTATCATTTTTTCCCCCTTCTCTCTTTACTGTCTTCCTCTATTTCCCCTTAATTTGCTCTAGAAATCCAGGCTTCCTAACCTTTATGTCAGATTTCGGTATAGTTTTAAATTATCTCTTGTGTTTTCTAAAGAAAGTTTTACATGCTCCGACCAATTCCAAATTAAGTGAATTTATATTTTAAATCTCTTCCTAAAACAAAACAATTAAATGACATTGCTTTTTATTTCCACGTAACCTTTGACTGACTGATTTTTTTTTCTAAAGGTCAATGACCTTCTTAAAGAAAAAATATTCTTCTAACTATACTGGAGAAATAATCACATTCTAAATTAAAGACGGTAGGTGAAATTCCCAATCCCTCAATTTTACTTTGCTTTTGAGAAATAAGGAAAAGTAAATTTGAGGGTCTTATTTACAGTAGAAACCTGAAATGCATTATCTTACTTAATCACCAATACAACCCTGCAAAATACCTATAATTAACCCCATTTTTATAGATTAGAATATTAGGTACAGTGAGGTTAAATAACTGCATTAAGTCCTGAGTCCCAAACCAATTGTTATTGGCACCAGAGACCAAAGAGGCCCCTACCCTCTGTTACTTCCCTATTAAAATACATAATTACAAATGCTAAAACTAGTTAGATTAACAACCCAATTCCCAGATCACTGGCCCACAGCTTGTACACATAGTAAACAAACTTCATGTGTACGGAGATGGAAAACTCCATTCATTACTGCTTGCCCTCAGTGCTGACCCAGCAGCCTGTGTGAGCTCTGCACCACACCATGAGGTTTACCCCAGTTTTGTGGAGGAACAATGAGAAATGAGAAAAGAGAAAATCAGCTGGTGGTCCTTACTGTTGATAATAATTATCTGCAAACACACTTCCCTGGAGGTGCTGTGGAAAGAATCAAGGTTCCTGAGCCATAGGTGTGTGTTCTAGGATTTTTTTGTCCTTTATAGATACTAGCATTGACATCATGGAGCCATTCATAACACCATTCCACATATCTTTGTCAACCAACTATACAATATTTTTGTGTGTCCACTGGACTCAACAGTGTACCTATAGACCCACAAAGAGGAAAGAAATGTGCTACGCTTCAGGATACATAAACAAAAATTTCACTTTACTGCACACATCACTCTTGTCTATCTAACAAGGCTTCTGACTGTTGGTCAAGGTTGCTCTCCCTTCTTGTGCTTGAAGCTCACTTCACCCCTTCCACTATGTGAGGCCAGGTTAGTCTCGGCTGTTTGCCTATGGAAGGTCAAGGAAATGCTGTATTACACAGAGGGGCTAGGGATTTCAATCGAAAATCCTTGAAGCAACTCAGAGAAAAGGTTGGGTGGAACCCCATGCCCCTTTCATACTCTGACGTAATTCGAGGCTTTCAGATTAATTACAAACAACAGGCCAATTTTGGGGCCAGAACTAACCCTGAAGCTGGATCTCGATCATTCTTCCATGGCACTGTGCCTTAACATTAGGTCACTGAATCTTCTTGAGAACCTTAGAAACTCCATCCACACTCTCCCCAAAACCTAATGGTGCACATATATATTTAGGGACCTTTTCCTTTTCCTCCATGAACTCCAAATCAAGAATTCTGCTCCAGGCTCAATCCACCAATATGTTAGAACCAAACTATCCCAGGGAGTCTCAACAAATTCATTTCACCGGAGAGGCCTAGGTAAGATAAAACTATACACCTCCAACACAAGTTTTTCTGTGAAAAACAGTAAAGGAAAGAGGAGATGAGGAGAGAACTGGCTAACTCGGGTAAGTGTCTCCCCTTCCCAACTAGGCTGCCAAGGGACCACTGACATCCCCTCACTCATGTGAACCTCTAAGGCAGTGTTGACACCATAAGCAACACTACCTTCCCAACCGCATCTATAAAACTGCAATGGCAGATTTGCCACTGTCCTGGTGGGTCATATGGAGGTTCGTCTAAATCAGGTGAGCAAAGATTAAGAGGGCCTGCAACAGCAAGAGAATCTGGAAGGATCTCCGTTCTGCAATAAAGTCAAAACACAACTGTTTTCTCTCCAGAAAGAAAACTGGTAAGAAATTATTTACATGAATACAAACAAATTCCTTCAAAGAATGGGAAATATTGAGGCAGCAAATATCAGATTCACATCTCTGGTTCTTCTGAGATCTATAAACACCATTGGTGGCTGAAATTTAACATCCTGGATAGCCTGGTGCAAATTCAACCAGATGATAACTGTAAACACACAGCAAATGTGTGAGGTTATTTGTTTTCTCTAAATATTCAAGGTACCAGCAACCAAAAAACGCAATGCCATGCACATCATAAGCACTCCATAAACACAGGCTAAGTGAGCAAAATGTAGACATAATTGAGCTTCTTTGGGGAAAATCGAGGTGAATCCAATTTGAAAATCTCAAGCCTTTCTACAGTGACCTTCTTCCAAATTTCCAAGTGGCAAACAAACAAACAAAAAAAATAATGAGAGTAAAATATATCTTCTGTTATAAAAATGTTAAGTATAGACACACCCTTGTTGTAAATCAACAACACTGAACCTCACCTAATTAAGCTCCCACAGACCACAGCCAATTCAGCAGAAAGCATGAAGAAGAGCTAAGATATTTGTACCTGCTTAAAGGTAACCTTGAAACTATTTTGCTTAATCTTTAGAAATTTGTTTCAAAAAAAAAAGTGTATGACCATATGATTCTAATTAGTAGGGAGCAAGAGGGTTGAAATTAAAAAATCTGTCACATGAGCCTGCCACTACTCCTTCCACTGCCATTCCAAGAGCAAAGAAATATTTTCCCCATGACCTGTAAGTTGAATGATATTCTGCACACACGTAAAAAATAAATGCATTGAAGGGTGGTTGTTTATAAGATTTTAGGTACCTCACATTTGATAAGTAATTTGGTACGGGCAAGAAAAACAACTTCATCTAATAAAAAAGAAGTCAAGAATTTTATTCTTCTATTATGTACTCCCATTTAGAACCATCACCATAACCCGATCCATTCATATATAGTCAATAGCCCAGAGGTTACCTATAATATATCACATACTTGTACGGTCAATAAATTTGGAAATAGACCGGAATAAAACTGTGTTCTAATCAATGACTGTTCTTAAATTAGCAGTAATTTTTGAATCTTCCTGAGTCTAAGAAGTACTAAGAGCATATTTTTGCCAAGATGCAAAAGCAAAAATATACATAAGCTACAAATTTGGATCTGTGCACATCTAATGATCAGAATTCCATGGAAATTGAACAACAGCAAAAATATTAAACATAATTGGCTGATGCAGCAGTGTCATTTAAAAGGTTACTCATGACCCTCAGCTAAATTTCTCCAAGAAAGTCACATTTCCTCATTACTGACTTGAAATTCCAAAAAGGATCTCAATCACTAATATGTGTCCCTCTGTTGTTGTTTTAGTGTCTTTTCAACATTTCTCTTTTTTTGGTTCTGATGTTCTTGTTGCAGTTAAAACCTGTTTCTTGAATATAAACAAAAAGAACGCTTTAGAAAGTCAAAGGCATTTAAAACTAAATGCCTTATTCTTTAGAGACTTTTGATTTTGCTCCTGGTAAAATATTTAGCTCCCAAAGGACTCCAGGAGAGCTACAGAGTTTAGATTTTTCTCAGCATCTTAGAAGTAAACAGTTCTATCTTTCGTTTTTACCATGACATTTCACCCTTACTGAAATACAGTGTGACTCATTTTCATCGGTAACTTCTTTTCTTTCTCTAGAAAAGGGGGCAGGCGGGTGGGGAATGAGGTCCTAGCCATTGCATAACTTCTTGTTAGCTCTCACTAGTCATACCATATAATCAAGTTAGTTAGCCCTCAGATTTCTTTTAAATAAATGGAATAATATAGCTAGCATTTATTGTTTTTTAGATCAACTTTCAAGGCAATCTTACCTAGATCTACTTCCTGCTGAGCTAAATCTCTGCAGGGACTCTGTGAGTAAAATTATCACTGACACTGGGAAGGAAAAACATTAACAACTTTGTGATGGCTACAGTAACACATTTCTAAAGGGAAGCAAATTGCCAGTGTTTACTCTTGAATGGAGAGGAGGGAGGGGACTGTCACTAGTACACGATGCTAGGAGGAGGATGTGGGACATTTTAAATATCTAGAACCTCTGACAGCCCTCAACCTTGCCATTTCTGCAGGTCCTTCTGTGACACTCCTCTGGGGGCACATATTCTAGAATTCAGACTTGCAAAAGAACATATCTACCGAGTTCCGGGTTGCCAAGCACCCCAGCAGGGAGACTGCTGTTTCTGACATATTACGTTAATTCTGAAGAACAAAAGGTTCAAACGTGTGTGCTCCGAGAATAGCAACGGCTAGGCAGCACAGAAAGATTGAGTAACTGGTTAGGGCAAAATGGTCTGCCAGAAAGAAGCAACAACGTCCCCATGAAGATATTAATTAACTTTGCTTCCAGTACTACCCAAAAATTGAAAAGGAATTCTGGAGATATTACAAAGTAGGCAAGCAGCAAAGAGCAGGATTGAAACAGGTGATGGGAAGGAGAAAGTCTATTCTGAATCACAACTATGCTGTGCATGTTGGCTCTGTGCACTTTGGGTTTATTTGCACACTCTTTTTAGAAAGAGTGGGGGTTGGGGATCCAAAGCGGATGAAAGAGTTATTTATGAACAGACGGGACACCAGGATGGGGTGGTTAGAAAGCCTTGGAGGAGTGTCTGGACTTGTGGATAAAGGCAGAAGCAGACATATGGGGAAATCTATATAGAAGAAACAGAGAGAGTGAAGAAGAGGCTAAAACAGGCAGATGGCTGGACTGTAAAGGAATAGCATTATGCGGGGGCTCTAAAGAAAGGGAGGTGGCCCTGGGAGGGGGGATAGCTAAGGGAAAAAGAGGGTCAGGAGGTGACTGCTTGGAAAGTTTTTTAAAAGTTGCAGAAATTAGATATGGATAAAAATATTTTTTTTAATATATATACGAGCCAGGAGGAAAGTAAAGCAAAATGAAAAAGATACCCACTTTTTAAAAAAATCCTGAAAACAGTGTTCAACATTAACAGCAAACAGTTTTTACAGAAGCATGAAGAAATTACAGCTAATAAAAACTAAAGGCGTAGGGAAGGGCCCTCTTGAAACAGACATTCTATGAAACTACCACTAGATTGCAAATGATACTGTCAACATTTTTTGACTGCATCTCTGAGCCAGAGTGGGTACTTTCTGGGTTACCAGAGTATCTTCCATACAGGTTTCTTGTACCACTCGGTAAGTGCTGGATAATAAGTAGTTACTCTCACTCCTGGGGGCAGGAACTGTGTCTTCCTAATCTTTTTATTCTTAGTATTTAGCACTATGGTTTCAATAAGTAAACAATGGAGGAAGGAGAACAATTAAGTTACTTTATGAGTCCCAACAAAGATAAGAAATAGAACGAAGCTTTCCAAGTCATGGTTTTGATATATATGGTCAGGAATACAGATGTGTGTGTGTGTGTGTGTGTTGTGTGTGTGTGTGTGTGTGTGTGTGTGTGTGTGTGTGTGTCTGATGCATAACATATTAGGATAATTTTTCTACTGATATGGCCACTACTATTTTGTGAGCAGCAATATATCAGAGCTAATATTCATCAACTCAATGTAATCAATAATCATCACTTAATAAATGGTGTCTGTATTCTCCTGCCTATCATGTGAATGACTCTAGTCTTCATTGGGTGGCTAGGGACATCAATAGAGCCTAGAAAAATTATAAATTGTGTTTGGCTGTATTCCACCCTTGAAGATTTATTATCAAGTTCATTAGTGTTTAAGAATAAAAAGCCTCTTAAGACAAATAATACAAACATACTTTGCTTAGTTGGATGAATATCAGACATGACCAATCAATACTATATTCAAACAGAGAGCATAATATGGCATACCTGTTTAGAAAAAAAAATCATTCTTTCTCCCTAATTAAATGGAAAACCAACCATCAATAATGTAAAGCTGGCCTACAACAACAATGTACCAAATTTACATTTCATTAAATACTTTGCCCCCAATGTATTACTTCAAAGTTGGATTTATACCACTAATAAATTCAAACAAATAAGAAAGTAATTAGGAGTAAACAGGGTTAGTGGGTCATTTTTAGCAAAGTAAGGTCTACACACTTCAAGCCCACAGTATTATTTCCGAAAAGGAATCACCTAGCTTATGATTCATGAGGTGAGTCTTCCACAAACAACTGTCAATTCTAATGATGTGGTTAAAGATGGATTAAGGAGCTAGTAATTATCACCATCACATTCTCATCATCGATATGCCATGGCTAGACCTAAGTTCCTAACCTCAGGGACCATTTGCTAATCACACCAGCTTCTGAGAGGCTGTTTAAGGGGGTGCCTTTAGTTGCTCTTCCAAACCAGTCTCCTCCAAATTAAAGGCAGAACACAAAGGAGGTGATTTCTTTTGGAGGACTGGTTGCCAAGGAAAGCTGGGAAACAAAGGAAGATAGAAAATCATGATGTGACCACCTCTGATACATGCTGCTGGCCATAGCACATGGAGAGTTGTCCAATTCTCTCATAAGTTTGATATATTTAGAATATAAACAATGGAGAGATCCAAGCACAGCTGAGTCCCTCACACTGCAGTCTCACAGAAGAGGCAAGACCACCTTAAGAGTGCAAGGTGCCCGGGGCGCCTGGGTGGCTGGGACAGTTAGGCGTTGGACTCTTGGTTTAGACTCAGGTCATGATCTCATGTGTTGTGGGATCGAGTCCCACATCAGGCCCTGCGCTCAGCATCGGAGTCTGCTTGAGATTCTCTGTGTCCATCCCTCCCCCTGCTTGTGCTCTCTCTCTCTCTCTCTCGAATAAATAAATAAAATCTTAAAAAAAAAAAAAGAGTGCTAGGTGCCCTTAAAGAGCCTTCGAATCCCAAGATTCTATGATTCTTTTTCTATACTCTGAGTTCTATTTGGAAAAGGCAAACACTCTCCCCTTTTCCCTTGAAAGACTCCACAGAAATGCGATGACCGTCTTCTATTTTTTTCTCCAATCTAGTGGTAAGAGCACCAAATTCTAATTTAGGTTCTATCCACAAAAACCAGTGAGCAGGTCTCTAAAAGTCATGTGCCTTAACTCTGTATCTGTGAAATGGATATATAATAATTGCTTTCTAATGCAGATGTACATACGGATAAATACAGGAAAAAATATATAGGAAATCACAACCACCATACAGTTCTATAAGCATTGCCATTTGTGTCCCTGAATTTTCCTTTCCAACCTACCATCTTGTCTAGCAAGGGGCCACAACTACACAAGATGTGATGAAAAACAAAACACCAGCAGGACCGCAGGTCTACCTTTAATATAATTCATTTTCAAAAATAAGACAAGAAACACCCATGATTTAAGTCTGCCCATCAACAACCTCAAGAAAAGCTGCACACTAAACCGGCCTCCCCAGGAAGCCCGCTGCCACAGGGCATGCGACGCCCCCCTATCATTATTAAACACAGGCACAGGTAAAGCATTCTGGCTTCTATCAAAGGGCACATCAAAGAGCAAATATGTACCCTCACATGTTTAGAATTGCTATAAAACCTGAAAATGCAAGATCAATGCAACAGACCACAGGGACCCATAAAGCCCAGAGGAAACCAGGGAGGGCAGGGGTCTACCCGGTTAATGTTATCCCAAGAAGGTGCGTTCTCTGGGTACACAGCTGGACCCCATTAGAGACTCTCCAGCTGCTCTCAAGATCACCTAGCAGCCTCAGCCCCCAAAAGTTGCAAGTCTGAGCTGGAAATTCATGAGAAAGTATCTTCAAAGATAAGTTCCTAGACCTTCTGCAAGCCTTACTGACTTTTCCAGGAAGAAACATTTAACAAAAATGTAACTTTGAATCTCCAGGTAACACTGCCTCAGCCCCTTCCAACACACAAGAACAGTGGGAGCAAAATTTTTTAAACAGTGAGTGTTAATAAATTCCTTCAGTACTGACAATTTCCTGTTATCCCAAATGAGTATAAGACTATGCTTCATCGCCATGTTCCTATCTTCTCCCTCAGTGTTGCTCCACTTCTCAGTGTCTCATTTCTCCTTCTTCATTCCTTTGTTCTTTCTTTTAACAAAATTTACTGGGCATCTATCTACCCTGTGTGCCAGGCACTGAGGATGCGTACTGCGCAAGACTGAGTCCTCATGGAACTTACGTGGTGGGCGTGGAACGGAGAGAAGAACAGAGACACGCAATGAAAGAATGCACAAATAGGTCTGGTAGTGAAGTGCCATGAAGAAAAACGCAGCCGTGAGAATGTTGTGAATGCTTTACTGGGCAGGGACATGACAGAGGGAAAGGCAGTATATCCATGGAAGGGACAGAAGAAATGGGAAGGGATGGAGGAATTGAGAAGTCTGTCCACTTCCTGGTCAGTCAGTCACTCTCCACTCTCCTCCTCCCTGACGGGAAGAGAAAGCTTAGGTTTCTGACCACTACAATGTCGCCCAGACTTCCCCACTGTATGACAAAGTGAGAGAGTAGAGCAGGAGTCGGGACCTAAAAGTTAGAAGCTGCCTTATGTCCTTCCTGCAACCCCACTGTTCTCTGAGCAAGCAAATTAGGACTCTTTTCAAATTAAATTTAAATTTCAGTTTAAAAAGCCTTTTTTTGCAAGACTGTGAAATCTATCATATCTATAGCTTTTAGAATATCATGATGTGAACCTCAAATGCATATTACTAAGTAAAAGAAGCCAATCTGAAAAGGCTACATACTGTCTGATTCCAACTACATGACATTCTGGAAAAGGCAAAACTATGGAGACAATACAAAGATCAGTGATTGCTGGCAGCAACGTGGAGAGAGGCACATAGAGCACGGAGGATTTTTAGAGCAGTGAAAATATTCCGTATGATATTATCATGATGGACATATGTCATTACACATTTGTCCATCCCATAGAACGTCCAGCCCCAAGAATGAACCCTAATGTGAACTACAGACTTTGGGGGATTACGCTGTGTCAGCGTGGGCTCATCCTCGATAGCAAATGTGCCACCCTGGTGAGTGATGTTGATAGTGGGGGTATGTGGGAAAGCTCTGTACCTTCCTCTCACTTCTGTCGTGAACCTAAAACTGCTATAAGAAATTCAAATCTTAGAAGAACCGGGGCCCTCGGTGGCTCAGTCAGTTAAGCGCTCAACTCTCAGTTTTGGCTCAGGTCATGATCTCAGGGTTGTGAGATAGAGCCCCACGCGGGGCTGCATGCAGAGCTCCCTGATCAGGGGGAGTCTGCTTCCCCTTTCCCTCCTCCCTTGCGCGGCGCGCGCACACTCTCTCTCTCTATCTCTAAAACAAATAAATAAATCTTTCAAAAAGCGATGCTATTACTTTATATTTCACTACATTCCTGTGAGCACACGAACATAATGACACAGTGGAGAACGAGTGAAAAAACTCTGCAGTATGCCAGTCTAGGATGTCTCATGCGTTCTCAGAACAAATGCGCAGGAGCAATCCTTACCCTCGCTATACAGAACAGAAAAGAGAGGTTCTGGTTCCTTTCTTCATGCTCTGTTGCACTCTCCATAAAGAGACCTCACCATAGCTAACACCTTCTGGCTAACAGGTTCTAGTCTGCACTGAGCCTGCAAACAAGGCCACACTTCGTAGGAAACTGTTCTGATACTCCACTAGGAAGAGTCTCGATGTCCAGCATTTCAGGGCCGGTGCTCTCAATTCTTCAATTTCAGTGTGATCATCCCTGGCATTATTTAAGTCATGAGTGGCAAACTCCTACGGTACACGAAGATATAAGGTTCTGCCATGGATTGTCAAGATGGGGAAATCTTAGCTGTCTACAATGAATCCAAATTCTCTACTAAAATGGGAAAATATAAGTGTAGCGGCCATTCTTTTTTTAGTTAAGATATAAGCAACAGGAGAAGAAAGGGAAAGAGGTAAGCATAGATTTTCAAAACTGCCCTATTAAAAACAAAAGTAGTACATATTCTTTATTTCTGATTTAGTAGAAGGAAAGAAAATTGTAATACTATCAAACCATAAGGATCAGTTTTTAATTCTTTTCATTGTCTATCAACCTTACTAGATCAATTGAGAATACCGACAATAAAACATATATTTTCTTAGAGGCAAATCTAAAAAAGAGAGCAAAATCAACTCCTTTTTTGCTAGACAAAAACTAACTGAAGCAGAAATAAATATGAAATAGGAAAATGACAAAAATTCAGAGTTTAGGCCTTGGTCCGATTAATAGGTAAAGAAACAAATTATCAGTTGAAGGCATTCTATGACTTTCAGCATTAAAAATCAGAAGAAAAAAATAAAAAATAAAAAATAAAAATCAGAAGAAAAATGGCTATAAAACAACACACACCTGCTCTTGATAGTAGAATCCATAGCAATTTCAAGAAAGTAATATTTTACATCTGGAAATGGTCCAATGACAAATGAGAACAAACCAGTAAATCCATAAAAGGATCTTAGTGAAGCTTTTATTTAAAAAAAGAAATGTGTTTCTACTTTCTAGATCTAAGATCTGAGATACATTCTACATAAAACTATACTTCATACTTTTTAGCAGACTAATCTGGCCCCAATGTAAAATATTGAAGTCATTATTTTTGTCATCTTTTTTATGTTTCAAGTACCCCCTAGACTTTAAAATTATAAAGCCTTCATTAGCAAATACATAGAAGTAATACCAACGTAATATTTTGTTGTTTCTCATGTCATGACCTTCAAGGATCTCAGAACATTTAAACTATCAATACGTCCATTTTTTTCCTACTGTGAAATCTAGGAAAAAATATTACTCTTGAAAGTTCTAAAAGCTTAATTCCTCCAATAGTCAAAAATGTGTTCTTACATAACAACAGTGGCAGTGTGAGTGGCAAAGGAGGGGAATGAAAGTAACCTCTGAAAACCTCTTTTCAACTTCAGGCCATGAAACCATAGCTCTATAGGAATAAATCTGTAAGAACAGAATTATCATGAATATAATTACAGTAACCTCGTGCCACCCTACACATACAAAGACTTCCTAAAAACTAGTGAATTTGCAAAGGCACAACTGTAGTCAACACAATTATTCAGAAATAAGTATCAGAAAATAGAAAATCTATAGTTATTAGAATGCTGCCCCACCATAGACAATACGACAGAATACTGTATTTGAGTCGTATCAGTGGAATTACCACAGGACAGATTTCCAAAGACTGAGGATATAAACAATAAATAAGTATTTTAAAATTTCGGGGGAGTCTATATTTTGAGATTCATTGCTGGTACAACTGAAAAAATGTGGGCCAAGAGCATTCTTTCTTTGTGTCTGCCCTCATACTTCTAAAAGTACTTTCAGACTTGAAAGTCTTTAAGAAAAAGCTAAATACTATGGTATCACTCTTTGCAAAAAAAAAAAACTGAAAACAAGTGTTCTAGCATTCTGGCCACACTACCTTCCTTTCTCAACTGTTTCCTTCCCCTTTTGCCTACTACTTTGAATTATGTGCTGTTAATAATAGGAGATTCTCATTCCCATGAAATAGGAAGATGTATGTGTGCGTGCGCGCATGCACTGAGGAATGGGTCTTTTTTGTTAGTTGTCGTGGCCAAGGATCTTAAGAATTTTTAAGTTTTTGCAACTTAGAAGATGTTTTTGAAGGGGCTGCTGGGCAGGTTACTGAGGTCTACATAAGCAACTTCCCTTGGCCTCCCATGCTAAGAGACTTCTGCAGCCAGGAGTGATGGACAGACTTTAATTCAGGAAAATACACTGCTCCAACAGTACGTAGAGTTACCCAGGTAATGGTTAACTTCACAGTGGGCCCTCATTTGCTTGTCTGGATTTAGAGGGCAGACACATGTCTTTAGTTCAAATCAAGAGAAAAAGGGCAAAGGTGTTAGGAGTGATTGTGTTGCCACTTGCTCCTTTGATTTGCATTACTGGTAAATGGGTATGCTATCATTTGCCTCTGCTTTGCTTCACAGATGTCTGCAATAAAATCAACATGAAATGTAGTCTTGCAGGCTTTTCAACCGAGCCACAATATTGAATGTAGCTCTAAAATATAATCCACCAGCGCCCCTCCCCACTAACAGGCAACCTAAATAAAATAAATCTTGATGATGTTCCTAGACCCTCTCACTGGTTGGGAACATTTGTCCTATGTAATAGGACGAGGATCATGTTAAGGCCCTCTTTTTAAATAGACTGATATTTATCTTTACTATTTGGATATATTAAAACATGGCCTAACAAAGAAGTCTGAATATAACACCATAGCTGGTGCCTGAGCCAGGAGGCTACACTGTAGGAAAGTCTGAAGAGGATTTCTTTGGTCTCTGGAAGGGATCCCAGATAAAGGTGACAAACTGTCCAGTTCGCCCAGGACTTTTAGTGTTGGTTATCATACTGATATGCCAGTGTCTTTCCCTAAACAGTAAATTCAAATGAAGCAACAGAAAAGTTATGGCAATATGAGGCATATCTGATGCAGTGATCCTTTAGCAAACAAGAAATATAAAAATGGACAAACTCATTTTCTGTATCTTCTCTGGATAGATATCGCTCTATCTAAGAAGACTATAGGAAGATTTTTTTTAAGAATTTATTTATTTATTTGACAGAGAGAGAGAGATCACAAGAGGGCAGAGAGGCAGGCAGGGGGAGAGGGGGAAGCAGGCTCCCCGCTGAGCAGAGAGCCCGATGCGGAGCTCGATCCCAGGACCCTGAGATCATGACATGAGCCGAAGGTAAAGGCTTTAACCCATTGAGCCACCCAGGTGCCCTTATAGAAAGATTTCATAGACTAAAATGAAAGAATGAAGGTTCAATATTTTGGACAGAAACCCTCCAGACTCAGGAGCCATTTCATACTACATTCAGAAGTAAAAAGCAAATATCCACACAATAATTGAGCTTTGAAATGAAACAGGACTTCTCATTTTAGCAATATAGTGATCAGAGATTACGCACTCTTGCTCGAATACACACACACACACACACGCATGCACGCAATCCTGGATAAAATATAATAGTGGGGTAAAAGTTAAATACATACCCAAACTCAAATGAGATTCCCAGAGGTAATTCACAGCCAGAGTGGAAAACACATAACTGGAAACTGTAACAGAAATATGGGTTCTAAGGGATAGGGGCTGAACTTTTAATGCCTACTGAGAAACAGGTCCTATGATTCAGTCACAAAGCCAAAGATTTGGAAAGGCTATTGACTCCAAGTCATCGATTCAGGGAAGTGGCAAGGAAATATGGTTTTGGCAAAGGTTCTGGTGGGCAAAAAGAGAGTTGCCTATGAGAAACCAAACCTCTAAACATTTTCCATATGTTGCTGCAAAATCTAAATTTATACTATTTGCATAGTTTGGGAACCCCAAGCCATAAAATTAGTGTAAAAACTGATCCCAGACCAATGGAATTCCTGGGAAATTGACAGACGCTAACATAAAACCACTTCATAAGAACTCCCGTAACCCAGAGCACATGAAACTGCCAAAGAAACGAGCACCCAGATGAAGATGAGCTCACAATCAAAAATTAGAAACACATGCAGAGCAGTCCACTGTGGAAGAGTCAGCAGACACAAGATAGAAGATTAGCTTCTGTTTGTTTAGATCTTGACAAAGATAATAATTTGAAAGAGACTAAACAAACAAATGTATTTAAAATGTTAGTAGAGACAAAAGAAGAAAAAGAAATCACAATAAAAGGACAAGTTTGAAATGGAACCAACTAGAACACTGACAAAAATACAGCTTTTGAAATTAGGAAAAAAGAACTTGGGTTAAACAGCAGATCAGATACAATGAAAGCATATTAACTAAAAAACAGAATTATGCAGAAACCATTCATTCATTCAACAAATACTTCTATTGTACATTGTGCATCCGTTCTGAGTTAATCACTCTTATAAAAACTTGGTTTGTATTATTGAACAAAACAAAGACTTTGATCCTAATAGAGCTTATATTTAGTGGATGAAATTAGAGAGGTTAAAATTGAGAGAAAATATAAGATAGATATCAAGGGACACGGTATAGAATGAAAAGTTCCAAAAACCTTCTAAGAATTCCATTAAAGAAACAGAGAGAATGAGGAAGGGGTGATATACAAATTATTTGCTGAGACATTTTCAGAATTTTTGAAATATAACAAAATCAGCACATTGAAGAAACAGAATAAATAAATTTAAAAATAGATGTGGACATATCACAGGAATTCTGTAGACCCCCAGAACAAAGAGAACATCTCAAAAACAGAGAATAAATTTTTTTCACTAAATAATTATGATATTTTGTCTAAGAGTAAATAGATGTTCAACCCAATACAATTAAGTTTAGATGACATCTCTTTTGACTAGTTACAAAGATCTTTACTTATTTGCAGGTCTTCGTTACTGAGAAATTCATTTTTTTTGTGTGGTATTTTATTGTATTTTTGTGTATTTTTTATACCAGTCCCCTAGTTTGCCTGATCAAGAGTTTAACTGTATTTTCTGAGAAATTGTAAAAGCCATTGTTACTACATTTTTACAGCACATTAGAGAAATTCCTTATATATGAATTTATTATTCCTTATACAGGCAGGTAGCGATCTAAATAAGTCAACAAATATGTTCCTGTTCTACAAGCATTAAAACTGAGACATACAAAAACCTCACAATTAAGAAAGCAAAGGAAAGGATACAACTTCTCTTTCACAAACATCTATTTTATCAATAAACCATTGCTATTGATCTATCAAGATTTCTTCTATATCCACAGGATTTCACTCATTTTTTCCACTTTATAAATTCAATCACTGACTATTCCTTTGAAAGACTATGTCCATATTCATTTTGTCCAAATTATTTCATTCAACAGAAAAATATAATATAGCAAGACAAAATATATTTTGAGAATAAGACCTCCACCATTGCTAAGGTCATTGAGTATGTATGCCCATGTATGTAAAAATACATCTATCTCTTTCACATTGTTAACTCCATGATATGCTATTTGAAGACCACTGAATTTGAAAATACTACCATGTGAGTGAGTAATAATGGCAATGCAAAGATCCTCTATTGCCTTCCACAATCATAAAGAAAGAGATAAATTCCTGTTACAATTTCATTATACACATATTATCTCTAACATCGTTTAACCTTTATATGGCATTTTATGTTGCAAATTGCATTTTTAACATAGTATTCACAAGTTTAGAACTAGTCCTTTTTCATGCTATTCATATATTATCCTAATTCAGATAATTTGATCAAAATACTAAAAATTAAGAAAGCATGATCATTTTGATGTGGTAGCAACAAAATATTTAAAAACACAGGTACCTATAAGTATATTTTATATGATTAAAATTTCTTAATCTGTATCTGAACCAAAAATTCTCAACATTAAATTCTCTTTCCTTTTTTTTTTTTTTTTTTGGTATTTTATTTATTTATTTGCCAGAGAAATAGAGAGACAGTGTGTGTGAGGGCCACAAGCAGGGAGAGCAGCAGGCAGAGGGAGAAGCAGACTCCCCCGCTGAGCAAGGAGCCAGATGTGGGACTTGATCCCAGAACCCTGGGATCACAACCTGAGCCAAAGGCAGGTGCTTAAATGACTGAGCCACCCAGGCATCCCTAAATTTTCTTTCTTAATAAAAACAATCTTAATGCTACCACTGTAGATTCTGGCTCACTATTAAGTCTGTCCTTTAAATGCTTATGCATACATATTCTAAGGAAACCTCTGAGAAACAGATCAGCTATAAAAGTAAAGTTTTCAAAATAAGTAGTTATATAATTCACAATAAAAATTTAATTATAGGGGTGCCTGGGTGGCTCAGTGGGTTAAAGCCTCTGCCTTCGGCTCGGGTCATGATACCAGGGTCCTGGGATCGAGCCCTGCATCGGGCTCTCTGCTCAGCAGGGAGCCTGCTTCCCCCTCTCTCTCTGCCTGCCTCTCTGCCGACTTGTGATATCTCTCTCTCTTTCTCTCTCTCTGTCAAATAAATAAATAAATAAATTTTTTAAAAAAAATTTTTTTAAATTTAATTATAAAAGATCAAGAAAGATGAGTTTATCTACCGGCACCACTGCTATGAAATTAACAGTATTCTTACTATCTAATGCAATTATGAAATAATTCATCTGCTTATTGGATCAAGATGGACGATAACATGTTCATCCCTGATTATGGCCACTCATCCCTTCTGTACTTATTTATCTCTTCAGCTGATTCAAATTATCAAAGGAAAAGAAAATATGACATTATTTAGCCTAGTTAGAAAACCATTAGGCAATAATGCTCATTCACTTTTCCACCTATACTTGACTAAGAAAGACTAAGACCAAGATTAACCTAGCCTTATATTTACTGCCACAGTACCACCACCACCACCAAAAAATGTATGAGAATTAGGTTTAAAAAATATGAACCTAGGAATATATGATTTTATATTATTCTTTAGTTCGAAAGATACTTAAGGAAGATATATTAAAAGTCTGTGAAATTGGTAGCAAAGAAGAGTTTGTTTCTCTAAGTTTCCATGAGTATAGTCTCCGTAAATGCCATCAATGGACTGCTGAGTATAAATAGAGCAAAATATCCACAGGAAACCTTAAAAATTAATTTGCTTGACTATTTAAAACATATAGTGGCAGGTAGCTGCACTAATAGCACGTCTGTATTTTATGTATACAGAATTACTTGTACTTTGCGGATTTAAGGGAAAAAAAAATCTGCAAACTGGTACCCAAAAGGCAGTGTAAAAGGGATACAAGTAAGTGCAGAAGCCACTGCATAAAATGTATTTCATGTTTACTGCACAGATAAAAAATGGTTGCAAAATACTTTACCAGGAATAATATCCTTTTACAGAGAAAAATAACAAGAAAATAAAAGAACATTAGCTTCAGATTTAATTTCCCCACCATTTACAATTTTACCCTGCTACAGGCATAGCAATGACCAACACGCAGACATATATATGTAAACACATGCCCAAGCAATTTGTCACAGTAGTATTAAGATCATGTCCAAATTTATTTATTTGTTTGTTTATTTTTGAGAGAGGGGGTGAGAGAGCACCTGTGCAAGTTGGGAGGGGCAGAAGAGGGAGAATCTTAAGCAGGTTCCATTTGGCACAGAGCCCAATGTTGGGCTTGATCTCACAACCCTGAGATCATGACCCCAGTCGAAATCAAGAGACAGATGCTTACTTGACTGAGCCACCCAGACACCCCATGTCCACAGTTTTAAAATAAATCGTTACACATTTATGAAGGCAAATCCAGTGGAAAAGTCATGATACTTTTATCAACTCCATCACCATTTTAATCTATTGGGAGAAACTCAATAGACGTAATTTTGAATTTACAGACACAACTGAAGACTGAATGAATTAAATATAACCTAAAACTCTTAAGTTATGGTCAGCTGGGAATACACCATTTGTCAGTTAGTGATACTTAAAATCTCTCAGGCACTCTCCATTTGTTGTGTGCTATGCACTGAGCAAAGAGGCTTACACATATTTTCTCCTTTAATGCTCACAATGACATGGTCATTCCCATTTTACAGAGGCTCAAAGAAATCAAACTCTTTTGGACACACCTATTCTCTAGGAAAGGGGATGAAATTAGCCTCTCGGTGACAATGGAGACAATAAAGACAATGGGTGGGGTGTCTGGGTGGCTCAGGCAGTTGAGCAACTGACTCTTGGTTTTGGCTCAGGTCCTGATCTCAGGGTCCTGAGATAGAGTCCCCGGTCGGGCTCCATCATGGAGCCTGCTTGTCCCTCTCTCTCTCTACTTGCTCCCCCCACTCTCTCTCTGGAGTGGATGAATAAAATCTTTAAAAATAAAAATAACTAAATAAATAAATAAGTAAGACAAAGGGCATGAACTCTGATGCCGGACCCTATAGGTCTGCACACTAGATCATACTTAGCAGCGGCATACCTTGAGATGAGTTATTTAAACTCTCTGGGCCTCATTTTTCTTACAGGTAAAATGGGAATAATGTCACCTACAAGGTTGGGAGGATTAAGTAAGATTAAATGAGATAATGGACTGCCTTAGCTAGTAACTAGTACATGACAAGTGCTCAACAAAGATAAGGTTTCCTCTGATCTTCTCCAACAAAAATTATCTTTGACAATACACCGTAAAGGTAAAATGCTCTCCTTTTCCATTAGAAAAGCAGCAGAAATCAGCCATAGTCTGAATTCATCAAACTTGTCAAGCTGTTCAACGTCCATTATTCTTTTTTATTATATTTAAGGCACTTAAAATAATCTCCCAGTGATTTATTCTCCTTTTAACTAGATGCAGTAATTAGAATATCTTTTATGATACAGCGGAGTTTTCATTTCAGTCAAGGTGTGACTGTTTTAGAAAGCCACCGTTCACTGAAGAATATTACAACCCAGAAACTAACTGCTTTTATTCTCATTCTGAATAGAAGCACAAACACAAAATGAAGAGGATACATAGTGTATTTCTATAGCTGAAAGATGAAAACGCTCAAGCATGCAGGAGCCAGTAATTCCCAAAATACCTTTCATGAACTGAAAAACAGATACGTACGTTGCCATGGCATTCGGCAAAATTAATACATTTGAAATTTGGATTATGTATTAAAAAAAAGTATGGTAAAGTTTTTTCCCTCCTTCCCATAATGCTAGCATATAACAATTTTTTTTTAATCAGCCCAATATCTATTTCCCAGAATTAAAAATAAAGGACGGCAAAAGTCTAGCATATATTCAGGACCCAAAGTAAATGTGGAAATTATGTATTATTACTTGTCAATTAGAGGCTTGTTTCACAACAATTCTATTGAACATGCTAAGAGCAGAGACCACATGTGTATCAGGATTCCATCCCGGCTCTGTCACTAGCTAGCTGGGTTAACCTTGAGTAAATAATTTAATTTCTCTGGGATTCAGTTTCCTCAACTGTAAACGATAACTTAAACAAGAATGTTTATTAAGCACTTCCTGTGTGCAAGAACTGTTGCAAGTACTCTGTGTTTATTCCCTCGTTTAATCCTCACAATGTACTAGGGAGCTGAGCTATTATCATCCCATTTTGGAGGAAAGGAAAATGAGTCACAGGGAGGTGAAACTACTCATTCTGGAGCTGGGCTCCCCCGATCCGAAGGATTTTATCTATTGGCCTCACCAACGTGAGGCTGCGATCATTTCAAGCATTCCTCACAAGAATAAAGATTCCAAGACCCCATGCTTTCACTTTTGGGGACTTGCTTTTATTCTTCCTTCTGTAAATTATCTGTTTATCTTCCTGACCTCACTGCATGTTTCTTGGGGTCAGATCCTAATTATATATTTTTATGCATACCTATCACAAATGAGGACTGGATTCTGTAGGTTCTAAGCATACTCAGTGCTTTTTAAGTAAATTCCTAAAGGCAGGAGCTGAATTTTTATGAGGCAGGAATGAATCACCTGTTGCCCTGGGGTCTATCAGCCAATACTTTGGAGAAACAAATATACGTACCTATTAGTCAACTCAAAAGATTGGAATTAAACAAACAAAAATGACAAGATCAGCGCTCCAAGAGCGGATACAAAAATTTTTTTGCTAACAGTTAAACATAAGTGTATTTCTAGAGAACTTCCACAGTAGGTGAGATAAATCAAGCCCAGGCACGGGCTCTGGGGAAGTGTGCGTATGATATATTGTCAGACGCCGCAGAGAGCCGTGACTCAAGTCAGGACTGGAGAACCAAACTATTCACGCTCAAATCAGGCCCAGCCAATTAAAAAGCCCAGGACCTTGGAAATTCGACTTAGCCTGTGTGTGCCTCAGTCTTCTCATCTGCAAAACGGGAATAAGAATAGCAGCTACCTCACAGAACAGCTGTGCAGCGCACCTGAATCTGTAAATGGAATGTGCTTGGAACTGTATTCGGCATAGAGTTAAGTACCACCTAACCACTAACTAGTATTATAACGCGTGTACGCGTACATACAACTGTCCCCCACCTTATTACGTATGGATTCTTTTTATCACTTATGACCAGTTTTGTCTTCCAGTCAAGGAAGTGAGCCTGTGCTCTTAAATTCAGCATAGTTGTCCCATTTGCTTTTCCATTCATCCTTTCGGTGAATAATAATTAAATAACTTCCCTGCCAAAAGAACAGACCAGGAACAAGGGATACAGCAATGATCGCGGGGGACCAGGACCCTACCCCTAAGGAGCCTATGTTATAGCAAGCAAGACAGACTTTAAAAACAATTTGACCCACAGGTTGTTTGGGGTTCCTCTCCCCGCCCCCATAACTTAAGAGTTCTATTTAGGACTACACATCGCTTGCTTTCAATTTCTATTGGCTTTTTAAATTCAACATGACCTCCCAGATAAAAAGACATGTCACATTTTAAAATGCAGATGTCTAAACGAAAACAGCTATGAATTAATTGCTTAAAAGTAAAAAAAGAGTCATGACGAGCAGTTTCAACAGACAATGCTCTTCTGTCCTGCACTTGCAAAAATCAATGATAAATCAACGTTTACGAAAATATCTTCATTGGAAGAATTAGTGATAACAATGAGAGTAACCAGGAAACAAGAGGCAGCCCAGTACGTCTGTAGCAGATTAAATTTCGCCTTGTTGTTCAATGACAGAAGGGGACTGGAGAAGGTATAAAGGACAAAGTCTAAGTTTTGAAAATCTACAAATAAGTCCCCCCAAATTAACCAGATGCACAGCATGTTCCTATGATCAAGTATCAGCAACCAAAAGGAGGTGAGAAAAATAATAAATTTTCAGCTTTGAAGGCTGTAATAATATCACCATTATAATTCATCCCAATATATCAACACAGGCTTTACATTAACAGCCTTCCGTTCAAAAATAGACATAGCACCACCCTAACATTTCATACTTTCAGTGTTTGGAATGAACGTCAGGGAAAGCTCCCAGCACGTGTTCCCATCAATCAGAGTAAGTGGAGGGAGGGGAGAGAAAGAAAGAATCGCCAAAGGAGAGCACAGATTCTGCATTGTGGGGGCTGCGGGAGGATCTCGTTCCAGCGCCCGAGGAGGAGCTTTCTCCCCGGTGCCGTGCCCATTCCAGACGGAGTCCCAACAGCTGTCGAGTCACCAGTACTTTGAAACAGACAGAGCTTTACTACAAATCCACTTTTACAGTTTTTAAACTTCAAACACCTTCCTTGCTGAGGGGAGGCAGCCTGCCCTGCCATCCCAAAACGCACTTCCATTTAATTGTACTTTTCCTATTCACTGGGATCGGTGTTGTCTTTTTAAAATGTGATGGTGTAAATAATAGTCTGTGACGGGATTCCTAAAAGGCTATGGCTGGATGCATTTCAAAATCATATTATAAATTATTCTGTGAATAACCATTGTTGTCAAACCAACATCCGTGCTTATAGTCACAAGAAAACATTCTGATGGGTTAGACACTCAACTGGTCACCTGTCTGGCAAAATTTATTAATATTTTTAGTTTTGACATCCTATAGATCGAGTCAATATAACCATCTACAACTACCGCTGGATCTATCTATACCCATTGTGTGAAGAATTTAAGGATTAGAAGGCTGCCTCAGAAAGGGGGGGGGCGGGGGAGAACAGGTGCAAAATTCCCTAACAAAGCCTCGTCTACATCCAAATTTTCTAAGACACTGAACATTTCCTAGGCCATCTTTTTGATGCACTATTCAAGAGAGTTGCGAGAAAACTTTTGCCCAGGGAAATTCAACTCAGCCAAAAGACGCTGGAAAACAACGCTATAAAACCCTTGCTTTGTGACCTGCTGCTCCTGCCCCAGACCTCTGTGGAAAACAGACGGCCATTTGTGCAGTAATTTGGTGATGTACAAAAACAAGGATGAAGACAGCAAATAACAACTCTGTTTTATCAATTTAGACTAGAATTTAAACTCCCATCGAATATCTGAGCACTCATACTCTTTGCCATGCAACCAGGGAGCTGAGCGAGGTTTTGTGACCTCACCAACCCCACCCTTCCCATTTCAAGACCCCAGTGATCTTCCTAGTATTCAGATGAACCTCTTATTCTGCTCAGTAATTTGAACAAGTCTGAGTAATGCTTAAAAAATGTGAATATGTAAAATTTAGGATAAGATTTGAATCCCAATTTCTTGAAATAGCAAACGTGTGAAATGATTTGCTGGGCATACTGCACTTAGCTTATTTTAATGATTCACATGTGGATTTATTGCTTTGTTTTCTGACAATTCTGAAAAGGAGTTCCAGGGAGGAAGACACACCATCTACGGGGTAATCTTCACGTAGGTGGTAATCTCCAAGCAGTGGTCAGCAACTTAAATGATTTGTAAAATAATTAGATGCTGTAGCAGCACAGGGATCTTGCCCAGGAATGGAGTCAGAATAATTTATTCTTTCTGGTTCCTTGTGGCATGCTAGCATATGCTGAATAAATTTTGACCCTGAATGCTTACACTGTCATCAATTCGGATTCCTCTCGCCGATCTCAAAAAGATCTTTTTTACTCTATCCCAAACTACTAAACCAACCATGAAACTACCTCCTGCACCTCGCAATCAATTATTAGCTTACTCCCTGGCGCCGAAGACTCAAAAACCAAAAATGTAATCAGAGTATAGTCAAGTCTAATACATACACACTGTGCTTACATGGCCCACGAGATACCTGTGGCGACAACTCCTGGTTTCTAGAAGTAAATACTATTCCTTGACATGCCACTTAGGTTGGAACTCGTAACTTAAAGCTCTTGCTGGGATCTACAGATTCTCCAAGTAAGACGTCTAGAGTTTTCTAGAAATCTTATTCTCTCTGCTGTTGGAAATCCATCAGAAGAATCATTTTCTAATTTGTATTTCCAAAACTGTGTCAAACAAAATAAGTTGAGTGCAGTGAGAGAAAAATGACTTTAATCATTATTTTAATAGCTTTTGCTCTTAGAGAATAGCACCGAACTTGGTGGCTATTTTCTCAAATTTCAATATTCAAAAACTGTTTTTCGGAAATCCTCCAAAACTCGGATTTTATGTGTAGTATAACATGGGTCCCTTAACCTTCTTAACACTATTTATTCCACATTCTGACCCTTTATTTCACCCCCACCGATATGATCCCCCTGCTGATCAGGACCACGCGACCTACTGGTGGCAGGTCATGGAGCAGCAGTCAATTTACTTAAGTACAGATATTACAATGACAGCATCTTCTCTGGTGAAATTACACAGGCCAGAAATTTGGTCTTGTGTGTGTGTAGTAAAGTGCCACGTATACTGACTGTGTTATATAAATAATGAAAATTAAATTATAGGATTTTAGGGACACGTTCCAAACAATCCATTTTACTGCCAACTACACTGGGCTCATGACCAGCTGTGGAGAAAAGAATGTCCCCCTCCTCTTAAATCTTTATGTATCCATTCTCATCGATTCCCATAAACACAGATTGAATCGGGTATCCATCGTGCCCAACCTTCTAAACTATCAGAATCAAAATCATTAAGCTTATCCCACAAAACCTTTTTTTTTAATGTTTAGTGCCACCTGGTTTTCAGTGAAATGTCCATTCTCTCCTCACGTCCATGTGACCAAAGCACCAATGCCAAAAACCTCTTTTTTATATGTTACTCTTTCAAACACTTTGAAAATTATTGTGCTCCTCCATGATGTGGCACGTATAATCAATCATAGCTAACATTGTTAGTCTTGTTGTTTTTTAATATATGACACTGTGGTCAGTGCTTTATATGGATTAGCTGATTTGCTCCTCACAAATCCATAAAGCAGACCCTTATATTCTTGCCACTTTACAGATAAGCAAACTGAGACTCAGAGAGGTAGATTAACTCTTCTAAGTCACACAGCTGCTGAATGACAGAGCCAGGCTTCAAACTTCACAGTCTAACTCTGGAACATAGCCTCCCAACCCCTACTGTGTGTCTTCCAACCTGTATTAATCACGGTCCCAGTTCTCCTGTTTCCTGTCTCCAGGAGATTTGACCCTCCGTTGCTCTTTACCTCTGAGGTGTCTTTCACTGTCTCCCCCATACGGGGATTAACCTTGCACTTCATACTTGCCGAGTCACTTTCCTCAACATACTTAAAAGATATTTGAGAATATATCATTCTACACAAAAGCCTAGGGGAAAATAAGATGAGGGAAATAAGATAAAAAAAAAAGCACAAAGAAAAAAAACAAAACCTTCTGGTTTCTACTTTTTCAGGTAAAACAGGAAAAACTGTGTATTTTCTATGCTGAACTAAGTCCTAGCATGTTAGACTAAACAACGTCAAATGGCAATCACCATTTTCAGTCAGCTCTCGGGAAGTTCATGGTGACATACAAACAACTGAAATTCAAAGGTAATCCTTTAACGCTTTCCTTCGCAGACAATCATTGACTCAGGGCTTCGTACAGGCAAAGATTCCCCTACTTAACTCCTTCAAATACCTTTTCTCATTCGGTCTAATATCCCTGTTAGTTTACACCTAGGTGTCCAACTGTGCTGCACAAAAAAGCTTCGTGAAATCAGGAACTATCTTGTGCCCATCGTTTTATTCCTTACAGAAACTAGCAGGGTGCTTTACACTAGTCTGCGTGCAGAAATGATGGTTAAAATTCAACTAACTGCATTTCTGTTACATCGAATGTAACTTATGAACAAAATTAAGGTCACTAATATAAATAACTTAGGTTTAACCCTGACATTTATGACATGGGAAAGACTTTACACCTATCTTAGAAAATTAGCTACTACCCTTCCCTTGTCAGCCCCAAGACTAATTTACTTTAAAATAAATTAATTATTGGCTTGTGACCGATTTTTCAAATGCTAAAGAGGCATTTCTTGAGTAATTTCATTCATGCTTTTAACAGCACCTTAAAGTACTCAGGTTTTGGGGGGTTTTTTGTTTTGTTTTGTTTTTCTCTTTTTTAATCACCAAGAAGAGAAAAGTGAGTGCAGGGCAGACAACAGGACAGTGCTGACCCTGAAAATGCAGCAGAAATGAAACGTACTGTACGAGGAATACGGCTTTTATACATCACTTAATGGGCAAAATGCCACCGACTGGTTGGCAGCAGCACCGGTGACGCGTTCTCCCGCCATCGACACAGCTGCGGAACCCGGGACTCAATGGCAGCCTCTCCACTGAAGCTCATTTCATCCATTGTTACTCATAATATGATCTAAAGGAACACTTACAGGATCTCATAGAAAGTTTAAATGTTGTTTGATGAGAGTCATTAGATATTTAAATCAGAAATGAATGGAACAGCAAGAGAAGCAATCATAGTACACATAAAGTAGAGCACGAAACTTCCAGGGTGTTCTCTCCACTTGTTCGCTGCTCGTATTTGTACTTCTGTATGTTATACAAACCACAGACGGAGAAAAACACACATACACACACATAGGTGTCAAATCCTGTTTCAGGTGTGTGTTTGTATATGTACATATTTCCCCACTCCCCCCCAAAGAATTTCCACCACTTAGTAACTCAATAGAAGCTTTTCACATGAAAAGGCATGGATCATTTTTACAAGAGTAGTTAACTCAGTCAGAGACATCACCAAAATTCCACATTTGCCATCAACCAAAGTATCCAAATAATTCAGAAGAAAATCATGTCACATATGGCCGTCACTTAATGTCCTCTTTTGGTGGTTTCATTTCCTGGACTTCATTCAGGTAATAATACTTCCCTCCAGTAAACCCAAGACTCTCATGATATTTCACAGGAGAGAAAGCACAGCACCTCGGGATAAAGGATGACTGGGACTTCTGCAAATATACCCTTCAATACGCAAGAGCATTTCCATCCAGGTCTAAGGATATACCCTTCAATACCCAAGAGCATTTCCATCTGGGTCTATGGAAAGGGTACCCTGAAACACACAGTGACACAGAATAAATATCAAACATCAGACCTCTTCCTGAGCTTCAACTTCATAGATATTTTTTGTACCAGATGCAAATAAATTTCAAGCTTCGGGGGGCGACTTTCGGCCAAGTCCCCAAGGCCCCTTTGTTTACGTATTTACTTTCTGTCTTTAGTTTGGGTGGAAAAGTTTACAAAGCTCTACAGTCTATTGTGTACACAGTGAATCAGTAAATATCAAGAATGAGTAGTATGGTATATCACAATGTTCAAGGCTTTCGGCGTGGTGAAGCTAGTGGCTGCTCTCAGCACACATAGGTAGGTAATAGAAAAACACAAATAGGTAATAGAAAAGATTTAAAAGCTGTATTAAATACGCAAGTCTTAAACTAAGCCTCATGGAACTCTACAATGTTATAACATTAGACAAGCCCAACTCAATGAAATCCAACATTTCCATTTACTTTAAGAGAAACAAAAAAGAGAGAAATGATATTCTAAAGAGAAAGGAAGAAGAAAGGGAGGAGGCGAGGAAGGGAAGGAAAAAAGGAAGGAAGGTAGGTATGTTTGATCCCAAAGTATGAAGTCATATTATCAAACAAATTTTTGGGAAATACATATTGAAAGAAAAATCATAATTAACTGGTAAATTCAAAAGAAAAATATAAAGTGGCTCAGAATTTTTAAAAAGATTTATGGAACCGCTTTAATGAGTGATACGTAAAGCCAGCATAGTATATTGAGAAGTCTATCTTCTTTAATTCCACTTAAAGGATTACAAATGATATACATTAGACTCTTGCGAGTAATGCAATTATATTCAGTACTTAGCTAGCCCAGTAAAATTTTAACATGTAATCTATTCTGAGTTTAGTGTAGAACAAGGTTGAGGAAAGAGAGTAGAGCATCTATTTGGGGAAACAGGAACAATCTTAAGGGGTATATTACCAGCGTCATTAACAAAGAGCACACACTGAATTCAAATTCCCTATAAATACTTCCTGGGCTATGGTCAATGAAAGCAGTAGCATCTCCTTCTGTAATCCTATAGCATTTGAAATTCTTACTGTATTTTTATATTCTGCCTTCTATGACATTCATGTGTACTTCACTTAGATCAGGTAAGTCACTTATAAGACTTCTGGGAACACGGTTTCTAGTTTGTGAAGCTGAAATAATCAAGCTACTCCTGATTATCTAAAAGGACTAAAAATCTATTTGTGAACGTCTCCTGGAAACTCAGTGATGGGTATGGTTATCATTGCGTGCTTCTAGAAGACACCAACCAGGACGGCACGTGCAGAGCTGCCCACACACCTCCAAGGAGTGCCACACGATGCCCTGACACTAGCTAGAATCTTTCCCGGGACCCAGAACAGACTTTCACACACATTCATTCCTTGACGAGGGTTTGTAAAACAAAGTGAATTCTAGGTAAATGGAAACTAAACCAAAATGTGAATCTAAAACCATTTAGCCCACAGATAGCAGAGGCTGCCTATTAATACAAAAATCTCATGAGGGACGGGGATCAATAGCAGAGTGTTTCTTTCCTGTTTTTTCTCCAACTCAAAAATACTGTGGCTTGATAGTAAAACTGCAGGTAATTTTTTCCTGATGCATACCCACACTTCAATTATGTTTAAATAATTCACAAGAAAACAATGCTTTGAGGAGCTAGCATTTCTTTGAGTTTCCTTTCCAAAAATTTTTTTGTCCTTGCACTGAACTTTAGAGGCAAATGAATGACTAAATCAATCAGCATGTGTTCTTGGGTTAACAATAATTTGTTAAACCTGGAAACTCGACTCACAACACACAACCTGTAAAAACATGAAAATATCATCCTACAAATTCAAACAATGTGAACACCAAAGAGAAAGCTGCCCATCCAGCCAGTGAAAGCCATCAGTTTGACTTCCCTGAGCTAGATGCAACTCTCCAGCAGACTGAGAAATTTTCAAATTAATTTGGTCACTAGTGTATCCGTATATCCAGGGTACAAAAACACAGTATAATTCGACTTAGGGAGAAATCATAAACTGGTAACATTTTCAGAAATGTGACTTATCTAATAGAAAAATATTTGGGCTAAAGAGTTGACTTGATAGTACTGACGTTGCAGATTTACAAAAAGTGGAAATATTAAGTACACTGAACAAAATGCAGCCCCTTGACAACACGCTCACCGTGTATTTTATGTACATTGTATGCGTTCTCATAAAAACTATTGTTATCCCCATGCCTACCACGGCCAGAATTAAAGCCATAAAACTCGGCTAAAACGGAGGTAGAGAAAAGTCCCTAATTCTTCTTTCTCAATATGTTATATCAAATGTCTCTTAGTAACTGCATTAGAAAGCAATTACAGCTTAATAGCTGTCTAAATCCATTATCAGTGTACATTTAACCTTTCAATATTTAAAGATAATATTTAATTTGAGCACATTAATGTACTGCCTGTGAGACCAAATACATCTATTTAGTCTTTCTGGTTTTCCATCAACGATATTTCTCTTTAGAGACTGGGTCTTGTGACAAGAAGTCTGGTAAAAATGCAGTTCTTTCTATTTGTAATTTAAACAGATATTAATAAATGAGAGGCCAGCCTAACCCCAAATGAGAAGTAATGTCCTTATTAGCTGCATGTGTCTTCTACCATTAACAAAGCTGCGTTTAATTCTCTCCAGATTAATTTGTATCATTAATAGTTAAGTGAGCTTATATACCTTTATCTTTCAGTGTGAATTTTTTTTCAAATTCCAAATTGTTTAATCTCTTTGACTTTAAAAGGATTGAGTGGTTTTCCTGAACAGCATTTCTTTTTCCACAATGCCTTGTATTTCCATCCCTGTCCAAGAATAATAATGTTTAAGAGCTATGATAATGGCTTTAGTATCTTAGTTATATTTTCAGGGACTAGATCAATCAGCAAAAACACCACCGTAAAAGGAATGTAGCATCATGTCCCAATAATGTCATATTAATAAATGCAAATAAGGAAGATATTAAATTAACTATAGTAGGCATTCAGCTATCACTTAGTAAATACAAATTCTCCAGCCAAACAGTTTCACATTTTAAGGTCTATTGAGAATTTCAAAGGGAACTTTCTTCATAGTAAACACACACGTCCATATTACCTTTCTTTTCTTAAAAAGAGGTTAAATCGATTATGTTGCTCATTAAAATAAAAGTACTGAATCATCGCCTTTCATTACTGTTACTCAATTCAAGTGCATCATCATCTACAAATCTGGAAGACAGAACTTTGATATCTTAGTCACATTTTGACAGGTTAAAATAATTCTAATATAAGTAAAGTGCTATAAGAATTATTTTAGCCTGTCTCCAGCACTTGCTGCTCCCAATCCCAACTTTATGTAAATTCCTATGTTCCCTGAATCCAGGAACAAGCCCTTTATCATTCAAGAGCACCTGTCCCTATCGCGCCAACTCCTAGTATTTCCATCACCAAAGACCACTGGATCAACCAAACCATATGTAAATGTACAATTCTTGTTGGAGGAGGTCATCTTGAAGACATGACCCCTACTTGACCCTCAAGCTGGACTCAGACAATCAGGTAACTGGAGGTTCCTTAACCTCTCTCCTGTCCTTAGAATGTATGTTCTGCCCACTATTCCCACAGTAGGAGCCATTTCAAAGATGTAGCCTTGAGAGAGTAAGGTGTTGTTAAGACCATCTAGACTTTGTATGTGACTGAACCCCATTAAGGCCTCTATATAAACTCCTAGGATTCTGGTGGGCAGATGCAGAGATCTACTCATCTTGTGGCCACCGAAGACAAGCCCGATATGCAACTTCCCTTGCTTATTAAAACTACCACCTACGAATATGGAGTAGTCTGCTTCTTTCTTCTTGATCTCTCCTTGCCCTCTATGCACAGGCGCTAATTTGCAAACCAACAAATTCTTACTTAGCCCAACAATTTTCTTCCTTACAGATGTCACCATTGTGATTTTTAATATTGCTACATTATACAAATCTATGCTTTACAGTATCTAATATGTTCAAATTGCCCCAAAACTAATGTGAAAAAATGACCACGCTAATAGGAATATAATGATGATTACACTCTTAATTGCATCCATTTGTTTCTTATATTTTTATTAGGATTCTGAATGAAACAATCCAAAATATATTTAAGATGATTACAACTGTCACCAAATTGTTTGTTCAGTCTCTCAAAAAGTCTACATATAGTTATGAAAATACATTTACATGGTCCAGGAGTCAAAATTCAATTATCCCCCACTTTTTGAAAGTTCGTTTTACCCTGATTTGCTTTTATAAAAGACCCACATTTGTACCTGTTTCCACTAATGGAAGGATATCCAAAAAATATACTTACTTTTACCAAAAAAAAAAAAAGAAGGTGAAAAGTGAAGATAGCATTCAGGGCTTGTTTTGCAACAAAATATAAATATATATTATTCTTCCTCTTTTTACATAAAAGGTAAATTGTCGATTTCTACACTGACATGTCCAGAATGAATTTCCATTTTAAATGGTGATATTAAAAAAAATTATATGGAAACTTACATTTCCAACCAAAATGCAGAGGTTCCATATCAACCACAGTAATAGTTGTATAACTGCCCTATAGTTTCCAAATCTGAATAGTAGGAAAATCTTCATGAGTCCAGCAGAAAGCCAATTTTCTAAAAAGTCTCAACGGAAATATTTCAATTGTAGTCTTCCATTGAAGTTTTATTAATTTCAATCACAGATTATGAAACTAGAACCATAATCAAGTAGTGATAATTAAAAATTGATCTCTCTAGTTATATGTCTATACAACCAACAAAATAACCCAGAATTATTTATTCCCATACAAAACCCAAGAATTTCTCCAAGAGAAAATGAACAACATCCTTAGGTTACACAATAGTAACCTAAGTAGTAAAGATTCACACATCCTTAGGTTACAAATTAGAAATGGATAAACCTGAAGGATGTCCTTAATAAATGATTTTAGGCCAACCAAACCAAGAATTAAATATTGACTCATTAAAAGCCAAATTGTCTGTTACTGTTTTTAGGCAAAGTTTCCATCAGAAGAGATAAAGCTGGGGCACTTCTCTTTGGAAGAATGTGATAAACTTATTTAGGTCACTCCTGTGTGGCACAAGCAGGCTTCATTCACATTATTGAAAAGAGCACATTAACCACACGCTAATATTCAGATTTCCAGATTATAAGAATCGGTTGCTTGATTGACTCTAAATGGCAGCTAAGAAGAGAAAGGGCTAAAGAATGAGCATTATTTTTTAGAAAAGTGGCCGCAAATTTACTGAATAGAGATTTCTGGATAAATAAAAATTGTGTGTTGTAAATATAACCCCCTTAAAAAAAATTAGCATGATCAAAGCATCTACCAACACATGCCAAATGACAGGCATTCAAGTATGAGACTGTCAACATCAAAGCCAAATAGAATGAGTTCCCCAAAGCAAAAGAAAAAAGTAATTATTAGTTAGACTTCCGCTTGTGGCCATCTAGAAATGCTACCTTAATTTGGCCTTAATGACCTATAATCTCTTTTAGCATATGGCTTTTAAGACTGCTATTATTCAGCTTGATCTATGGATATAATGGAGCAGAACAGAACTGTGGGTATAATTAAAATAAGTTCCTGTAAAAGTGGAATATGTAGTACATTGCTAATGTGTAAATGACTAAATAACTTAATTAGGTGAAATGAAGTGCACTTATAACCACAGATACTTAAACCGAATCATGATAATGTTGTGTATATGAATATATTCTTTAAAAAATGTTTATTAACCAAATGGTAGGACAAAGAAATACAAAGAGACTAGGGCCTGCAAAATTAACACTGGTTAACAGAGGATCCCGAATATAAATTGATAAAACAAAACCTAAATTATTTCTAGCTGTCAAAAATATCAAAAATAATCATGGAATATTTTTTCCTTTAAAAAATGCTGATTTTAGTAGCAATTAAATATGAGAATGACCTAGTGCCTTGATTCTGGCTCCTAAGTTTTATTTTGATACATATTCTCTTTTATATTGCTAACTGAGGGATTTAAGACTAGGGGTAGGAGGTAAATGAAGGCTAAAATCTCCATACACAGTCTGAGTTAAAATTAGGCCAGAGGATGGTTTTGTAAAATAATAATAATAATAAATACATACGTTCACAAATCTTTTGTTGTTCTGGGTCTTGCCATTTCATAAACCTATATAGGCACGGCATATGATTACATGGAGGCACCTTCTCCTGGTTGTACCAGGAAAAACATGGATGTTAAAATTCACCCAAAAAGGCTGCTCCCTGAAGCAAGATAAAGAAGCAGACGAGCACAGCGGGAAAAGAGTGTGAAGTGCACATGTGGGGCCTTGATTCAAAACACAGCTGCTGGATCTAATTTTAGGCCAACTGGCCTTGTCAGTGTCTCTTAACAAGGAAAATTTCCCCACTGAATATTTGAAGCTGTAAAAAAAAAAACAACCCACATAATAATATTCATTAGTTAACTTATCTATATCACTGCTGCTGTTTTATACTGAAAATATGTAATGCAACCTATCACTGAGAAGAGCTTCACCAGTGCTGTGAAGGGTATTTCAGCTAAGGAAGTTTTATTCCAAAGAAATGACCCACGAAGATCCAGAAATTCATGGGCCCACACAGACACCTACGTGGCAAATAACACAAGACCATTCATATGCTCAATAAAGGAATTCAAGCGTTTGTGAGCGCTCCATACGTGAACTTACATAAATGAAGTTGTGGATTTTTCACAACTAATTAATAGTATTAATGAATAATTAGTATTATTAATTAGTATTAATAGATGCTGACATCTACTGAACTCTTACTGTGTGTAAACCAAGGGCTAAGTGCTGTACTTGGATAAGTTCATTTGATCTTCATAACCCTATGACGTAGGTCCTATGAGTAGCCCCATTTTTTTGATCAGGAAATTCCATCAAAAACTACCAAATTCCATCGAAACCTCTTCACAGCATTTAGGTGACCGAGGTACATGAATATTTACCAATAAGTAGTCATCTCTGATTTTGCTTTAATCCTCTTCAAGGAAAGTATAAATATAACAGTTTCAACACAATCTCATACACTCCCAAGCCCTTAAGTAAATGAAATAAAAAACTTTATTTCAGTTTATCAAGAGCATTTGCTGCCACCATCAAACAGCACAATAAAGTATTTGTATACTAATGTATCGGTTAACTCCCTTTATTTTTCAAGAAGGGAAGCACGTAGTAAGTTTGTAATGTTCATAAAGTGATCTCTAGATCCTTATTCCCAAAATCGTATGCAAAATACTAAAATCTTCACGCTATGTGAATTTTCCTACGGAAAATTGTCCTATCTTTCATCAGACTCCCAAAGCATTCTATGGCTCCAAAGACGTTCATATTCCCTGCCCTTCACTCCCTGGCCCTAGCCAAACATTGAGCATCACATCCCCCCTTGCTTGTATCGCTCCATTTCTTTTCTTTTTTTTTTTTTAATTTTATTTATTTATTTGACAGAGAGAGAGATCACAAGTAGGCAGAGAGAGAGGTGAAGGCAGGCTCCCTGCTGAGCAGAGAGCCCGATGTGGGGCTCGATCCCAGGACCCTGAGATCATGACCTGAGCCGAAGGCAGAGGCTTTAACCCACTGAGCCACCCAGGCGCCCCCGCTCCATTTCTAATCCTAGAAAACAACTTGTGATTTGCAAAGTTCACAGTTGCATATACCCTTCCCCTAGCTCAAACTGTCCTTCAACCTTCTGTCTAAAGATTCCCCACTCATCCTTCAAGGATCACTGACACTGACACAGCAGTCTCAATGAAGGTACCCTGGCACTTACTTCTACTCACAATAATTCTGATGTCCTAGTAGTGCCCCATGCATACATGCTTTTTCTTTTTTTAAGATTTTATTTATTTATTTGAAAGAGGGAGAGCACAAGCAGGGGGAGGGACAGAGGGAGAGGGAGAAGGAGACTCGTTGCTGAGCAGGGAGCCTTACTTGGGGCTTGATATCAGGACCCTAAGATCATGACCTGAGCTGAAGGCAGACGCTTAACTGACTGAGCCACCCAGGTGTCCCTACATACATGCTTCTAATGGAGAATTTATCATACAGTAGGATATGTTATGTAAATATTCTTCTCTCTCAATGCGAACTCCCCAAGATCAAGAACTGTGCTATTTATCATTTTTAGCATCTCAAGCATTCAACACAGTCCTTCACATAGTGAAGGCTCAATAAATTTGCTAAATTGATTGATAAATGAACATATAAACAAATGCTATAAAAATAATCAATTAATGAATAATAAGGTACTGTATGACACAAAATACATAAGTAAGGAACAATCTTTCCTCATAATTATCTTCATGCCTAATATTTATTTATTGATCTATTTATGTCCATCTTGGTTCCACAAAGATTCTGATCTACTCATTACAACATTCTCTCACATATATATTATTGTCATAATTTTCCTCTTTTATTTCTGTTAAGATTTTATTTATTTATTTTGAAAGAGAGAAAGAGCATGAATGAGGGGGAGGAGCAGAGGGAGAGGGAGAAGCAGACTCCCTGCTGAGCAGAGAGCCTAACATGGGGCTCGATCCCAAGACCCTGGGATCATGACCTGAGCAGAAGGCAGAGGCTTAACTGACTGAGTCACCCAGGCACCCATAATTTTCTTATTTTAGTTCAAGTTTTAATGTTTAAATAGTTTGTTCTGCATATAAAAGTAACACATGCTCACTATTATGGTATTTTATGTATATTAAATACATTTTTTTTAAATCAAGAAAATAGATACCATCCATGCAAGAAAATGTATGAATGTCCTACTTTTCAAATGAACATTCTCACTCTCTGAGATTTAGAGTGAGTTGTCCAATATCACAGAGCCAATAATAGACCTAGGAGGAGAATGTATTTTACACTTCAGTCTAAAATACATTTCTCTAGACCGAAGGTCTGCAGGCCGTGCCCCACCCCAACTCTGCAATATCCAGCTGCTATCTGTTTTGGTAAATTAGGTTGTACTGGAATATGGTCATGTTCTTTGGTTTACTTGTCTACAGCTGCTTTCACACTACAACAGCAGAATTCAGACAGAAAGTATATGGCCCACGAAGCCGAAAATATTTATTATCTGGTTCCTTACAGAAGAAGTTTGCTGACCCCCACCTTAGTCTACGTCATTCTAGTTTCAGAAACATGTGTTTATTCTGAAGTCTTTAATAGAGAAGAATGATTTCTTCTTTTCAGGAAAATTGCTTTTTTAGATGCTAGACACACAAGAGGTAAAATGGTAAAATCCATAACATAAGGAACTCAGTATTAGCATATGTTTTCTTTTAAATTTTAGCTTCATACAACCAAAATATCAAAATGTATATCTGAACCAGAATGCCCTGCCAATAACCGAAATATTTAGTAGAGGAAGGAGAACCATGGAAGGCACTGGGTAAGCTCAGGATAAAGAAGTTTGCTTACCAGCACTTACACAGCCTTTCCCTCATGTCTCTCCCTTTGGTCGGTCCAAGGATACCCTACTTGGCCCCAAGAATCCAACTCACCCAATGGTGCTTCCCAAATTTCAGTTCTACTTTCTTGGTTTTTTGCCATGACTAAGTACTAACTGAACATGTATCTAGTCACTATTTTCTTTATAAATAATTAACTTCAAAAACATTAGCCTTCTCCACAGAGTAACATCTAAAAATCCAGGCCTAGTTACACTGGTTACATTTTTTCTAAAACATATTCAATCATGGATAGATATTGATAGATAGCAGTCAACCGGACAGGACAGACAGACATAACTATCAAAATTAAAGAAGTCTCTATGTTTTCTCCTTCCCCAGCTATGAAAAAATATTCATCAGCAATTCAATACTCCTTCATGTCATTTCTCTGAGAATGGCCTTAATTGTTCTTTGCTTAACTCTTATCATCTATAAACTCAAAGACCTCAGAGGGATGCTCCGGGGAATAAAAAGTTAGTAAATAAAAAGCTTGATCCATGATGCAATGTCAAAAATGGCATGCCCCCTCCAGAACGTGATGTACGTATTGTATGAGGTAATATATGTGAAACAACTCTGTGAACTGTACTCACTATAGCAATTTGTCAGGAGTTTGCTCATAGAGGGAATAAGGCAGAGGATAAAGAACAAGCTATCCTCTTAGAGCTCAAACACCTAGACTAACCCTAGGCTCTGCCCCTACCTCTATGACCTTGGACAAGTCAGAAGATTCTCTGAGTCCTGGTTTCCTCGTTAGTGAATTTTGGATGACCAGATTTCAGGGTTTTACATAAGATAATGACCTAAGAGTGCCTAGCATACAGTACTCAGTTACTCAGAGCTGTCCAATCCCCGATTGGAGAATATTTCATCTGGTAATAAATTTTACATGCAAAATGTAATGTGAAAATGCAAAAAAAAATTATAATATGATCATCAGAAATTTATATAACCTTGAAAATTTGACAAATGAACACAAAAGGAAAGAAGTTTGACTTCCAATGACAATACTATGACTAAACTTAAATTAGTCAAGATCCCACAGAACTATCATTCCTTTTAATCAGTAGATTCAAATTAAAATACATATGTATGTTTATTAAATCATTTATTAAGCAAATCCAGTATTTATTGAATCAAAAGAACTTTCAATTTAGATTAGGAGATAGAAGAAGCCTCTTTGCAAAAATGGCATTTCAGATGAGATCTGGAGTTAGTCAGCAAAGATCAAGCGTAGAGGTTCTCCAGGGCATGTGCCAAGGCCCTGAATCGAGGAAAAGCTTGGCAAAGTCCAAGACCTAAAAGAAGTCCAATGTAGCTTGAGTGAGGAGAGCATTAGAAGGGAACCAAATGAAGCTGTGGAGGTACCTCTGAGATATGTTAAGGACTACAGAAGTTATTCTTTAACACTGAAAGTATTTATAAGAGTGAAAAACACTAACATTGGGAATGAAATGCTCTATTTGACATTTTTTTAAAAACTCACTCTGGCTGCTTTGAAGTATGGATTCAACAGGAAATAAGTGGAAACATGAACATTAATTGGACCAGACAAGAAATGATGATGTCTTGATCTCAACTGGTAAAAGTAGAAGTGGAGAACAGAACTCCGTGATGATTAGAATGGGAGGAAGAAGAGAAAGGAAGTCCAAGATGTCCAGATCTTGGTTTCATCAACTAGGTTGTGCCATTCCTAAGATACATACATATAGAAGAGGCATATAGTAAGGGGAGAGGAGAAAATGAAATATAACAGAGAAATGGCTCTACAACTGACACTGAAAGACACAAATGAAACTGGAGCAATATACATGAGAGCTCTCATCTCAGAAACAGATGAGATGACTTAGGAACAAAATCCACATGAGAATAAAAGCAGACATGTACTGACTGCCTAATATATGTTGGACATGGACTAAGTCCATAGCAAGTATTATCCTACTGAATTCTCCCAACAATCTGTTTGTATCAATAAAAAATCTGTTTGTTACAATAAAGAAACAAGGTCTCACTGGTAACAACTGGATGATAACCAACCCGATCTGACTCCAGATTGAGGCCTCTCAACAGAATAGGTAAGATCCCTGGGAGAGTCAACTCATAGGTAGGCAGAAGAGCAGCCAGCAAAGAAAAGGCAGGAAAAAACACAGCCGAAGGTGATATGGAGAAGCCAGATGCCTAGAACTTTCACCAAAATGAAGTATTTTCTCAAAAGTTGCCGGGAGGTTTAATGAAATAGGATTGCTAAATACCTGAAAGAGAAAGAGAAGTCAGGGGAAAAGACAGATGTCCTAAAAAGGAACGGCAACGACAGCAGACTTCTCGTGGGCAAACTGGAACTCAGAAGACAATAGAACAAAATCATCAGAGTAATGAAAAAAAAACAAACATCAACCTGGAATTGTGTGCCTTGCAAAATTATCTTTTAAGAATAAGAATAAGGACATTTTGAATAAAACAAAATACAAGAGTTGACCTTTAACATCCCTATTCCAAAAATCTTCTAAAGATATTCTTCATGAACTATGAAAACAATCCCATAAAGAAGATCTAAAATGCCAGAAAGTGGTCAGCAAAGAAATTGGTAAACTGGTAAATTTAAACACTGCCTACAAAATAATACCTAATTTATAGAAAATATCTTATTTTTATTTATTATTTATTTATATGAGAGAGAGAGAGAGCAAGCAGGGGTTGGGAGGAGGGGTAGCGGGAGAGGGAGAGGGAGAGAATCTTAAGCAGACTCCATGCCCAGCACAAAGCCTGATGTGGGGCTGGATCTCACAACCCTGAGATCACACAAGAGCTGGACATGTAACCAACTGAGCCACCCACATGGCCCAGTAGAAAATTTTTTAAAACTCAAATCAAAAATACTTTAAGTAGGGAGGGGAGTGATAGGGGGAACAGTATTCTATGGTCTTAAAATTATTTCAATGGAGAATTAAGACCATAGACAAACTTTAGACCTTGACAGATAACCATGTATGGTAAAATCTCAAAGGTAACCACTAAAAAATAGAAACAAATTTCAAACAATGAGAGGGGAAAATAGAGTAAGAAACAAGCAAAACCTTAATCAATCTCTTCAAAGGAACGAGAGTAGAAAAAAAAAATGTGTATAAGCAGCAATGCAAATGGAAACAAAAATTGAGATGACAGTAATCACAGAGCTAACATGTTGCACAATTCCAAGAGGCACCTTGAAGTTCTATGGAAGTGGCCTAAACTGAAGTACAAAATTAAATAAATGGATTTAAGTAATTTGTTATTATCTGATTAGATTAAAAACAAAATTCAGTTGAAGTTGGCATACCTAAAACACAACATGGATGGGTTGAAAAAAAAAGTTTAAAAAATTGATATGCTAGACAAATATTAGCCAAAAAGTGAGATAACTACACTAAAACAGAAACAAATAGACTTTAAGACAAAAGAGCAGAAAGAGGATGACCACATTCAAAGTGATAAAGTGCTTAATTAACCAGGAAGATCTAGCAATTCTAAACTTAAAAGCATGTAATGTAATTTCAACACATAAAAAGCCAAAACAGAAACACAGGAAGAAATCTGCAAAGTCACCATCATAGAAGATTATTTCAATCCATTTCTCTCTATGACAAATAGGTCAGGCAGACAAAACGTTAGTAAAGGTATAGCTGATTTTAAGGCACAATTAACAAGCTTAAATTTCTGGACACATATAGATCCTTCAATTCAATAAGAGGATACACATTCATCTCAAGAAAAGAATGCAACATTTATGAAAACTCATTAATTAAAACTGACAATAAAGCAAGTTTCACAAAAACCAAAGAATTGTTGTCACAAAGAACTGTTCTCTGACGATTAGATTACATTAGGAGTCAATAATACAGGATAAATGACACATTCATTTGTAAAATTTCCAAGGCACCAATAAATACCGCAAAGGTCAAAGAAGAAACTATATTGGAAACTTTAAAATAGTTACAAATCAAATATAATGAACATGTTACCTATTAAAATGTATGGAATACAGTGACAACAGTACTTAGAAGGTCTTTTATAGCTTTATGTTCTCATATTAAAAAAAAAAGATGACAATTTAATAAGCTAAGTGGTCAACTCAAGAAGTTAGAAAGAAAATCAGAATAAACCTTGAGCAAATAGAGGGTAGGCAATAATAAAGATTATAAATTAATTAAGTAGAAAACAACACATACACAAAAATAATCCATAAGCCTAAAATTGATTCTTTTTGAAAACTAATAGATGAGAAAAACCTCTAGTGATCTTGATCAAGGAAAACACAAAATCAGGAATGATAAATGAAACAATTATAGAGTCAGCAGAGATTATAAAGCTATTAAGAAAATACCATGAATAACTTATGGCAATCAATTTAAAAATTTATATGAAATGGGAAAAAATTATATACATCATATATATAATTTTCTTCATATATATAATTTTAGAACTATCTGAAAAAGAAAGTAATATTCTCAACACTTTTTATTTAAAAATCATATCAGTGGTTAAAATCTCACATCAGGTTCATATAGTTATACAGATAAGTTCTACCATACTTCAAGGAACAGATTATTTCAACCTTATACAGACTCTTCTAGAGAAGACAGAGTAGAATTATTCCCCTATTCATTTTACAGGTCAATATAAACTTGTAGCCAAAACTAGACAAGGACACTAAGAGAAGAAACATTATACAGCAACCTTACTTATAAGCATAAATAGAAAATACTAGAAAACTAAGCCTAGAATATTATTTTTAAGAAAGTGCAAATGCGGGGCGCCTGGGTGGCTCAGTGGGTTAAAGCCTCTGCCTTCAGCTCAGGTCATGATCTCAGCGTCATGGGATCGAGCCCCGCATCGGGCTCTCTGCTCAGCGGGGAGCCTGCTTCCCCCTCTCCCTCTGCCTGTCTCTCTGCCTACTTGTGATCTCTTTCTCTGTGTCAAATAAATAAATAAAATCTTAAAAAAAAAAAAAAAAAGTGCAAATGCAAATACATCATGATCACATTAATTTTATCCCAAAAATACAAGAGGGGTTTACCATAGTCAAAAATATGTCACTCACAACATAAACAGATTAAAGGGCATTTAAAAATAGTAATTTAAATATGTAGAAAAAGCATATGATAAAACTCAATACCATTCATGATAAAACTCTTAGCAGAATATGTTTGGAGGAAACTTCCTTAATAAAATATCTACCATCATCAATGTCAACAGGGAAAATCAGGAAAAAGACAAGGCTATCCATTATTGCTGTTTCTACTTAACAATATACTTGAAGTCCTAGACAGCACAGTAAGACAAGAAAAGGGGGGGGGAACAGCCAAATATAGGGGTTTCAAAGGAAAAACAACAGAACTGTCATTATTCACACATGATATGACTACCTATAAAGAAAACTCTAAAGAAAAGACAAGGACATTTTTAGAATTAATAAGAGAGTTACTGGCATAGCTGAATATAAAAATCAATATACAAAAATCATTTGCATTTATATATACCAGCAACAAACAATTTGGACATTTAATTTAAAAAACCCATTAAAAATAATAACAAAAAATAAGGTATCTAAGAATAAATCATCAAAAGACATGCAAAACCTCATGGAGAAAATTCTAAAACCTTATTTTGTGATTCCAAACAAGAGCTAAAGAAATGAAGAGATGCATAAGTGGAAATAATGTTGTTAAAAATACATTAATGCTGTCGAAGTTCATCATTAGTTTCCATGTAACTTCAATAAAATCCCTAAAAGGCTTATGAAAGACCTTGATAAGGTTATTTTTTAAATGCTATGGAAGAACATAACCCCCAAATAGCCAAAAGTAAAATGTGTACATATGTTTACCTATGTAAACATATGTATCAGATACCAAAATATAGTATAAAACTTATGATAATTTGGTACTGAGGCAAGGGTAGACAAACTGATCGATAGATGAGAATAAAGAACTCAGAATGGAAGACACTTACAAATGTAGAAACTTAAAATATTACAGAAGTGGCATTGTGGATGCCTTGAGAAAGAAGGAACTTTTCGATAAATGATTCTAGAACAAATGGCTATCAAGACATTAATGGAAATGGTAGAATTGGGTCCATGCTGCCCACTACAAAATCAGCCCCAACTATATTAAAAACTTAAAGGCAAAAGTCAAAACCATGAAAGCCTTTTCAGAAGGAATATATAAGGGGATATCTTCATGACCTTGGAGTAGATATGAATGTTCCAACCATGACACAAAACATGAAAAGGCACAGGAAAAAAATAATATGAATACATTAAATGTATGGCTTTCTGTATAGTTCATAACATAAGGGAAAGTCTTTGCAGCATGTATGACTGAGAAATAATTATTATTCAAAAATGTATTAAGAACCCCTACAAATCAATAGGAAAAAAAACAATTAAAAAATGGGGGTGGGGGTAAGACTTCAGAGAACAAACACAAAAAATAAATACATACATATGAGATGTTTAATCTCATTAATTTTCAGGGAAATGCAAATTAAGACCTCAGTGAGATACATTTTACATCTTATATTGACTAGATTGATACAAATTAAGACATTGGATAACACCAAAGATGGACAATCATATGCATCAATAGTGATCTTTTAAGCTGCTAGAAAGAGTGCAAATTGGTAACAAACTTCGGGAAAAAATTTGGCACTATCTTGTCATTTTGAACATTTGCATAACTCTACAACCCAACAACACTGATATCTACCCTACAGATATCAAAAAACATGATCAAGAGCACATCAAGAGAAGTTCAGGAAAGTGTGTAGTTCCAAAAAATGGGAATCGATCCAAAGGTTCATTAACTTAATCATTAACTAGAAAGTGCATAAGTAAATTGAGGTATATTCACCAGCAGTGAAATGAACTAATGCTACATATAACAACACGGACAAATCTTAAATACATAATACCCAATGAAAAAAGTAAGTAACACAAGACAGTGTAAGAATGTTACCATTTTTATGCTTCTCTATCAAGTAAAAACCAAACAATTTATTATTCAGAAATGCATATACATATCATAAAACTACTTTATTTTTTTCTTTAAGATTTAATTTATTTATTTGACAGAGAGAGAGAGATCACAAGAGGGCAGAGAGGCCGGCAGAGAGAGAGTGGGAAGCAGGCTCCCCGCCGAGCAGAGAGCCTGATGCGGAGCTTGATCCCAGATCATGACCTGAGCCGAAGGCAGAGGCTTTAACCCACTGAGCCACCCAGGCACCCCATAAAACTACTTTAAAAAAAAAAAACAAAAAAACAAGAGAATATTTACCTCTCTCAGGGAAGACGGGGGATGTGGATAAGAAAGGAATCCACAAGGAGAGGCAAATGTTCTGATTCTTACATTGAGTGGTGGGTCTAGAGGTCTTCATTCCGTCACTAAACTTCATAATTTATATATGCTACATGCATTATTTTGTAGGTGTCGAGCATTATAAGATACAGTATGTTTTGAAATATTTGGTTGATGTTAGACTTAAAATGGGTATGGGTGGAAGGGTTTAGAAGTAGCCAGTGTAGACAACAATTGATAAAACTCTTGCTGTGACAGAGGGCAAGAAAGAGGATGGTGCTCAGAAGAGAATGTGAATGAGAATGAGTTTTTGCTTGTTTGTTACATTTTTGTTTTGTCTTTAATTATGAAATATTTCAAGCATAGAGTTAACCATAACATTCTACCATTTTTTTCCTAAATAAATAAATAAATAAATAAAGCACTGCAGATAATGTTAAAGCAATCTGCATGTCCTCCCCATCCCAGAAGGAAAGTAATTATATTTCATCTTAGTTTTTTTTTTTTTTAAGATTTTATTTATTTATTTGTCAGATCGAGAGAGAGGGAGAGCACACACAAGCAAGGGGAGCAGCAGGCAGAGGGGAGAAGCAGGCTCCCCACTGAGCAGGGAGCCCGATATGGGACTCGATCCCGTGATCCTGGGATCATGACCTGAGCCGAAGGCAGACGCTCAACAGACTGAGCCACCCAGGCGTCCCTCATCTTAGTTTTTAACTGAGAATTGCTAGTGCAAGTCTAGATGCTGAAGGAATTCTCCAGGGGGCAGGAACAACACGGGAGTGCTGTCCACTTACATCAACATTACCCTACCAATTCATCAGCAGCAAGGCACATGCTCTACGGAGTTATCCACTGGTGCAGACGGGTCCATGACTCTCTCATTTCAGCACCCTTCTGAGGAAGAACACACAGAGCTTTTGGATCACAGAGCCAAGTATTACTAACTGGCATTGAAGTGAGGATCCAACCCATACTCAGAGCATTACTCTAATACTCTAACTAGCTGGCTTAAGTAAAGATGGATGGATGGGTAGATGGATGGAAGGAAGGAAGGAAGGAAGGAAGGAAGGAAGGAAGGAAGGAAGGAAGGAAGGAAAGGGATGACACGCTATTTTTTCAACTTGAACAACAAACATAACAAAAGAATGGCGGTATTTTTCCTAACTAAAATGGACTAACATACTGGTTCAACAGGTGACTCCCAATAGTAAAGAGTAAGGTTAGTGAGAAAATGGAGGGAGGGGGGCAGAGAAAGACTAAGGTGCTCAGAGTAAAAGAGGGAGGTCTTCATTAGAAAAAATGGAGGAGGACTCTTCCCTGGGACTTGTAAAAGCGGGAAGCTTCATTTTGTTACTAATCAAAAAAGAACTGTTGATTTTCCCCCAAGTGCCACCTCAAACAAAATACAATCAAATAACAGTGTTTCGATCTCAGACACAGTACCATATAAATTGAACCCCCCTCCTCATGTTCACCAGCAAAGACACTCAAGAACACCTCACATATGTGCTATTTGATACCTGACTTCAGGCATTCAAGGAATTCCACAGATTTAGGCAACCCATCGTAATGTTGACCAGTAATAAGGACAGAAGCTACAGGAAGCCTAAAGTGTGCATAATTACCGATGACCATTGAATAAGAAAGAAGAGTCCCTTTTGCCTGGTTCTTCCACTGCCACCTCTGCACCCTCACTCAAGAGAATTGCAAAATCCATCTACCACTTGCCTCGGAAAATAAAAAGCAATTCTATGGTACTTGCTTCCTAAAAAAGCAGTGGATATCACAGGGCAGTTGAATTAGGTCTCACGGTTCCTTTTAGAAGGTACAATAGATTTTCAGGTATTAAAGTTATGGAAAGTTTCACCAAAAAAGAGCAAGTGCCCAGTATGAATGCTCCCTCCCCCATGGGCTAAAGTTATAGATATCAAATAAAGTCTATAGTCAACTCTCTGACTGCACCACCCATGCTGTAGGACCAGCAGCACCATCTCTCATCTGGATTTCTGAAGCCTCACAACTGGTTTGGGCCACCCATACCAACTCCCATTGAGACCTGTGTTCTGGGCTGCAGCCAGAGTGTTTCAAGACACAAATCTGACTGGCAGCACACTGCAAAGGCACCCTATTGCTCAGCCTTGCAAGGTCTGGCCCCTACACTCCTCCCCAGCCTAGCTCAGACCATGCTCTAGCCCCCACCCCAACCACCATGCCCAGCTCTCTACCCAGCCAACTTTGCCAGTTCACTACCCCCCATCCCTCAGACCTCGGTTCAGGTGGGCTGGCCTCAGGGAAGCTTCTCCTGACTCCTCAGCTTGGTCAAATATCCCTATGGCAAACTTGTCCAGTGCTCAGATGTAGAACTTGATATTTCTTTGGTTGATTATTCAAGTGAAGGTCTGTCTCCCACATTTAGGCAATGGAGGAAGAGATCTATCTCGCTCACCATTTTATTTCCAGCACTCAGTGTGGTATCTGACACGTGGTAGATGCTCAATAAATAATTATTTAATTTTAAAACTAAATGAATAACTTTACTGCACATAAATTGTAAGAATAAATATTAAAAAATTCAAGTGTGAAAATAAGAAAGACGATCATGCATATCTAGTGTCCTTGAAGTAAATGAGCATTATCTATAAATCCAAAACTCTCATTTCTGCTCAAAAAGGACGAATGGAATGTAATTATCATTGCCTCCCAAAGAATCTCTGGTACTAAATTTGAAAGTGCATTCATAACAATACTCTCCCAGGTCCAATTTCCCTAATCATTGGAATCCATTCTCCTTCCTTTATGCTCACGTAGAGTATACACGTACACAAATTCCAGTGTTCCTATGCTGCAGTTGGAAATGTGAAGTCTGCACATAGCTATTTTTTAAAGTATCTTTTTAAGAAGTCTAATTCTGTATGTCAACACCACTTATTTTAAAGTCCTTTCTTATTGAATCAGTATAGAACTTCCATCTCCCAACGACAGAGTCATGCTCTCTCTAACTGCAATGCTAATTTGTTCTTCTTTACATCACCACAGTGTCTAGCTCTGTAATTTGTCTTGGTTCTCCAAAACATTTCCTGAATTAATGAATGAATGAGTAAATGAAAGCTAAGAATTCTTAATAATTCCATTGTTATTCCTGTGAAATACATTCACACTGAAAAAAAATTACATTCATTCATCCCTTTCGCTTCCCAAAGCTTTCAAAATTCTTTAAACAATAAGCCCTTATTAAAAAAAAAAGCCCTTATAAACAATGCGGAAATTTTTTAAGTCAAATTAGTTAAAGTAATTGTAGACTATTTCTCACTTTATCCAATACTACCAAAATTACTAAGGATGAAAGTGGGAGAGCGAAAATGTACATCCCATGTACAAGAAGTAATTCTATACAGGCTGAAGAGATAAATTGAATAAGAGGTTAGGAAAATCAGGGGAAAATATGGTGTCAAAAGAAAATTAACCTTGTGGCTTAAGGTAACCAGTTGAAGAATCACAGCACCCACAAGAGTAGAAAGACATTCAATGGTTCGGGATACTAGTTAGTAGACAATGATGTTCGAGAAGGCATACAACAAAGAATGATTATTCGAACAAGGATTGAAATTGATATTGTTTGGTCTTTACTTTCCAAACTACAAAATTGGGTTATATATGAAATTGTTTAGTCAATCTTGAAATATTATTACCTCCTGATGACCAAAACTTTTCCTCTCTGAGTTTAAAGTTACAGCATTGCAAAATAGTTCTACTATGAATCCCTTATTTTTGAAAGTGAAAGAAAAGTTTTGGGGATACATAGGTTCATAACTGACATTCCGAAAAAAAGGATCTAGAATATTGTCTTTGTTATAAAATCTTGTTTCTACAATGTAGCAAATATAATCATACATTAATAAGTTCTTCCTAAGCCGATTTCAACCATCACTTGAATTTTTGGCTCCTTGTGGAAACTGAAAGCATGTGTTACACACTGAAATACTTGGATGTCACAGAGATAAAGACATTTCAATCTGAAATCATCAATACTCGAGGAGAGGATGGTATTTCTATTTTCTTTCCTATTTGTGATGTAATTACAATAGATTTTAACCAAAGGGGTATCTGGCCACTCCATAATGTTTTTCACAAACACTATAAAAGTTTTGGCTAGGATCACAGTATCTTTGAGAATTTTTTTTAAATGCATTTCTGAATGTATAATATGGCAGTAATAACTATCACATTTCCCTGCTAGCTTTTGAACCAAAAGAGGTGGCTCAGGTGATGGTGATGATAGTGATAATAATAAAAATTATAATGATGAATTCTTGCAGTCTGAAAATACTGTTAAAATATTTGGTATTTTAAAATATGGTTTAAACCCCTACTAAATTTCACTGGAAAGTTTCAAAGTATTTTTTCAGCTTTAAGATGTAGGCTTTAAGGTTCTATCACTTTGTCGAAATGAAGCAGCTACTTAGCAGCAAACGCTGCAAAAGAATCTAGATTTCCAGAATTCAGTTAAATAAATAATTTTCTCCACAGTAGCTATCATTTTGGCTCAAGAAAATTTCCATCGCTAAATTATATAATAGGAAGAGTCTGGACCTGGGAACATAAAACTGTGATTTCCATCCTGACACTACCATTAAAACACATACTTTTGGAAGATACTGGATTATAATCATTAATACACCCAAGGAAATCCTAAAAGCAGGAAAGAAAAAAAAGGTTTCCAAAATAGGGACGCTGCAGGTGGAATTCCTTGCAGGTGTCCAGACCAGAGCTGACTCCACAGCAGAGCTGAGGAGCCTCTCTTTTTTGAGATCTCTGTAATCCACCCTTTGCAATAGCCTTCCTCTCTGTCTGCTTCACAGGGGATCTTGACACAAAATGCTCAGTCCCAATGTCCCCATGTGTCAAAATGCTTCTCCTCCCCTTCAAGGATCGGAGTTGATTTGTCCATGAAGCCCTCATTATTCATTTCCTTCCAAAAGAAATCATTTCTATTTGTCTAAACTCCCACAACATAAATGGCACTCGTCTTTTGGACACTGATTATTAATTATGTATGTGGTTTTCTAGCCTTTCCTGTCAGAATCTATGCCCTCTCAGGGCAGGACCTGTCTCCCAAAAGTCCCTCTCTCTCCTATAATTGCTAACACAGGGGTCCGAGCATAGCAGGTACTAAAAATATCTACTAGATGAACCATCAGTAAGAATTATGATAGGCAGATAAGTAGCTAGACAGAAACAACATTCTACCTCTATTGCCAACACATTAAAACGTAAGGGGGTAACACAGAAACTATGCTGCAAGTCTCCAGATTGTGAAATTTCTAAACCATACATTATCAATTTTTACTCATCATAAGGGGATATAAAAATAATCACTGACAATGTACACCAACTTGCATATCTTCATGTCTTGTTCTTCAGCATTTCACACAGCACGAAACTGTAGTGTCCAGAGCTGTTATTTCAATATCCTCTTTTCTATAAGCTAGGTCTTTTCCTAGTTTAACAGTCCCTAAATATCTTGGATTTAAATCTTGGCATGGGAAATTTGAGATTAAAAACCTTCCATTTGGATGCTCTGCAATTCAGCTAAGTACCTCAAACGGGAATGTTTAAATTAATGGAAGATTAAAGCAAGGAAGAACATTCTAAAAGGTATTCTCTAATGGGGCTTTGTCACCACCTTCTCTATTTTATTGGGAAAATAGTCTTTTCCTGGGGGGCTGAAAGTTTATATACCAAACATCAGTCTAGTTTAACTATTTAAAGTTAAAAATGTCAGAGAAGAAAAAAAAGTTTGTAATGGAAATGCTGACATGCCATGAAGTAAGGAGGCATAAGCAGGTGCTCCTGGAACCCACGGTCATAATTCAATCAAGCTGTATTTTGACGTCATCTGTTACAGAAAAAAGCCAAATGGTTTATGAACAGCACCAGAACCCCCGAGATTAAATTACAGCCCTGATATTTAATCATGGGTCTTACTTTGTTATTTTTAATAACACAATACATTTTAACAGTTATTCGTCAACTGCCTTAGCCAAATTGGAACACGTGATGACAAGTGAGCCGGATTATGATGTCCATCTCCCATAATCTAAATTTTTATTATTTTTTCAGAAATGGTAGATTATACATGTTTTCCTCTTCTTAAGAAACATACAGTTGGTACCAACGGATTGAGCCCAAATCTTAATTAAAAGCAGCATGGGGTCCCTGACCAGCGGGCCAGGACATCTGTATTTCTGTCCTATTATAGCCAATAACCAACTGTATGATTTGGGCAAAAGACATTTACTCCTCCCAAATCCTGGCTCTTTACCTAAAAAATAACAGAGCATCACTAAAGTCTCTTATAAATCTAAAGTTCTATAAATTAGTTATTTTAAAATCAATATTGTGTACTTCCTTTGCAATTCCCTGAGGATCTAAATGCAAAAAATTTTATAGCTGCAAAGTTGATGAATTTTTAATTCAATTAAAATGACTCTGATCAAAGAGGCATTTTAGCACATGAGAATTTGTAAGCTAAAATTTTTAGAGGCAATCAGCAAATGAAACAGGTTCTTTAAAAAGTAATGTACAAATACTGCTGAACATGTGAAGAGTTGTTTGCAAAACAAATCAATACGGGCACATCCAACAATGGATCGCAGTTAATAAACTACATATAGTAATTACCACCAATGGCAGTCTAGAAAGTCATTCATTAAATGTTAATTGTCACACAAAAGTACAAAAGCATCCATTTGAACAATCTTGTGGCTGCACCTTTAAATAAAATACTTTCTTACGGTCCTGAAATTCATCCGTATAAACTGATTTTAAACACACCTGGGTATTTGATATGGCTGATTAACTGGGCCTTTATTTATTTTGGAAATGAAATTAAACATGACAAACTTTTTTCAATACTTTTGCTATTCCTATGAGTCGGACACTAAAAAAATAGTATATATATTGCTTATAAAAAAGGGTCAACCAATCTTCTCTAAAGATTAGATGAGTACTTCTCAAACGTCTCTCTCATAAGCATTAAGAGGCATGTGGTTCAAAAGTACCCACCTAAAACTCATGTGCAAACTCACCGTTGAATCTAAATGGGCTCACCAATTTAGAAAATGGATAACCCAAGTGTAAGCTTAAAAATCTGGTGGTCAATTTTGAAAATTTCATTCAGAGTAATAAGAAACCATTGACATAAATAACCTTTAAAAAAACACAACCCTATGATGTGCTATACTTTCTCTAATACTTAGTGATATCTAATTAACTTGGACTAACACCTGGTCATAAAATATAGCTCATAAAATAAAAAAATAAGGAAGGGGGATTTTTTTTCTGTTCCTACCTAGCTTCATTTTGATGCTGTATCTGGGCAAGATCTGACTTACTCAACATATAGATTTATATTCTAAAGGTTTGGCCAAGAACATTTTGGTTCAAGACTTGTAAACTGAAGAACATTTCAAAACACACCATGTTCCTTATTAGGCAACTTGAGATCTGTTATCTTGGCTTCTGGGAACAGATCTAAATAGCATCATAATACTAAACGTTGAAAATCACAGGCCTGGGGCCACCAGGACTCAACTCTGTGCCTTGGACGAGGTTGCAAACTTCCAATATAAAACGTAGTTTACCATTAGGAGTAAATGTTTGATCTGTAAAGCTTACAAAATTACTTTGTTTATCATAGCAGATGAAAGCAAAAAGGAATAATTTTAAGCTCAAAACAAAACTGTTTATATGACAGTCTTTACTGCTCCATGATTCTAAGCATTTAAGACAGATTCGCGCAATTAACAGCATAAACTTTCATTACATAGTTCTATTATATATGTTTATGTGACTTTGCTGTTCATCTGTTATTTAAGTGATTTTCTCATTACAATAGTAGGGTAAAGATAATTTGCTGATGCTGTCAAAAATGTTAAGCATTTCTGTCTCAACAGATCTTGGATCCCCACGCTTGTTTAATGCATTTTATTTACTTAAGTCAGTGTCAAATAGAGTACTGCTTCTTCTTTCTGAATTTAGAAAACGTAACATTTTAAGCACATGTCTGGTAATAGACACATCAAAACTTCAAAACTGCTTATTTTAGTGATGCAGATGGAGTTTAGGATTATTGTTCCTGAATATTAAGTTTCTAAGATCTAACAATGAACTGTAAAACTTTTTTACAGTTAAAAATAGTAAATCTTTATTTTTTAGATATTAACAGAGCTGGCTCGATTACCTCGACTTTGGGTTTGATAAAGTACACAAAAATAACTGAAAACTAAGTATTTTCATGGGCACCCATGCAGACTGTCTATTCACAGCAGAATGAAAGCACAACTTTCAAAAGATCTCCTATATTCTACTCATAATAACAATAATAGATTAAGTTACATTGCAATCCAACATAAATTAGAAAGCCAGCTTGTCTGGATACTAAGGCAGGAAAAATATTCATGGTTTATATCATTATCTTAAATATGTTTTTTAAAAGTGCTTATCTACTCTAAAAATCAGGAATAATATTACATGCCAAGCCTCAATAATATATTCTCATGTCTACATAATCTTGAAAAATAATCTATATCAGACTAGGTGTGTATGTGTGAAAAGGATACTGAGTTAGGGAGACCTGGGTTTATAGTTAATTTATTACTGGCTGCCTTGAGAGCATATCATTGAACATCTCTGAATCTCAGTTTCCTCATCTATGAATTGATCATGGTAATCCTCGCATCTCGTGGTTCTTGTGAGGATTCAAAAAATACAATAAATGTAAGGTGCACAGTACACCACTTGATATATTAAGAAGCACTTATATTTTGTCAGTGTCATGCCCACCCATACCTTATTGTTCAATCTAGTATCTTGCAAATAGTCACAGGGGAGGTCAGGTAAAAGAGACTGATCCATAATCCAAAATGCAGTTCTAAACCTTAAAAAGCATTCAAAGGGCACATGCAGAAGCAGTAGCAGCACACACATCCTATACCTCTAACAAGCAACACAAAATATAGAAAAACATAATAGTGGCGCCAGAGTTATTCCCTTAAAGGATGTGCAGAGCCATAAAGAATTAGCAGATCAAAACTTGTTTTTTAGAATAGCAAATAAAGGCACAGGTTAGAACCTCAGTTTTCTTTCACTGCACCCGGAAGGCACTGGGCTATCTACTCCTAAGGGGTTGCAATCCCCAAAATTCTATGATTCTTATATAATGGGTTTAACGCCATTTTATTTATTTTTAGGTCTACTAAATTACTCCACTCCTTACAAAAAAGCCATACCACCATTGTGAATTGTACTACAATAGTAAGGCAGTTTTAAAACGTACACATACATACAAATACACACACACACACACACACACACACACACACAATTAAATGATTCTATTCAATAAATGCCTTTAAGAAAGATCAATTTTTTTTTTCACGCCATAACCATGAACTCAAACTGTTACGGATAGAAATTAATTCAGGATGCTGACCATTTGAATTTTCTCTGTGATACAAAAAGCACCCGTTGGATCAATTTGTTTTCTCCCTGAATTTACTAAATTGATGTGTCATTTTGGTGTTATGTGGACAGAGGTTAACTAACCTGTATGAAGATCAAAAAATGTTTCTCCTCCTCCAGAAATGACCACAACAGGGATGTGGTGAGTTTTACTGCTGCTCCTAATTGTTCAAACACCATTCATTTGGCAATCTTTAACAAACACTGAACACCTAAGTAAAACTAAACAGTTACGGGGGGGAAAGCTCAACTTTTAAACTAAGAGAGGAAGATGTAATATCCATCACAGACTAACTGTAAATACATGTAACAGATGTGATGAGGGCTGTTCTTGAGTATAGATCATTTTAGTGGCCCAACTCAAAAACTACTTTTTAAAAAGATGCCAAAGCTAGTATGTTTCTCTTTTGCTCATAAAAGACTCAAAGGTAACCAAATAAACTGTACTGCTGTTATGATAGAAAATTAACCTCCGTTCATCAATAAATTATAGACTCTGGGTGTATTATTTATTCTTTTGGTGATTTTGCCACCCTATTTTTTAACGAGAATAATTTTCCAATCATCCAGGCATGTGTATACTTTTAGTTTGTTTTAAGATCAATGATATAACGGATATTAAATCCCTTTGTATAAGTTACCATATAGGTTACAACTATTTCTTAAAAATAATTCCAGAGCCCACCAATTCATTCTGTTAAGGTCATCGAAGCTCTGAACCATCATGGCTGAATTGTTTTAGTGCTCTCTGCTGAACACCTGCAAACATCAAACAAAAACTGCTGGTCCTTTCCTGGGTTGACAAAAGCCTTTCATGTGAAAAATGCTCCCTGGGAATGTCAGGCTGTAGCTCAGGTTACATTCCATTCTCCCTAGCAGCCTCACCATTTCTTAAGGTGGTAGGGAAAACCATGTTTGTGAAATGAAAGATTAAAGGGCATATGGCCACACTTTATTTTCATTCCCACGTTGCAAATCACGATAGGGCCTCCTATATTAATCGATTCAAAAGCTATTGGGAACTTTACGCATGAAATATCACCATGTCTCACTTTGAAGAAATATGGCTGGTTTTGCAAATATGAACAGTTTACTTACTTACAGTTTGGGTCTTTTTTTCCTTAGACCCAAGTTTCAAAGCTACCCATGAAAGGGACATCTGAGCCCACTCAAGACAATGGATATTAACCTGAAGTAAATTCAGAAAATTATTTCTCTGTGTAGTTTCCTAGTTCATCCTTCCAGTTAAAGAGCAAAGTGCAGTTTTCCTGATTTTTCTATTTGATATTCTTTAAAAGAGATTTATCTTTGTTGTAGACTGGAAATATAAGCCATTTTTTTCACTAATAGCCCTGTGTTCAAATATGTCTTGAATAGATGAGAAAAACCAACACTACAATCTGTACTCCATATATTATAGTCACCATCATACTGCAGTGGATGAATACCCTGCATTTTCAATCCAGCTGCCAGAACAAAATAGCCACTACACTTTTTTACCTTTATAAGTAAACATTTGGGCCTGAAAACTGCAACTGTAGTACATTGTAACTTAAAAGTTCAGCACCTTAAAATAATCACAGCTTCATTAGAAATATCATAACACCTCTTACTAAGGATGAAGTCTCTTCTAGGATTATGCGTGTGTGTGCTTGTGTGTGTGTGTGTGTGTGTGTGTGTGTGTGTGTGTGTGTGTATTTGTCTTAAGAACTGCGTAAGTTCAATATATAATCACTTACTAAAATGCATTAATACATATTCATACTTATCCAGCCTGTACTCTCTGTAAACATTTAAACATCATAGCAAGGACTTTATTTAAATGTGAACACAGAAAAGGGACCAGATGCACAGTTGTCTTTTTAAATGTAACACAATTTCATGCTTCTAAATCACTTTACTTTATTAAACCATACCTAAACTGATACACTTCAGTTATTCCAAATGAGTCAGTTTTCACAGAGTGCAAGAGTTTTTTGCACTTTGAAAGCAGTCTATCTCTGGGCCTTTCTGACATAATCTACTTTTAGATTTAAGCTGAATACACATTTTCTTAAGTAAAATCATGAAGAAAATTACTGTCAGAGATAAAGTTAGTTACGTTTTGATACTGTCTAACATGAAAAATTAATTTGTCTACAAGAGATACTTGTACTGATCTTTACTTCAAAGTTGTGTAGAGAATACAACACCAAAATTTGGAAGACATAATACCAAGACAACAAAAAATGTTAAGTCCCTTAATGCAAAATATAACGGGGTCCAAGTCAGCAAAACACAAATATACGGTCAATAGTACTTTTAATCAAAGTGGACCCCAAAATTTAAAAGATAAAATGGATCTATAGGAGGCATCTTATATTCTCTAATATTATAAATCAAATTATGGAAATATAACTTAGTCTTATGGGGGCCAGAAGAAAGAGAAGTAACTTATTTGGAAATGAGCAACTTTTAAAAGCCACTAATTTTATAGAAGCATACCAATTATACAAACCACAAAGGTGAACAGATTTCTTTCATTGCCAGAGCATCAAATGAAAATTAAGAGATGTGAAATTATATTCAACAGTTAACAGAAAATTCCACTGGCATCTCAAAGATATCAACATTTACCAGTCTGACTTAAGAATGGTACTCCGTCTAATGTACTGTTATTACCACTGCCAAAACTCCTAAAATACTACAGCTGCTTAAAAAGTATAAATGGATTTAAGCCTAAACCTAAAGGATAGCAGGCAACAATGTATGCTTCCTTCCTATATGAAATTCACTGGACCAAAAAAAAAAAAAAAAAAAATTAAGTGAATATCATATTTTCAGTTTTCACTTTAATAAGAGACCTTCAGGGAGTCCACTATTAAAACTCCTTCTTAGATACCAGATAATCATTGCGCACACAGATTCCTTTGTGAATAACGCTAACGTCTTTTTAAAGCATCACCCAAAGACCTTTCATTTATAAAATGTAAAAGTCCTTCCAAATTTGCAACTTTAAATAGAGCAAAAATTCACTGCACAAGGAAATGCTTAGGGAAAAAAAATAGCTAAAGCACCAAAAAGAATATTTTAAAGATAAATGAATTCATATTTTGCTCTTAGAGAGCAAGAGGTTATTTACAGCTAAGGTTTATTATGCAGGATTCGTCTGCAAAATTAAGTGCTCACTTCTTTAAAAGGGTTAATTATACATAGTACCTAATAATTAATATTATTTACAAGGGATTTTCCCTTTTTTTGAAAGTTAGTTTTTCCCTCTATTTTCAAATAGGGAAATAAATTCATTTTCCCCATGTCAACACTGGCCTTATCTTCACATGTCTGATTACAATTGTATTAGAAAATTGTTTTTAAATTAAGTTTTTAAATTAAGTAATGGAATTCTGAGACAGTTTCCTTGATTGATAAAAAAAGGCCTAATTTTAATTTTCCAAAAGATAACATTTTGTGTAAGATATACTACTGATGGATAATGAAATAACCATATCATTACAGGCTAAAATTTCAATGACTTTTTCAGAACACTTCAACAGAGCCAAAAATATACAATGAATGAATAAACAGCTAAGAACATTGAACTACATGCTAAGAAAAGAATTTACATACTTGAGCCAGTAAAATGTCCACTCGCCAAAGAAGTTGGTCCATTTTTCCCACTGCTCACAGGAGGTGAAAACATCTAAAAGAAACAAAGAAATATTATTGTCGAAAAGAAGACATTTGTGCCTTTAGAGTTTGTCAAAGATCTTTCATACTCTTACCAAATAGCTTAAGAGTTTAGGCTAAGGGTTCATTTTAGTAAAATACATCACCATCCAACTTAAAACCAAAACAAGCATAACATTACCAGTCACCCCCCCCAACACACACACACACCCCTTTACCACTCTGCTCTTTTTCCTCAGGTTCATTAGATTGCCAGTACTAGGCAATACTGCTACACTTTAAACAAACACAGTCCCCATAATGTTATCAAGATTCAAGTTGGAGGGCAGCGGCCTCTCTAGAAAACACTAGTTTTACAAAGGAGAAGAACAAAGTTGTTTGTTTTATATTGAAAACCTTGGCCATAAACGTGGCAATGTCCATTTCCATCCCGTATAGGATTTGCCTGTCATATGTGAACCCAAATAAATATAAAAGTGCCACCTGCACTAAATTCTCATTTCGTCTCTAACATGAGAGCAATTTGTAGCAAGACTCTCTCTCTCTCTCTCACTCTCACTCTCTCACACACTCTCTCTCTCTCTCACTCTCTCTCTCCAGCGTTTATTTCGACCCTAATTGGTTTCCCTCTTCTTCGACGTATCTAGTGGATAATGCGCACCTTCCCTGAGTCAGAGCCTGCAAAAAGCAAAGGAACGAATGGAGAAAGTGCAGCAAGCAGAAAGGGGGCTACAAAGCTGCCTAGGGCTACGTTTCCTGGCAAAACTTCCGAAAGCCATTTCTCCAGAAGAAGGTCCAGAAGAGCAGCAGCGGCAGCAGCGGCAGCAGCGGAGGCGGCGGCGGCGGCGGCGGCGGCGGCGGCAGCAGCAGCAGCGGCAGCAGCAGCGGCAGCAGCAGCAGCGGCAGCAGCAGCAACATGAAAGAGCCCCACTTAGAAGGCGGTTTGGATTTTATTTGTGTGTTTTGTGGATTCTTTTTATTTTGCTTTGCAAATGCATCTTACACCAAACTCATCTGGCATTAAAAATGAATTAATTCCCCTGACAGGTCTGGGACTTGGTTTGGGAAAGAGAAGCAAAGGGATGGAGAGGGACCAACTACAGCCGTAAAACTCCACAAGTGTGTAAGTTTGGCTTTGTGCTGATCTCACGACTATGAAATTTACCAAAACAGCCTAAAGGATTCTAAGGAATGTATGATGCTCAGCACACATATACGAGTTTTCAGAATCCTGGGAAAAGATGTAACTAAGAGGACTACAGGTCCTACGAACCCAAAGCATCATCAATTTAAAACTTTAAGAGACAACTGGGTCTCCTATTTTCTCTTCTCCATTTCCAGAAAAAAAAATAAAATAAAATAAAACAAGTAGTGTGCAAAGTATGAGTACTCTCATGTTCAGATAAGGCCAGGTTTTAGGGTTGTCTGTTTGTCCTTTCATTTGGGGGAGATTCCATTATTTTTGGAGGTCCGGTGGGTAGGGAATTCAAGGCAAGTAATTACACTCTGGGGGGGAAAAAAAAAGCCTGAATCGTCCATCACACCCAAAAATTGTAGTTAAAAACTTATCAAAAAGACCTTCATGTTTGCCAAGGATTCAGCCAATTAAAAATAATTCCTGTCCTTTAGACTACTATTGGTTTCTAGCTGAAGTGTTTGGGGGGTTTTTTGTTTTGTTTTGTTTTTTTTCACAGCTGTTGTTAGTTTCCACCGTTCTTTCTTACCGCACTGAAATCCAGTAAATCACTCAGCTCTTTGTCCGTCCCTAAGGCAGCCATTCGCTGTTGGTGATGCATTTTAGCAAAATCACACAAACCTAGAAACATGGAAATAACCGCAATCAGAAAATCCAGTCCCAATCCTTGGAGAAAACACAATCGGATTTTTGGAGACTGGGGGGGTTGGGGGTGGGGATGTGGGGGCGGGCGGGATTAAGGTGGAAAGGAGGGAGGGATGGGAGAGTTTGTTGATTGTTGTTTTTTTTTTTTAAGATGGAATAGGCAGCAATAGCAAAAAAAAAAAAAAAAGCGATATTGATACTGTATTTCCAAAGAGACGATCAAAACTGGTAACATCCACTATAAAACCAAATCCCGGAAGGGAAAAAAAAAAGCCGCTCTTCAGCGCATCATTTTATGCAACAGGAGGTAGAGCGAGAAATGAATGGATCACAGAGAAAAGAGAAACTACTCAGAACGATCCGGTCTCAACTTTCCCCCCACCCTCCACCCCACCCCCCTCACACACACTCACACACTCACACACACGCACACACACTCACACACACCACTCCCCTCTGGATTTCAAAGTAGCTATAAAGAAATTAAAGATGAGCGTCTCTGGAGTGAAAACACGTCCAAAGGGGGAGGGGTGACAGGGTCGGCGAAAGGGGGGGAGCAGAGTGGAGGGTCGGGTCCTGTAATTGTCCAGCACCCTAATTTGTGAAAGAAAGGGTTGTAAAAATTAAAGTCAGGCCCTTGGCAAAGTCATCGGTCCCTCCAAGTGGCATTGCTGGGGAGGGGGGTGGGGGGGTAGCGATGAGGGGGAGGGAAGAGGCGCGGGAGGGGAAGGGGTGTCTCTTCTGGGAGCGCCGGGAGCCGGGAGCCAGCCGCTCCGGAGGCGCGGAGACGCGTGCGGAGCCGCCGAGCCCCAGCCCCGCGCCGCCCGGCGCTCCAGCCCGCCGAGCCCCGCCGGCGCCGGTACCTACCGCCCGCGCGCGAGAAGGGGCTCTCCGTGCACCGCCGGCGCCGAGGCGGCGTTCATGTCTAACCACTGCCTCCACCACCACCACCTCCTCCTCCTGCGCCCGCGCCCGCTCCTGCTCCTTCCCCGCCGCCGCCGCCGCCGCCGCCGCCGCCGCCACTACAGATCCGCAGACACACAGCCAAGATCCCTGACTCTTAACACCAACTCTCTTCTCCGGGGAGGGGAGGGGACGAGGGAAGGGGGGAGGGGGAAACACGCCGAGGCGCACGGAATTGCAAGTTCAGCAAAGAAATGGGTGGGGGGGCTCCGGCGGGGAGACGCGGCTCACTCGGGTCCGGCTGGCTGGGATGCACACCCCCCCCGGAAAAAAATCTCAACACCTCCCCCGCCTCGCAAAAAAATACAAACGAAAATTCGTCGAGCACCTCATTTTCCCTCAGATCGTCAGTTACAATCTGAAGCCTGAACAGTTCAGTTTTTGCTCGTTTCATCCATCGGAGGCACTTTGAAATTTATTCGAGTTTACATCCCCTCACTTCTTTCTTTCTCTGACTCTCGTTCCCTCTCACTCACACATCCACACACAGCAAAGCAAGTTTATACTAGGCTGCAAATACACGTGATGCAAAAAGACTTTGCCAAGAGGAACAATATTTTTCTTTTCCATATATAAACCAAACCACATTTTGCTGGGGAGATTTTCATTTTGGTAGTTTTGCATTGGGGGCGAAACCTAAATTGCATACTTTCTTTCTCCTCCCTTTTAAGTCACAGATTAGTATAGCTGCAAACTTCGCCAAAAAAAAAAAAAAGGCAATTTTTGAGGGTGGATGTTTTGTTTTTACACTTGAGTTCCTAGCCACGCTAAGTCCCCGTTCGCTAGCACTACAAGTTTTGAATTCAACATTTACCATTACAGGCCTTGCATGCTCTTAAAACATACTTTTTCACATCACTTTTTAGGATTAAAATTAAGCTTCATAATTCTATCGTTTCGTAATAACAAGCGTGCTTTACCCAGTATATGCAACATACGCTATTTTAACGTGTGTTAAAATACACATTCCAGAAACCCTGTAATTGCTAGATGTGCAAGTACATACACAAAATGCATGCACACACTTTTTCCCCATTGGCAATTATTTAATATGTTGTTCCTTTTGTTTTAATAAAACATTGGGATCGACATTTTAAAAATTAAATTCAATTACAAACAGTTTACTCTGACAGCAAATTGTAACGTTACCTTAAATGGCCACAAATATGCTCACAATATTCCAAGGAAAGTGACTTTAAAAAGAAAGACAAAAATCTTCTGCAAGTACTTAGTATCTCACATGTGTATCCCCCAAAAAAGTATTTTAACTGGTACTCAGTTCTGCTCCAGGGATATCCACAGAATACAAGATTATGCACCTGGCTCTGGTTTTTGCATTTTCCACCATAAAACTGCAACAAAATTCCCTCCCCCAAAAAAGAAATCATTAAAAAAAAAATCCAACAACTTTTTCTTATTGTTTATAAAAAAATATCAATACAGGATAGTTAGAATTTTTCCTCAAACAAATCTTGTTGGTGGGGTTTTTTTCTTCTCCTCTTACAAAGTCTTAAACTTGCTCCAAGTTTAGAGGTGTCTCATCATCATCATCCTCCTCCTCCTCATCATCATCACCATTGACTCCCCCGTGGAGTCACATTGATAATAATAGGTTTCCCTGAAAGATACATTGTAATCCATTCACATCCGGGCACTGCGGGCTTATAAAGAGAAGGCGCTGCGGCCGCGGCTGCTCCTCCAGACAATGACTGGGGAGGGGCGGGGCGGGAGCGAGCGGCCATAGAGTAGTAAACAGAGCGCCTAGAGAGGCACCTAAGATGGCGGCGCATGCGGGCCACGCCTCCTCCGGGATCGGAGGCGGGTGGTTGGGCTCCGTCTGGTGTCGCTCCGTCTGGTGTCGCGCGTGGGGTCGAAGCTTAAGGGCTCCTGAGGTTGGGGCTGTTCGCAGGCTCCGTGCTCCTGTGAGCTTCTTGTTCCCTTTCCTTGATCCATCTTTTTTTTTTTTTTTTACTCAGAAGTGTAGTTTCTAAATAAATTAGGGTATTACACACCACAGATCTCCTTAGGGAGTCAGATCCCCGGGCTCACCCTGAAGGGAGGCTGGGGGGAGGCCGCGCCGGCCCCACCAACAGAAAGCCAGAGACCGGATTCCTCCGCAGTGTGGAGCCACTCCTCTTAGCCAGGCTTGCGCAGCGTGGGGAAAGGCCGCTGAACCAAGTTGTAGTTTCTGGGCTGGAAGAGGGATGAGGGTCCTCTCTCCATCACCTCACCCCATCTTTTTCTAGGACCCTGGAAGGTAACCTTGTAAGTCCAGGCGGTCTTCACTCAGAGAGAACTTTAGTTTACGGCGTCGTAGACTCAAATCGAGTTTCTACCATGAATCACTACTGACCCAATTTACAGTTCGGGCCAAACAATTACCTTCTCCAGCCAGATTTCTGGTCTGTGACATGCAAATAATGATCATTTTTACGAATTTCAGAAGTTAAGGGGATAAAGATAAAGATGGAGCCACCATAGAAGAAAACTTCCCTTTCCATCTCTAATTCCTCGCTAAACTAACTGATAATCGCTAATCTAGTCCATGGGTTTTAAAGGGAGCTTTCTCTATTCCACCAGTGTATTAGTACTCCCACCGGAGAAAAGCGAGTAATAATAATGATGGGTTAACACTTACATAGTGGGTTTACTATGTGCGAAACACTATTCTAAGAATTTCTCGAATGTTGGCTGCTCTAATCCTGAGAATAACTCTATAGGGTATTTTTAAAATAATTTTATATTATATATTTTATATACAGAGAATCAGAATCAAGCAATGCTGAGTAGCTTGACCCAGGACACTTTGGTAAATGACACAAATCTGCCTAACATTACACAACTTTAGTAAGTGATAGAACCCACCTTTGAAGCCAGGCAGTCTAGGATCAGAGTCAACATTCAACCACATTCCTATACCATCTGGCAGCAGGAACCACCTAATCTCCATTTTCTGATGCAATTTTGTGGCAGTAACAGAGTTCAGATCAATTTTCAAGATCTTTAATTTATATTGTAAGTTTTTAGAAAACAAGAATTAGGGCATTTACAGTTTGTTTCCTGAATATTCACACATTGTGAAGATTCTTGTCTTCTATCCCCATTCCATTTTCTCATCTTAAAATAAATTTTACATGTAGACACCACTTTACACTGCATTATCTGTGATTCTCAAAGTGATCCTCTACAGGCTATACTGAGATGATGTAATAAAAAGTTCACAAACATTTGCTTAGGAGAAATATTCCACTGGTTCTACCTCTAATCAGGTCTATGACCTAAGGCTTGAGGTCAATGTCTTACTGTAAAATACAGGGGGTAGAAGATAATCCCTTAAGATTCTTTCTAGTTTCTAGTTAGATTGTAAAAGTGTCCCTCTCCTGAATTTCAAGGGGAATAAATGGTCTGTCCAGAAAAAAAAAAGATAGGATCAGGTCTGAAACCTAAATGCACACAACTGTTTGCTAGCTTTTTTTTTTTTTTAGATTTATTTATTTATTTGAGAGAGAGAGAGAAAGCAGGAGGAAAAGCAGAGGAACAACGGTGGGAGAGAGAGACTGTCCAGCAGACTCCCTGTTCGGCATGCAGCCTGACTGGGGGTTCGATCTCACAACCCTGAGATCATGACCTGAGCTGAAATCAAGACTCAAATGCATAACTAACTGAGCCAACCAGGCGCCCCTAGCACTTTTTTTTTTTTTAACAACACCCGACAGTCTGAAAACCATGCAATCACCCTTCCTATCTTAAATTCAGGGACAAATGTGGATTGCTTTTGTTTTTATTTTGGTTTTTTTCCCCCTGAACTATCAGAAGAATAGATATATCTACAAAGTTATACTTAGGAAGATTAGAGACAGCTTAGAAAGGAAGACTCAATAGAATTTTGGGAAACTTGGATAAAAAGGTAAGTGTAGCAGATATGAATGGGATGTCTCTTCCAACTAAAGACTCCCTTCCTTAAAAACCTGTCCATAAATCCTGATATAGAGGTAGAACTTGATGTGGGCACTACATGATTTCTTCCTGTCCCAGTCTCACCAAGCTGATTGGATCACCAAGAGATTGGCAGTAGTCTATGGTGAGTGATAGATCTGACTTGGAGTCAGCTGGCCAGGGCTGGTGCCAGGAAGCCAAGCCATGTGAGCCATGGTTATGGGGAAACAAGAACCATGAGTAAGCAGAGGAAACTGCTCTTCAGATAAGAAAGATTTTGGAGGTTCTGAGAAAAGCAGACAACTTGAGTCCTAGGAAGAAATGAGTAGAGATACTTTCCCAATTATTATGAGGGTCACCTTGCCTCCTGACATAGCTGACTTCTGCAGGGTTCCCCTTCCCCAACTGAGCTAACCTGAGTACTTTCCTGATCCTTGCCACTGAAGAATTTAGAAAAGCAAAAAGATTCTTTAGATTTCAGCGTTTCTAAACAGTCCCTAACATTAAAAAAATAAATAAATAAATAAGTGGTGACCACTATTCTAGGGTGTAAGCACTGTTCCACTTCCACATGGTAGCAATTCTATCCAATTAATTGTGCCACATATAGTCAGGACAGTATATACAAATGTCATTCCCTTTCTACTGTGTTGTGACCTTGAGCAAATTTCACATCTTGTCAGAAGTAAAAAAATTAACTTGTCTTCAATACTTTACATGACGGGTTAAAATCAAATGAGATTGTGGTGATGAAAGTACTCTGAAAATGACAAATTATTGTGCAATATAAGGCATCATTATTGCATAAACTAAGTTGATGCCTAAAGATAACATTTAATTCATAGGAATATGGAAGGAGTGGCAAATAATGAAACCCAGAGTCATAGAAAAGGACAGACATCAAAGGGGGCTTGGACCAAACCCTTGAGTTTAGTTCAAGATTTCAAAGGCACATCACTAATGAGTTACAGAGGCAGAAGTAGCCCTCCAGTAACTGAATGCCAGTCCAGAATGCCATACCATTCCTCTTCAAATTTCATCTATTTGGATCTCCCCCAATCTTGTCCATGTTAAAATAAATAAGCAGACAAAACTACACACACACACACATACACACACACACACACACACACCTCCTTGATGATCTAAAGAAGTTCATCCAAAAATTCAACAAATAATTTTTGAGTGCCTACCTCTGTCAGCATTTCTTCTTTTAGACCCTGAGGCAAAAATGTAGGCCAAAAAAAAAAAAGAATCAGAATTATATAAAAGTCAAGGACAGGCTTGACTGAATGGTGAAGTCACAGTAAGCAAGATATGGAAGATACGCCTGGAAGATATGCGGAAATGGAAGGGCTATCTCAGTATAAATTTAGGTTGATCTATCAAAAGGGTACAACCATCACAGACCCCAGACTGGAGCCCACAGACACTGTAAGGCTGAGTCAGAAAAAGCAGGACAAAAGAGGAGGGATTAGTCAGTGTGTGTGGAAGAAGTCCAAAGCTTCACAACACACAGTCCCACCTGCCCAGGGCCTTTCGCATTTGCTGGTCCCATGATTCTTTCTCTTAGTGGCTCACATAACTGGTTTCTTACCGTCCTTCTGGTCTCAGCTTGAACATCACCTCTTCCTAGAGACCTTTCTAACCATTCTGTCTAAAGTAAGCATCATGCTTACTATTTTCTGCCACATCAACTTTATATCCTTAGTGGCACCTTTCTCATTTGGAATCCATTTGTTAATATATTTATGTTTAGATGGCCTATCTTCACCATCAGACCGCAGACTCCATAATGCAGGTACCGCATGAATCTTGCTCACTCTATTTTCCCACACCTAATGCAATGCCTGGCACATATTAAGTATTTGATAACTATCTGTTAAATAAGTGGATCAAGAATCTGTCTTTATTCTTAAGACGCACACTTTATACTGAAGAGTATAGCTTTCATACCTTTTCAAATCAGGTTCACTTTAAGGTTTCATGTTAGCTTGATTTCATTGTTGGTAAATGTTGCTGGTGAATATTCAATGTGATTTGAAAAAGGCCACCGGCCCCTTGTCAACTCAATCTCAGGCCCTAAAGGATAACTGCCTTAATTTACCCAACCCTGAAAACAGTCTCTTCATTATTATGAGTGCATTAAAAGCTGCCGTCATAGTATTGCTTCACTATTGTAACGTTTTGTGGATGAGAATACTGAGGCTTGGGAGTACAACAAATTTCCTGAAGTCACACAGCCAGTACATGGCAGAGCTAGGATTCAGGCACAGGCTGACCGTGCTTGTGTTTACAGTTCAGTGGCATGTGTCATGGCTTTAACAAGCTTAACAAACCATATGGTTAACAAACCATAATAAACCTTCCTTATTGGACCTAGGCGCACAAAAGAGCAGAATTTTTATTTTATCTATTTTTAGATGTTTTGGGGATTTGGGAAAGAGAAAGTTTAAAAAAAAAAAACAAAACTTTCATTCTTAGTGTCCACGGAGTTTTGTTAAAGAGGACGCCAAAGATTTGGTGCCAGCTTTCTGGAAGTTTCCCTTCTAATCATAAAATTGTTTTCTCTGCTATAGTTTGCAAACAAGGGAAAACAAGGTAGGAACAGAGTCCCAGAGGAGAAACAAAGTTGTGTATAGACCATTTTGTCTATATGAGACCTGGTGTGTGTCCTGCCATCCTCCCTCGTGTGTCCTGCAGGTTTAAAAGTTCAACAGGTACAGATCTTTCCTGCAGTTGACCATGACCTCAAGCCATGGCACCTGCCACTGAGCTATAAGTATGATCTACCTGTGTCTGATTCTCAGCTCTTCCCTGTAATAACCGCGTAATCTTGGGCAATTGGCTGTATCCCCAAGCTTTGGTTTCTTCATCCACAACATGGGTATAATAACCTGCCATAATGTTATTATGACAGATTAAATGTAAGAGTATTAGCAGATGCACTAGGCATAGTGCTCATCCAATGACTGTAACCTAGCAATTATAATATATGCTCTTTAGTGTCACAGTTTTCAAATTTCAACCTCAATTCTTTAATGGTCAGGAAATTGATTTACTGGGTTTGTTCAAAGTGAAATAGAAAAACACATAATACCAACATACACTGCATAAATGAAGAGTAAGTATTGTTTTACAAAAGCCTGTTTCAGGTGAATCTATACAGCATAGTGTGTGCATAGAAAGTTTCTATAAAAAAATGTTTAAAGCTGCCACTTTAGTAGATGGGCTTCATTGCTTTGCTAGCAAAGGTGTTCATGAAGCATATCCTGGGATCATAATGGAGAAGAGAAATGAAAGCTGATCACTTCCTCATTCTATCACTTCTTTTTTCAAACTGCGTATTATTTCAAAACCCACAGCTACCCCCCACCAAAGAAAAGGAGATGACTGGGAAGATAAATGGTTTTAAAAATAAACAATGTAGAAAGAATACAAGGAATTTTAGGAAACAGCAAGAGAAACTTTCGCCTATTTAAAAGTGCAATAAAACTGATTGAACTTAATACACTTAACCTGTGGTTTTTAAAATCCTTTAAAAGCTGTACTCCCCTCACTGCTCCCACTTACCTCTATAACTTCATCTCAATGTCTTCCTAAAGGAAGTTTTGTCTCTAGTCAATTAACCATACAGCATACCTTTATTGAGCAGTTTGTCTATGAAAAGTGCTAGGCAAGATGCAGTGAGTAATTCAAGATGAAAAAACAGGACCCCTAACCTCCTAGTATCCCATCCTAATGGGTAGACCAGACATAAATCACCCCAACTCTTAACACACTGAACTGAGAGCTATCAAGACATAACACTGTGCTACAAGGCTATAGCCTAATGAGTAATTACCAGGTGGAGAAATCTAAAGACTTAGAAGAGACAAGGTTAGAGCTAGATCTGGAAAGAGAAGTGGGAATTCCTTTCAAACAGGTAGAAAGAGAAGCACATTCTGGGCTGAAGTCTGGCAAAGGCTGGCTAAGGACTAGGGGTCTTGTTAGGGTTCATGAGTAGAACTAAGGTATTAAAACTCAGTTGGCAAACTTGGACCCATTAGCTTTTATTCCTGATGCATGGAACCAGTGGGGTCATGCACAGAGAAGCAATGATCAAATACGCCTTGAGAAGATCATTTGGGAAACAATACGGAGGAAGATGAAGGTAAGAAGAAAAGGAAGGCAGAGACCAAGTTAGAAACCTATTGCACTTCTTTCAACCAGTGATTCTGAGCCTGAAGGAGGGCTGTGTTACAGCTATGGAAACTAGAAGAAATCATTCAAGAGACATTGTGTCTAGGTTATTAAAAAAGTTATTTGGGTTACAAAGCAGCATAAAAATCCATTCAAACTGGCTTGAACAGTAATGGGCCTGCAAATCTAAAAAGTCTAGCACCATCATTTAGGGCTTTAGCTTTGTATCTCCACATTTTTCTCGACTCAGTTTCCATAGTGTAGTGGTTATCACGTTCGCCTCACACATTTTTCTCGACTCAGCCTAACTTTCTAAGTCAGGCTAACTCCCTTATGTTCTCCAAAATGGCTACCATCAAAACCTGAAGGTATAAACTTTTTTGTTTGCTTTCAGGAGGGGAGAGTTGCTTGTTCTCCCTAAGCTTTGATACTAAAGCCTCAGCTGGACTCTAAATTTACTATCCTAGGAAGACACTTGCTTTGACCCAAACCAAGTAATGAATGACTGGTTACATTCATCCCTAAATAATTACGTTGATAAGGCTCAAACCAGTTAAAGCCCACTCTTGGAATTAAGGTGAAGCCAGTCCTACCCAACCCACAAGGCTTCTATATGGGGGGGAAGAGAAGATGGATATTGGAGAGACAAGCACAAAGTTTGCCAACCTTTCTGGACATCCGTGCCACTATGCATCTCTTCCCATCTTTTGTCTTGCTTGAACTGACATCCCTCATGTAGTTCCCTTGAAAACTCCTACCTATCAAATCCGGCTTAATTCTTACTTCCCCTTTGAAGTCTGCTCTGACTTCTTGATCTTCCCCATCACTTCCTCCTCTAAATAACTCATTTACTTAAAACTAAAACTTTTTTTTAAAAATTGTAGTATAACATACATACAGTAAAAAGTAAAAGTTGGTAAATTTTTACATGCATAAATATCAGTGCAACCACCACCCAGCTCGAGATACAGAACATTTTCAGCAACCCACCTTTACCTTCACTGTCCTTACCCATGCCTGTGACTTGTACTGCCAGAAATTAGTTTGGCCTATTCTCAAACTTGGAATTATCCAGTATCTATCCATGTTTATCTAGCTTCTTTCACTTATCATTACATCTGTAAGATTTACTATGCAGTTGTATATAGGAGCAGGCTATTCTTTTTTATTGTTGTATAGTATTCCATTGTAGTAATGTACAACAATGTGTATATCCATTCAACACCCCAAATTCAGGCTTTGCAAATTTTGACTGATGTGAGTAAAGCTACCTTGAAAATATTGTACTCATCTTTTGGTGGATATATACATTTAATTATCTCGAGTGCGTACCTAGGATATCCTATTATATACCTAGAACTGTTGGGTCACAAGTAGGCACATTTTAGTTTCAGGAGACACTTCCAGATAGTTTTCCAAAGTGGTCTAATTTTTACTTGCACCAGGAATGTACATAATGAACTAATTTACTTTTAAAATAAACTATTGTGATCTATTTATTCATGTGTTGATATCGCTTCATCAATTAGACTCTAAACCTCTAGAGGGCAGAGACTGTCTTAGAGTTCCTCATTGTTCCAGTGCCTAACATTGTGTTCTGCAAAGACATAATGAATGATTCCATCAATTTTCAACAAAACTCTAGCTATGACTTTTTAGAATTATATATTTATTATTTGTTATTAATTAATAATCAATAATGTAATTAATAATAACATGCTTTCCCTTCTCACTTTTGGGTATATATCCAAAGGAACTGGTAAGAGGATCTCAAAGAGAGAAATATTTGCACACCCATGGTCATTGCAGTATTATTCATGATCACCAAGAGGTGGGAGCAAACTAAATGTTCATCAGTGAATGAATGGATAAAGAAAATGTGATATATGCATAGAAAGTAATATTATTCAGCCTTAAAAAAGAAGAAATCCTGTCATATGCTACAGCATGAATGATTCATAGGATAATATGCCAAGTGAAATAAGCAGTCAGAAAAAGACAAATATTGCATGATTATTATATATATCTGAGATATCTAACGTAGTCAAATTCATAAAAACAGAAAGTAGAATGATGATTGCAAGGGGCTTGAGGGAGCAGTAAGGGGAGTCAATAAGCACAGAGTTTCAGTTTTCCAGGATGAAAATTTCTAGAGATCTGCTGCACAACAACATGCACGTTGTTTGTTAATACTAGCATATACTGGGGTGCCTGGGTGGCTCAGTCAGTTAAGTGGCTGCCTTCAGCTTGAGTCATGATCCCAGGGTCCTGGGATTGAGCCCCACATCAGGCTCCCTGCTCAGCAGAGAGCCTGCTTCTCCCTCTCCCTCTGCCTGCTGCTCTGCCTACTTGTACTCTCTATCTTTGTGTGAAATAAATAAAAACCTTAAAAAAAAATACTAGTATATACTTAAGACTGGTAAAGATGGTATATTTTATGTTATGTGGTTTTTACCTCATAAAAAATAATAATGTATTTTCTTCTAATTTTAGAATTTTAAAAGTTAAAACTAAGTAATTTTTAAAATTCTAAAATTTAAAAAAAATGCATTATTTTTCATTGTGGTACAAACATGAAATAAAGCAAAATAAATATACAGTAGCACATATATATATTCACAATAAGCAAAACAATATAGTCATTATTTCTCTCAAGTTCAATTTTTCCCAACAAATTCTGAGGATCTAAATTTTACTGATTTGATTCTTTAATCTATTTTTAGTTAGTGACAAATTTTATCATATGCTGTTTTACCCATTTACAGATTGCATTTAGGCTGTATAGTTCTACTAATAGGATTTGATAAAGATTAATTTTTGTATATAGTCTTAGCTCACCCACAAGAAACTTCTGAGCAGTTCTCCTTGGGTCTTCTAGGATTGTATTACTGGCAAACTCCACACTCATTTCTTCCATATTTTAGTTGCTTCTGTGGCTGCTTTCTCTTCCTATATATTGTTTGGGCTCTTTGTCTTTCTGCCTTAAAATCTACTGATGAGTTTCCAGAGTAAAGTACACTACCCCACACTCCTCTTTCATGGGATAATTTGTGGCTTCAACAAAGCTACCTGTTTGGATGTCCTCACTGATCGTACTTTCATTTCTGTAGAAAACCTAGGAGCCTGCTGACTTCCATGATGTTTTGCACTTTCATGAGCATCATAATAATCCAGGAGACTTGTTAAAACTCATCCTCTGGGCCTTCAATCCCAGAGGTTCTGATCAGCAAATCTGGGGAGGGACAGGGAGAGATGCTCCAACGCATGCGTTGGCACCAGCTGACTCTAGCTCAGTAGAGACCACTGTGCATATTCTTCCCAACTCTACATTCAGTGATGTCACATAGCTTGAAATCAACCAGGTAGGAACATTTATAACATTGAAATCAGCGAATGCTAAAAATCAAAACTCTTCCCCCCACTTCACCCCTCCTTCCCCCCAGTAAGCCAGATGTTAAACATTGACCAGCATGCCGCCAAATGCATGACTTTACAAGCAGCCAAGTGATGGTGATTTTGTTAGTCCTGAGACCACAGTTTGAGTTGCATGTGTGCAGGCACACGCACACACACACACACACACGCACACACACATATCCAGATTTTTTTAACCAATATGAAATAGTTGCATCCATTCTGCAACTGCTAGAATTTCAAATGCATGGTAAGGTCAAACCATTTATTTTTTAAGAAAGGGAGAGAATACATGAGTGAGAGCAGCAGGGAGGGGGAGAGGAAGAGGGAGAGAGAGAATCTTCAAACAGGCTCCATGCTCAGCACAGAGTCTGACAAGGGGCTCAATCTCATGACCCTGAGATGATGACCTGAGCTGAAATCAAGAGTTAGACGCCTAGCTGAGCCACCCAGGAGCCTCGATCAAACCATTTCCTGGGGTCAAAAACTCTTGATCTGTCTATCTATCTTTCCATCAATCTATTCATCTGTCTCTGATTAAAATATCTATACCTAATCTACATTCACATCTACATCTACATCTATTTTGATAAATACAGTATGTACCACTTCCCCAGATTGTCTTCATACTCTAGGTAATTACTCAGTCAAAGGCATCCATTTTGCTTACAAAAATCAGGAAAGAGAACTGGCAAGCCTAGTCCATTTCCGCTGGGATTTCGGTGAGTGCCCTAGAGTCATTACTGATAGCCAGTCCTATGCCATCTGATGGCATCATCCACAGCCATGATGATGCTTTTGCTGGTGGGATCCTGTCAGAGATCACAATCTGGCCTACATGGGATCTCCAACAATATATACTTTTGCCCATATTCATATGTGTGACTTCTGGGCCAAGGAAGCTGATCCAAATGGGCTTCTTACCTCAGCCATACCTGGCAGAAATGGCCATCCCCATGTATTTCCAGACTAGAGAATCTAGGTTTTGGCATCCAAGCAGGCTTCTTTTCCCTTGGGGAACATTCCTCTCTGGAAGTCTTATAGTATACTCCTCCCATCAGACCTCAGACATGACGATTCTAACACAACAGACCGAGAGGTTCTAACCATCTTACTCTGAAAAAGGAAGGAGTGGGTAAGATCCCTATCCTCTCAGAAGTCTCAATGAACCCCATTCAACTTGCTCTCCTCTTCCCAAGTGACCAGCTACCAAGAGCTCCTAGAAATGGTAACTTTTGTTGGAACTTAAAGGATCTTTCTACTTTCTTGCCCTGGAGCCAACCAAGTTTCCTAGGCTTACTTTCCATTACCGAGAAAAGTAAATCTGTTTCAGAGTGGCCATCTGCGTCCACTTCCTGACCAAGAAGTGATTGTAAACTTCCCTCGTTGAAAAAAAGAGTTCAAGTTATTACTCCCTATGCAATCTATAACTAACCTATCTAGTCATCAGGGGTTTTCAAATGTAAATGGGACAGTGCTATAATTATTTGAATTCCTTCTTTTCCTTTTTCCCTTAGTGTATCATGCCATGTTTTCACATCACTGTACATCACATCACATGTACATAGGTTTGCCTGATTCATGTTAATGCCTGCATAATATAGGAAATATATGGTACTATCACACTTAATGCATACCAAGCACATCTTTAAATATATTTAGTTCTTAGGACCACACTATATGAGGTAGATACTATGTGGATTCTGAAGTACAGAGAAATTAAGTAAATTGCTCATGATCTTAAAGTTAGTAGGTATCCAGAGCCAGGATTGGAACCCAGGCTGTCCATGGCCTTAACTCTCTTGCTCCTGGCCATGCTATGCCTGTACCACAGCTTTTTTAGTCACTGCTTTCCTAATCCTGTTCCAGGTTGTAATCTTTGTTGGCATCCCCTGCTGACTAGCACATTCTTGGATGCCTCTCCTGCCTCAGGATGATGTGTATTTAGGGAATTAAAAAATAACTGTTATAGTAGCTTACCTCAAAATTAAAGTAATTATTAGATAGATGAGTCTCCTTTAAAAAAATGTTTTGTATTCCAAAATATCAATAGAAATTACTTTTGGGTTATCACCAGCTTTGGCAAATCCACATTACATCCACGGGCCATTACCATCGATAATTGAGAACTCACACACATGTTAATCAATCATTTATTCCTGCCTCCCCTCTCTCCTGCATGGTTCTAGATGTTGCCTATCTCAGTGTTAGTTTGGGGAAATAGTGAAAGTGTATCTCCCTTTGTAGTCCAAAAAAACTGTCATCGCAGATGCAATGAGTTAGATAAAATTGGAAAGGTGGGTGGGAGTGGGCTAGGGTGGGTAGGGGATTATGCTGAAAGATTTTCCATTTTCACTGGCAACAACTTTATACTATGTAGCAACATTTCCTTGTCTACTAAAGGTGTACTTTCTACCCTTTCTCAAAAGCTCAAGAAAAAGAGAAACGAAAATTAGCACAATGTAAAATGTAATAGACTATGCTTCTTCATTCAATTCAAGATGTAAGTTTCCACTTTGGGGATAATAGAAAAAAGACTGGATTAAGAATAATAAAACTGAGTTCAGATCTTACCAACTGTGTGATCTTAGACAAGGTTTTCTTAATCTTGGCACTATTGGCGTTTGAGCTGGATAATTCTTTGATCTGAAAGACCATCCTGTGCTCTGTAGGATGTTTAATAGCACCCATAGCCTCTCCCCGCCAAGTGCCAACCGCAGCTCCCCCCCACACTCCCCTGAGTTGTGATAACCAAAAATGTCTCCAGATATCGCCAAATGTTCCCTAGGAAGCAAGGTCACTCACTCCCTAGAGTGAGAAGCACTGCTCTAGAAAAACCTCCAAATTTCTTAGAACTACAGTTTCTTCATCTCTAAAACTGAGGATCATTTTATTTACTTTATGGAGTTATTGTAGAGACCTAAAGTATTTACACAAAACTGTAACTTATGAATTGTTACTTAACTATTAAGTTTGTATCACTATTGTTATTTATTATTTAGCTTATGCTGTTTTAGAGTGCTATATATGACCTGAAATATATTATTTTAAAAAATATATTACCGATATTTATCAACCTGAGAATATATTTCCATGTATATTTCTAAGACAATTAAAATAGTTATAATACATGGAGCAGGTAGGCACTAACTATTCACTACTGTCTATAAACTAATAGTGAACATTGTTCTATTTCATAACCACAGGCTGTACCCCTGCTGCTGGTTAACCCTTTTTTTTTTTTTTTTTTTTGGTTAACCCTTTTTCAAAAGGTCTGCTGCTGTCAGTCCTACAGGAAAATAGGTACCTAGAATGTAAAGCAGATCCTCACCATCCCTATGGCCAGGGAAAAAAATCGCAAAACATATACGTTATTCAGGAGGCCAGGAGATCATCTCCATTTGCAAAGTACAGCATAAGAGATAATTCTTCCTAAGGAAAAAGCAATTTCTCTGATTCCTGGCTTGAATAGTCATCCCCTTTATCTGTGGAGGATCCGTTCTAAGACCCCCAGTGGATGCATGAAACTGCAGATAGTACTGAACCGTATATATACTACATTTTTCCCTGTGCATACACACCTACCATAAAGTTTAACTTATACAGTAGACACGGTAAGAGATTAACAACAGCAATAATAAAATAGAACAATTACAACAACATACCATAGGGGCTCCTGGGTAGCTCAGTGGGTTAAGTGTCTGACTCTTGATTTCAGCTCAGGTCATCATCTCAGGGTCTGGGGACTGAGCCCAGTGTCGGGCTCAGGGTGTGGAGCTCAGCCAGGGAGTCTGCTAGAGTTTCTCTCTCTCCTTCTGCCCCATCCCCACCTCTCTCACTCTCACGCGTGCTCGCGCGCTCTCTCTAAAATAAATAAATAAATCTTTAAAAAAAACACAATATACCGTAATAAAGGTTGCATAAAGTTACTTTCTGTCTCACACTCAAGGTATCTATTGTACTCACCCTTCTTGTGACGATATGAGATGACAAAAAGCCGGGGTGACGAGAGGAAGTAGGTGAATGACGCATGCGCTGTGAGGTAGTGTCAGGCTACTGTTGACCTTCTGACCGCGGGGCAGCAGGAAAATCCCCTGCTTCTGGAGAGCGAGGAAGGGCAGGAAGGGTGTAACTGACACCGCGGAATGTGAAGCCCTGGTTAAGAGGGAATACGGTACCGCTGAATGGTCTTCTAACCGTGCGCATCATTCAGAAGCTTGAATTGTCCTAACTGATGCTCATGCCACAAGTGCTATGTCCTTGGAGCTCCCTAGTATAGGATGTCATGTCTTTTGGAACCAAAGGCTTCAGAAGGGTTGATACATTTCTGTCATTCTTCCTGTGTCCGTCTGCAGTGCCTACAGAGTAACAGGTCCTTTCATGGGACAGGCACTGCACACATCTTTATTGAATGGCTGGATGATTATTGTGCTATATTTTCTTTTAAATTAACATATAATGTATTATTCCTTTCAGGGGTACACGTCTGTGAATCATCAGTCTTATACAATTCACAGTACTCACCATAACACATACCCTCTCCAATGTCCATCACCGAGACACCCCATCCCTCCCCTCCCCTCCAGCAACTTAACAACAATAGCTTTCAAAAAGCAGTAGATACAAAGATTGTGCACATAAATACTCAGGGAAGCTTTTAATTCTGCCACTTCATCAATTTATTTCAGGCAGATTCTTCCCTTTTTCAGCTATGCTCCTAACCCCACCCCAGAATTCTTGGAGAACTAGCTCTGATATGTGTCAAGGTCACACACTGGGAGGCTTTCAGTGGGGGTGGAGGCAAGTTTCCTTCCTTTCCTCATCTTCCTCTTTTTTCTTCCTCTGGTGTGGGTAGGATGGGCCTTGCTGGGCCTTCAGTTGGCAGGTTAAAGAAGGGTTAAGATAGGAGTGCTGGAGGCCTGCTCAGAGCTGGCTCTGGTCCAGGTTGTAAAAACAGGATAAAGAGGGTCTTTGCTTTCTGAGCATTGCTGAACCGGTTTCAGCACGGTAAAAGAATACAGGGATTTGGGAAGAGGAGCAGAATGGCAGGGGATATGGCAAGATATGATCTCCCTAGGGAAAGGAATAAGGAAACCTCAACATCTCCAGTAACCAATAGATGAAAAACCAACTTCTACAAAGGACCTGCAATGACCTCAGGCGTAGGGAGCCCCATTTTATCACCTTGAACAGTAGAGTGGCATTAGAAGGTTGGGGGCTATTCTAATGTCTACCATTCAAGGATAGCCTACTTCGTGGTGGGACTCTTCCAGCAGGGGCCATGGGAATGGAGAGAAGTAGAAGTGGTGATGGCTGGTGAAGTCACAAAAGGCAGACACATGAGGGAGGTAGATTGGCAAAGGTTGAGGACCCATCTTGACAGAAAACAACTGAGGTTCCACCCCTTCTCACTTTTTAGTTATTAGAAACTTTCAGCCACACAGGCTTTGTCCACGTGAGGGCAGCTGGGATTTTAGGAAAGGGCACCTAGAGGGGCATTTGTCATGAAAGGGAGGGACAAAACTGGTAATCCTGACACCATAGCAAGGTGTGGAGGTTGGGCAGGGGGGGTGGGAGGGAGCTGGTATTAACACAGCGTGTGGCCAAGTCTGAAAGTCCGCCATATCCTATCACCTAGGTATAGTGACACTCTTGGGAAAAAATGACTGAAGCAATGAATATGAACTAAATGAGCCACAATCTTGGAGCTCAAATTTGGGGCACCACTGGGCAAAGGAATCTGGGCCATCAGGGCATTGTGCAGGTGAAAAATTCCACCTGGTGGTGTGAGCTGAGTTTTCAGTGGTGACCTTGTGTGGCAGGGCAGAAGTAAAAGGGTCAATGGGCTGATTATATTGTCCAGTTCTCTATTCTAGAATGGGAAGGGACATTGGCCCTTTAGAAAGAGCAAACTCCCTGGGCACTTTCTTGGGGGAAGGAAGAGGTCTCAAGTGGCAGAGATTGGAAATCTATCTAAATTGAACATATGGAGGTATGAATGATTAATTGGAAACATAAAAGAGATGGACTTGCACTAGTATTCCAAGCTGGTGCAGCAAATCATACCAGTGGCATATGCATTTTCCAAGCGCTTGCATACAGATACACACACGAACACAAATAGTTTCACATACACACACCCTCCAAACCCGATGAGGCAGGTATCATTGCTTCTCATTTCACACATGAAGAAATAGGGGTGCAGAGGATTAAATAACTTACCCAAAGCCACAGAGCTGAGAAGTGGTGGTCACAGCTGAAACCGAGGTTTGCATTCCTACACACATTGTGCTTCAACTCTGCCATGCTGTCATTGAGGGCAATGGTTCTCCAAAAGTCGTTCCCAGACAAATTGCACAGTGTCACTTGGGACCTTGTTAGAAATGCAGATCCTGGGGCCTTACCCCACACCTCCTCAACAGAAACTCTGGGGTGGGGCCAGCAATGTGTTTTACAAGCAATATTTTCTTTCTATTTTTCCCTATTTTATTTTATTTTATTTTATTTTATTTCATTTCATTTCCTGTACAGTTAACATACAGTGTCATGTTGGTTTCAAGTATACAGGCAATATTTTCATTTGCAGAATGATTTTGTCACTCCAATGTTTGGAGAATAAAGATCTGAGATGCTTTTGCAAAATCTTCACTCCAAACAACAGGTAATACCTATAAGTCACACAGGGTAAATATACTCTAAGCAAAAAAAAAACAAACAAACAAAAAAAAAAACCACAAAAAACAAAAAACAAAAATCTAGGCTAGAAAGAAACCAATAATCCAGGCTTGGTCCTGATTAAAATCATGTTTATTCAAAGGTGTTTATTCTTTTAGTAGATAGATGACAATTGAAATACTAGATAATATTTATCTACTGTAACAATTATGTTAAATTAATTCATAATGTTCACTCAGTAACATTGTTTGCGTATACTCCCATTGCTAGGGAAGTGCTACCTAATTTATTTCTCACACATCAAAATCCAGTAAATTGATATAATTATATTATTTTCTCCAGAAATGCTGATGGGGTCTGGTCTGCATACCTCAGAGGGACGGGGAATGAGAACAGTGGGTGACATCATGTGCCATATGTTCAGCAATATCTATAGCAATGAGTACAATGAGCAGAGGTGAGAGTATTTATGCCAAATTTCTTCATTGTTGGGGGACGTGATGAATTTTAAGTTCATGTTTTATTCATTTCCCAAGTATTTTATTTTTTTATATGCCCTTAGTTAAAAAAAGATCACCAACACACTAGAATTTGTTCTCATCTTCCAGGGAAACCCATAAACCAATGGAAATATTTTTGACTGTCTGACCAAATGGCTGATAAAAATGTGTTATTCTCCAAAGGTTAGAAGGTCAAGTGATTGATTTAATTTGATACAAGATTTTTACAATAAATTTTCCAACACATTATAAGAAAAATATTGTACGGTTTGGTGAGGATTTCCCCCATGTTAAAAGGACAGTGGATTCAAAAAGTAACTAATTTCTACTTAACCCTGCTTCTGGCTGCCTTTCTTTGGCAAATTTTGTCTCCAAAGGATCACCAGGACAAACCCAAGGAAATCTATTCTCCAAGAGACTAAATAAAAATTTCGGAGTTAGATGCTTTGAGTCCTAATCGTAGGCCTGTCAAAAAAACTTTTTATAGGCCGCTATTCACAAGTTCCATTTCCTAGTTTTTAAAAATTGAGTGATCTCACATTCTCAGTACCAGATTGATCATGGGAAGGTTGTCACTGATACAAAAAGCTATCATCCTGTCAGTAGTGATTATCATAAAGACTTAATATGTGTAATTCAATTTAAGGAATGAACCCAAGGAAAGAACCTGCCAAGATTTTTTCAGTGTAGGTTAACATCAGCATAGAATATATAATGCCATAGGTATACACAGTGTACATACTTCAGTTTTATTTTCACTACACAAATACTATTTCCCTGCCCAGCTTTTCATTCAAGTGCTGGTTTCTAATATCTGTGAACAACTGTGCTTAGCCCTGCTAATGCTGATAAAAACTACAAATCTGTCTCTACTGTTGATCTACGAACAAAAGCAGTATGCCATGCACTCCATCTCACTGTACCCTTAATGGAAAATCAGCAGGGCTGTTAGCAAAATGTCCTATACCACAAAAAGATAATATTAATTCAAGCACTTTAGGAAAATTCCCCAAATCCATCTTCTTCTCCTGATAACATTATAGAGGTTTTTGATATACTGATATTTTGAGGGGTTTCGGCCTACGATTTACTAGCAATGCAATCTATGACACAGTCGTGATAAATCGTTTTCTCTATAAGCCCAAAACTTGTCAACTATCTTTAAACTCCCACCCACAGTAGTGGTAAAGATTTACAATGCATGGAGAAAATTAGGCCCATCTAGTGTCTAGCCACCATGTTTCCACAATATGGACCTTCAGTATGTTTTAGAGGAAGACATTGAGATATGTAACTGATTAGTCTATTTGACTAATTCCGATTAGTCTATTTGAGGCATTTAGAGAGTCAAAGAGATAAGCGCATTTATTTCTGGTTCCAGAAAATTCTGCTTTGTGACTTGTTTTTATTTATTTTTTATTTTTTTAAGATTTTATTTATTTATGACAGAGAGAGCGAGCGAAAGAGGGAACACAAGCACGGGGGAGTTGGAGAGGGAGAAGCAGGCCCCCACTGAGCAGAGAGCCTGATGTGGGGCTTGATCCCAGGACGCTGGGATTGTTACCTGAGCCAAAGGCAGACACTTAACGACTGAGCCACCTGAGTGCCCCGTGACTTGTTTTTATAGAGCATGTTAGGCAAAGAAAGTCCGGGGCTATGGGCTATGGGACTAATGACAACTAAGACAGCATCCCTCCTTTAAGGAAGGTGTTATCCTTTAGAAGATAAACTCCAGAGGGCAGGGTCTATGTGAGTCATTGAGACACTATCCTATACCCTCAATAAAGAGGGGTGAAGCCAAGGGGGGATGGTGGGGAGTAGGAGGTGTGGACATTAGTGTATGCGAGTGTTAGCAACTAAATCACAAAAAGGTGGGAGACTGCCATGCTCTCTCTGTATAAACTAACTATGTCTATAGTCAGGCTTGTGTTCTAAAGAAAACCACTGCCACTGGAAAAACCCATACTCAATATTGAAGAGAAGTCCAGAGACATCTCCACAGCATTTTCATGGAATTCTTTGAGACAACATCTAGAAGTGTCATTCATCAAACATACAATGAGTACTTGCTTTCTGAAAGGTGTATGCGGGGTATGTGATGGATTCAGAGGAACCCTCTGCCCTCTAGGAGTTGATAAGCTTTAAGGGCTGAAAGGCAGGTTCAGAGCCGCTGTAATGAATGTATGTATGGTTTGTGTGTGACTTGTGGGTGGTACTGAAGAACGTTGCAGCTGCGAACCCAAAGAGCTGTAATAGAGCGATGAAGAGTTTGAACTTTCAAATATACTCAGAAATAGGCAAGAGTAATATGCCACGGACATGATTTAACCTTGAAGACAGAGATGATGAACTTGCCTTTCTCAATCTGTTGCAGCCATTCTGACCTCTTTGCTTTTGCCTCCAGCATATCAGGTATGCGCCCCCAGGGCCTTGGCTCTTGCTGTTTACTCGGTTTACTAGGCTTGGTGCACTTTCCCCGAGATATCTGCAGGCTCCCTCCCTTACCTCCTTTATTGTAGTGTCACCTTGCAGGGAGGCTTCCCTAATCACTCTATTTTATATTGAAACTTCCATGCTCCAGGCACCTGGGTGGCTCAGTCAGTTGGCTAAGCCCCTGTCTTTGGCTCAGGTCATGATCCCAGGGTCCTGCTGGTCCCTCCTCAGCAGGGAGTCTGCTTCTCCCTCTGCTACTCAGAGCGCCTGCACTCTCTCTCTCTCTCTCTCTTTCTCTCATTCACTTTCTCTCTCTCAAATAAATAAAATCCTAAAACATTATTTTAAAAAACCTTCTATGCTCATCCCTTATTTGCTTTCTTTCTTTTAACAGCACTCATCACTATCTTCAGTACCCTATGTTTTACTTGTTTGCTTATTTATTTATTTGTTCATTTATTTATATTTCAAGATCCCTGCTAGAATGTAAGCTCGATGAAGGCTGGATTTGCCTGTTTCTTCACCTAGTAGCAACTAGAACATTGCCTAGACTGTAACAGGCACTGATCAAATATTTTTGGAATGAATGAATAGAACTTGCATCAAGGAAAGTACATTCTACAGGTCTATATGCCAAGTACTGACAAAAATGTTTATTAAAATCTGCCACATCTTTGACGATATGCAGAAAATACAGTCATGTAGGGGCAGGGATGGGGAGGATATCCATTTTCTTGGCCTAATGTTTCTAGGCAGAGAGTATTCTGCTAGAGTAACTTGTCTTTCTTCCCATGCCTGTCCTGCAGCCTTCTTAAGTTCGGTTGACATAACTGAGCAAGCTCAGCTCAATGCCTTCTTGGATTCTCTTTTTCTTGGCGGATGCCACAGGATATTTGCACTCTGGTCTGCTCATTCATGCACTACACTTGAAATAGGCCTTTTGCTGTCCAGCTCTACTGGCTACTGTGTGGGTGTCTCTATCATTCAAGGGTGAAGTATTGGGGAGATTTCTGAGCCTCTAATCTGAAGCCACATTCTTTCACCATCTGTCCTGGGTCTGTTTTTCCATCGATTCCAAATTCAGAAGGTGATAAAAAGGATACTATATATTGACTCCTTAACAGCTACAACAGGAAGATATCCATCAAGATGGAAAGATTACAGCTAGGGAGGTCGTTGACATGGCAGCACAAAGCATTCCAGAGGAAAAGAGTCTGGGACAGCACAATTTTATTGCAAGACTTGGCTCTGTCTTTTGTGACATTTGCCATGCTTTGCCATTTCAACAGTATTTTACATGAGCTGGAATTAATATAAGAGAAGAACTGAGCACTACCTACGAGTCCTGGAATGCAGCATTTCTGCCAGTACCATGCAACTCAATCACCTACTGGACTTAAATGAAGTGTTAGCACAGAGAGCCCAAGAAGGGCTTCCAAGATTCACTGACACTCACATGAATCCAAACAATGTGGCAGAGTTCTAGCTGAGAAATAACTTGGTGCACAAGAGTCTGGCGTGAAGCGAAGACTTTGAGGAGATCAAGATTTTAATCCACAGGGTCAAAAACTGTAGCTACTGCCTCAATTCTTGCTTTAGTAATAGTTACCCAGATAAGACTTTGATTGGGTCCAGAAAACCCTGGGTTGGCTCATCTTTCACGACTGCCAAAAACACCCATTGAAGCTTAATGCATTAAAACCGTAGCATTGTACCCCAAAGCAGTCTAGCACAAGGGCTACCCTGACTTATAAAATTGATCTTAACAATTTGGATTGAATATTTTCCACCAAATACTATGAATTTATGACCCACTGTGTCCCCTTTTCTTTCTGATCACCATCTGCTATCCTGCCTCAGTTGGCCCATTTTTCTTCAGGTATCCCCATAGATTCTCCCAGTGGCATCCTACTTAGAGCCTTCCAACCTCTTAAAAACTTAAAGCTAGACAGCACATGGTTAAACCTCAGGCTCATTATTTTCTAAAATTGTTGTAATGAAAGGCATACCATTGCTTTGTACGATTTAGATCAGTGCTGTCCAATAGAAATATAATGTGAGATACATGTAATTAAAAAATTTTAGGAACCCCATTTTAAAAATGAAGTTAAACAAGTGAAATTAATGAGATAATATATTTTATTAAACCCAATATATCCAAAGTATTATAATTTCAACATGTAATCAATGTAAAAAATATTAATGAGATATTTATATCTTCAAAATCTGGGCTGTATCTTACACCACATCTCAATGCAGACGAGCTATAGTTTAGTGTTTAGTAGCTACTGCATTGGACAGTGCAGACTGAGATGGTGTTACCTTCCATTTCTGGGAAGATTGGGAATTCAGAGTGATGCAGATTCTTGAGTTTAGGGAGAACCTCTTAGGGCTGTGTGAAGGGATGGTAAGGAGCAGAAACGGAAATGTTTGAGGATGACTGTACTAAAATCAGGTTTGTCCTTTATTTTAATTGCTTCGAAGGATTTCTACATTGTGTTTGCTGATGAAGGTTATCTGACACTGGCAAAATAATCCCAGAGCCTCTGATTTCATCATATGTTACGTAAGAACAATAATATAACAGTAATATATAACCATGATATAATAAAAGTAATCAGTATCCAGCTCGGTAACTATCTAGCTCACTGGATTGTTGTGAAGTAATGAGAAAGCACTAAGAAAAATTGTTCAGAATATTAGTTATTTAGTGAAAAATTGGCCTTTTTATACTTAAAAGATAGCTCTATTGAGGAACACTGGACATCCAGTAAACTACACATATATAAAGTGTACAATTTGACATACATATATACCCATGAAATCAATCAGGAAATGCACATATCCATCACCTCCCAATTTTTTTCATGCCCCTATGTTATATACACTCCCCTCCTCCCTGCCCCCTCACCCCCCATCTCTCACCTCCAGACCCAGGCAACCAACAGTCTGCTTTCTATCACCATAATCTGCAGGTTCTGGAATGTGACAGACGTGAAATCATAGTGTCGAATATATATATTTCTTTACCAGGCTTCTTGAACTCTGCATCATTATTTTGTAATCCATCCATGTCGTTTTATGTATGAACAGTTGTTGGAGGACGGCTTCGAGAGGTCATGACCTCTGATCGACCTGTGAGCGGAAGGGGGCGATCGCAGGCGCACCACGCCCTCCCCTGCCCTTGGAACGTGTGTTCCTATGATGCCACGGACAGAGCCCCGCGCGGAAGGATGCAGGCAGCCTTGAGAGAGCCACGTGTGAAGGCCCCAGGAGGGTGTACGTGGGAATGAACACAGGTAAGGGCTCCGTGTGAACGGCTGCGATTCTGGTGGGCGGTGCCCAATATGTCAGCTCGTTTGCGGGTGGAAACCGCCTCCTGCTGTCTGGAGCGGCCGGCCTCCTCCACGGTGGGCCTCCCCTTACCCTCAGCACCCAGGGCCGGGTCTCCCACCCCCAGGGGCGAGCGTGCCCGGAGAGGGAGCGACAGGCAGTGGGAAGGTGGCGTCCGTGGAGGAAATCCGGGTCGGCCAGGACCCCTGTGTGGCTTGGGGTGGCCTTGTGGAGAACTGCGGGACCGCCGGGACTGGCCCACCCGCGAGGGCAGCGGGCTGGGCACTGGTGGCAGCTCCGCGCCGCGCGGGCAGGGGAGGGGGCGCGTGGGGGGCAGAGCAGGAGAATACGCTGTTGGCGGCGTGCCATTTTGCAAAGCGAGGACCGCGAGAATACGCTGTTGGCGGCGGCCATTTTGCAAAGCGAGGACGGCGTCTCCTAAGCAGGGCTACCATCTGAATTAGACGCGTCTGTGACAGATGAAGGGACGGTTGGGAGCTGTGGGAGGAGTACACCAAGGACTTGGGTTCCAGCTCTGGAAGGGGCAGAAAGCCAATACTCTCCTGGTCGAGCAAACAGTTCCCAGCAGCGCGCACAGTGCTCCAACAGGTAGAGCCTGGCAGGAGGCGGGAAGAACTTCCTTTCCTTATCAAGAGCTGGGTAGACAACGGGTTCTGCGGACCGACTTCTGCCGGGGCTCAAATTCCCAGGTTGGCTAACTGGCATGCCTATTGCAGAAGGGGGCACCTTGCCCACCAACCCACTGTTTCTAGAAAGGGGGGTTGCTGCTAGGCCCTGTAGAGTATGGAAATACTCCCAGTGCCCCTGCCCCTATTTCTGTGGAAGAGAGGAAGAAATTCCTGCTGCTGGTGGATGTATATATAGGATGCCTGGAGATAGGAATGAATGCAGCAGCCAATGGGGCTGAACTCAGTGATTTTTCTGGTGACATCTCAGGAGCCCTGGTAGATTCCACCACATTCACTACAGAAGTGGTCATTCATGTATGTGGGGAAAGACAGTTTTTACTTCATTTTCAATCTTGATGCCTTTCTTGCCTTATTGCACTGACCGTAACCTTAAATGGAATGTCCAATAGAAATGGTAAAACCAGACATTTTTACTCTCTTCCTGATTTTAGAGGGACAGTATTTGGTCTTTTATCATTAATCGTGGTGTCAGTTGTAGCCTTTTTTATTTTTAAAATAATTATCTTTTATGAGATTGTGGACATTCCCTTTTATTCCTAGTTTGCTGAGAGTTTAAATTGAGAATGAATGTTGGACCTGTTCAACATCACAGGAGTTTAAGATTTTTTTGTTTTAATATGGTGACTTAAATTAATTGATTTTCCAGTGTTAAACTGGCCTGAATTTCTGAAAGAAACCCCACTCTATCATGATATATTATCCATTTTATATATTGTTGTATTTAATGTATTAAAGCTTAGTTTAGAATTTTAGCTTAGAATCTGTGTTCATGATGAATATTGGTCTTTGGTTTTCTTTCTTTTTTAAAATTGTGGGAAGAACACTTATCATGAGACCCTCAACAAAATTTTAAGTGCACAATACAGTACTGCTAACTATAGTCACAATATTATACAGCACATCTCTTGAATTTATTCATCTTGCATAATTGAAATTTTATACCCATCGAACAACAACTCCCCATGGCAACCATTATTCTACTGTCTGTTTCTGTAAGTTTGACTATTTAAAATACCTCATGCAGAATTTATCTTTCTGTGATTGGCTTATTTCACTTAGCATAATGTCCTCTAGGTTTATCCGTATTGTCACATACAACAGGATTTCTTTCTTTTTTAAGGCTGAATAATATTCCATTGTGTGTATACACCATATTTTCTTCATCCATTCATCTGTTGCTGGACGTTTAATTTGTTTCCATGTCTTGGCTATTGTGAATAATGCTTCAGTGAACATGAGAATGCACATATCACTTCAAGATCTAATTTCAGTTCTTCTGGATATATACCCAGAATTGGGATTGCTGGATCATATGGTAGTCCTATTTTTAATTTTTTGAAGAACCACCAAACTGTTTTCCGTAGTAGCTGCACCATTTTATATTCCTACCAACAGGGTACAAGGGTTCTGATTTTTCCACATAGTTGACAAAACTTCTTATCTTTTTTTTTTTTTTAATAATAACAATCCTAACAGGTTTGAGGTGATACTTTATTATGGTTTCGGTTTGCGTTTCTCTGATGATTTGTGATGTTGGACATCTTTTCACATAACTGTTGGCCGTTTGTATCCTTTGTCTATAGTTCAGTCAGGGCTTTTTCGGTGGGTTTTTTGGTTTGTTTATTTGTTTTGCTCTTGAGTTGCAGGTTCCTTACATATTTTGATTATCAACCCTTTATCAGATATATGGTTTACAAATATTTTCTCTCATTCCATGGGTTGCCCTTTCACTCTGTTGTTTCCTTTGCCGTGCAAAAGCTTTTCAGTTTGATGTAGTCCCACTGGTCTATTTTTGTTTTTTTTTGTTTGTGCTTTGGTATTATATCCAAGAAATCATTGCCAAGACCAATGTCAAGAAGCTTTCCTTTTGATTATGGGCACTATTCCCAGCCCAGTGTGAGCACTGAGTAATGTTCCCTCTAATGTTTTCAGGTGGTTATTTCCTGGGCCTCAGATAGATCCATCACATCATCTGCTAATCAGTACTTTGATAAATATTCAAGTATGTCCCTCTGCGGTCCTCTGGAGTTCTGTCTGGTCCTCTGTCTTGTCAGCTCGAGTTGTCTTGTTCTTCGCAGTTTCAATTCTGTCTTCTCAATTCAGAGAAACTGCTGGGGCCACCTGGGTGGCTCAGTTGGTTGGGCATCTGCCTTCAGCTCAGGTCATGATTCCAGGGTCCTGGGATTGAGACCCCTGTTGTGCTCCTTGCTCAGCAGTGAGCCTGATTGTCTCCCTGCCCACCCCCCTACCTCGTGCTCGCTCTCTTTCTCAAATAAATAAATACACTCTTTAAAAAACAATAACAACAACAAATCAGAGCTTCATCCTCTATAATGTTGACTCTAAAAGATGACTCTTCCGGGGATGTGACTCAGTCTCTATTTTATGTTTTTTCATTAGTAACAATAGCTATAGGACTCTAGCCTCTCTAGGGCTTTGCTTCCTCATCTAGAATATGGGGATAATTGTAGTTGATTTTCAGAGGATTTATAGTGAGGATTAAATGAGAGTATCTACAGTACTATTAGTTTCATACCTGACACATACAAGTGCTCAACAGATTAGGAAATCTTTAATCTTTAAAGATAACTCCCAGTTCTTGCACTACTATTGAATTTGCAAAATGATCCACATTTACTTTACTCCCTGCCTTGACCTTTCATTGCAGTGCGTGCGCCCCCCCTTTTCTTCTTTTTTTCTTTTCATCACTGTAGACTTAAGAATAACTATTTAGTTTTGTTAGTCATAATAGTGGTATTTTAGTTAGAAGCATCCAATTTCAGAGTTGGATGTGCACTTCATGACCATTTTACCCAATATCCACCATATCCATTGGATATCCAATATCCAATATTCAAAGAAGTAAAGTACAATTTGGAGATATGAAGTGATCTGTCCAAGATAATATAGAGTTGATAGTGGTGTACGTGGGTCTCCAGATTTTCCATCCAGAAGCTTTCTCCACAAAACATTACCACACCTCTATCTCATTCTCTAGGCTTCTCTCAATTCTGGTAAATACTTTGACATTCACGAATAGGAATTTTACAAAATGTTACAGACCCACTTATACCATAGTTCTATATAAGATGTTAAATGTTCTTTTTCCTTTTTATATTTATGTGTGCACGTGTGCTCACATGCACGTGTGTGTGTATGTGTGTGTGTGTGTTGGGGTGCAGATGAGGTGGGAAAATGGAAAAATCTAACCAGACTCAGTATAAACCAAATTAACCATCACAAAAGAAAATCGTGCAGTGGCAGATTGAAGAGATCCCCAAGTCCATCTTCATTTTATAGCTGATAAAGTTGTGACTTTGAGAACTCAGCCGATGGGTCTTAGTTTGATATTTGGTTAAGCGAAAATTTGGGTAAGCTAAAATTTAGTCTGAAGTACATTCTGTTAAACACAGTGTCTTTTCAATAGTTTGCAACAGCTTCCAGGATAGTGAACATGGGTGGTTATTAATGTAGTGTAGTACAACTGAGTAAAAATTCCCATAATTTCTTCAAACACTACTTTTGGAGAAACTAAGAGCTCCACATAACTTTAAATATTAACACTATTGGTTATGTACACTACCTTTTTTTCCCCTTTACTTTAAACATATATAAACAACAACAAAAAGTAGTTCTTAAGCTTAAGCATTATGGTGATAGTGTCTATAGAAAGAGTGCACATAAAAAATATTTAGAATTAGATTTTAGCTTTAGGCGATCTTTGTAAATGAGACACAATTTTTATAACTTTATAAATATCTTTACAACATCCAAATTATCTTGCAATAGAAGTATGAATTTTATTACATCACAAATGTATATTATATGAACGCAAAATTGGATGCTGTTAAATCCTAGAATGGATGATTATGTGATTGAAATTTCATGAATAATAATAATTTGTTTGGTAGTGGATCGATTATTTTTTTGAGAGTGAATTTATCATTTTCTTGACTGTGTCTGATCCTTGGATCCTTGGGGGTAAATTTTCAGTACAGCACATGGGGATTTAGCTATGTGAGTCCCATTAGTGTGAAACGGAGTTTTGCAGCTAAATCTATGAGCTGAGCAGTTGTTCTTTAATGTTATTTTAATATTTAATGGTTATTGCAGGGCTGTCGGGCTGGGATTGTCTCAATGAGAGAGATTTCCAGAACTTATGAGAGAGATTTTAAACATCTATTTAGAGCATATCGCAATATCCTTCGTTTTAAGAAGAAGATTCTTTAGGGAGAAACAGTTCAATTCAAAAAAGAGTTTCCCTTTAATTGTGGCAAATTTGAAACTGAGGTAATCGATTTCTTATTTTTATTAGAATTATCCAAAGGATTCATTAAATTGCTTTATGAAGTAACTTAGGTATTAATTTGGTGAAATTTTAATGGAGTGCCAGAGAAAGGAATAAAGCGTTTTTTGTGTATGGGTGGTTATTGTTTTTGTCATTCATTTTATAATTTTTTGAGTTAATTGGCACTTTGATTTTCCTTAAAATTCTCTAAGCAAATTTATAGAGGTTATCATATGTGAAGAAACCTCTATGAAGGATCAATAGTCTTTACCACAAGTTAGATTATTTAGTCATCTTGGAAAATTATCTCACTATAAAGAATACACAGCTGCATTCTTCCCACTGGGCATCTTTTTAAGTGCTTGGTGGCCTCCAAGAGGTCATATAGGCCTAAGTATTTTTGAAGAATCAGACAATCTTGTGTCAGTCCTTAAAATATACCCCATATTATTTTGGTCAAATCTAAGGAACATAAAACTTATATCTGAAGTACCCCAAGAAGTCATTTAAGGTCTCCAGGTAGAAGTGTTGGAAAGACTCAAAAGAAGAAGAAAAAAAGAACAGCTATATCCATTCATCACTTATCCCTCCTTTCATCCACAAGTTCAAATTTTCCTCTTGTTTCACTCAACTTAAAAACTGTACAAGTTTCCACATTCTGGAAACAAGCAAACAAACCAATTTTTCTGTCACACAGATCTCCCCTCCAGCTATGTTCTTAACATCCCTCCTTCTGCTTACCACCCACCTCTTTGGAAGAGCCATGTACCTCCACAATCGCCTCTTCTACTTCCTTCCGGCTTGGTGGTGTTACCATTGACTTCATGCTGGCTGATTCCGACCTCTCCTTAGTATCTATCTGACTTGTCCATCCTGAGGTTCTTCATAACCTAAAATACCACTTTCTTTTCACTTCTTCCTTCCTTCCCTTGCTCCTCTCTTTCTTACTTCATTCATTACTAAAAACATTTTTTCAGACACTGCTCTAAGTACCTTACACAGATAAATAGGCATAGTCACAATACTTGGGGTGGGAGGCGGGGCTTAGAGCTTAGGGTCTAATGGGAGAAATAGGAAAGTATCATTTTTTCTGCTCATTGATGCTAGAGTCTGGACTCAGGAAGCCACATTTCTCCCTTGATTGCTGGTTCCCTTCTAGGTTTTTGTCAATAGGGAGTAAACAAGAGAGATCGGAAAGCTGGAGTGGGGCAGAAGGCACTTACTCTTCCCTGTTTCCTTACCCCTGTTGTCAGCGATATATCACCAAGGCCCTTCACTCAAGCAGGGATGGTTGGCTCCAGTCTCCGGCTATTCTCAGCATTCTCAGAACCAGCTTCATTGTGCCCGTTCAGTGGTATCGGCACCAGTTGGGCAGTGGTCCACCTCAGCGTGCTCTGCTCTGCTTCTTGGTTCCATTATGACCCAGCAGTTCAAGGATACTCAGTGATCTGTGGCAGGTAGGGATGCTGTTAGGAGCCTCTGGTAAGCCCCAGTAGGGGAATTACAGTGCAGACCCCTGTGCCCTATTCTTTTTTGGGGAGTTGAGAGATAAATAACATATGGTTCTTCATTTTTTAGGTGTAATTCATATACCATAAAATTCACACATTAAAGTGTTCAGTGCTTTTTGGTATATTCACAGGATGGTGCATCCATCACCACAATCTAATTCTAGAACCCTAAACTGTCTGCCTTTTTAAAAATTTATTTATTTATTTATTTATTTATTTATTTATTTATTGAGCATGTGAGCAGGGGGAGGGGCAGAGGGAGAGGGAAGATAGAGAATTCCAAGCAGACTCCACACTGATTCTGAGCCTGATGTGAGGCTCGATCCAACAACCCTGAGATCACGACCTGAGTGGAAATCAGGAGTTGGACACTTAACTGACTGAGCCACCCAGGTGTCCCTAGGACCCTAAACTCCCTCTGCACACAACTATTCTCTTTTTGAAAAATAGCTCTTGGCTTGTTACTGGGCCCAGGTAGAGTAACCATGAGCCACTGAATGACTGTGCAGTATGACCTGGCCAGAATGAACTGAGTGTTGTCTGACCCATCAAGGCTTAATACTGGGTGTGTATGCTCGCAATCCATCATCCTGTGGAAATGTTGCAGAAGACACTATCTCCAGCAGGCTCTGAAGACGCAAGCGAGTTGAATGAGCCAGTGGCACAGACTTCTCTAACTCCTACTGACACTGCATTATCTCACTCCCTCAATCCCTACCTGTGGCCTCACTGAGGAATTGCGTATGGTAAGTTGACTGAGGAGTAAAATCTTGGGCCTGATTTACATATTTATTAGTCTGCTCCAGCTGTCATAACAGAATACCACAGATTGGCTGGCTTAAAGAACAGAAATTTATTTTCTCACAGTTCTGGAGGCTGGAAGTCCAGATTCAAGTCCAAGGCCTTTAGGGTTGGTGTCTGGTAAGGCCTCTATTCCTGGCTTGCAGATAGCTGCCTTCTCAGTGTGTCCTTTTATGGCCTTTCTTCTGCGTATGTGCAGAGACAGAGACAAAAACAAAGACAGAGACAGATAGAGATGTCTGGTGTCTCTTTCTAGTTAATTTTGTGTGTCAACTTGTCTGGGCCTTGGGGGGTGCCCAGGTATTTGGTCAAACATAATGCCAGGTGTTTCTGTGAGGGTGGTTTTGGATGAGATTAGCACTTGAGTCCCTAGACTGAGCGAAGTAGATTGCCCTCCCAAGTGAGAGGCAGCACTTCCTGCCTGACTACATTGAGCTGGGATCTTTCACCTGATTTCTCATTCACACGGAAACATCAGCTTCTCTCGGGTCTCAAACCTGCTGGCTTTTGAACTAGAACTTATAGAACTGACTCTCCTGGTTCTCAGGCCTTCAGACTCAGACTGGAACTATACCATCAGCTCTCCTGGGTCTCCAGTGTCCAGCATGCTGACTGCAGATCTGGGGACTTCTTAAATTACATCTCACATGAGATAATCTCTTATAATAAATCTCTTTGTATTGATTCTGTTTATCTGGAGAATTTTGACACTCTTAGAAGGACACTAGTCCTATCAGATGAAGGCCCCATCCATATGACTTCATTTAGCTTGTATTACTTCCTTTGTCTATCTCCAAATATGGTCGCATTGGGGGTTAGGGCTTCAGCATGTGAATTTTGGGAGGGATGTAATTTAGTTCATAAAAGCAGGGTTCAAGTCTGTCGGGGCGCCCAGCGGGGTGGCTGCGGGGAGCCCACATGAGGAGCGGGGGCCCTCGGAGGAGGGGAATGGGAAGGGGGTGCCGGGGCGACAAGGGGAGAGGAGGGGGTGCGGGTAGGGGGAAGGGAGATCGGGGACCCCAGGAGGAGGGAGGGATGCGGGGGGTCCGTGCAGGGGAGAGGGTGCGGGTAGGAGGGGTCGCACGCTTGGGGGCGCGCCCCAAGGACGCGACCCCCGGAGCCCGGGCCACGTGCAGAAGGGGCTGCGGGGGAGCTTCTCTGGTCTCAGACTCAGTGTCTGTGCTCTGTTTGGCCACCCTGGGTGCGATCTGAAGTTCGGCGTCTCTGCAGTCCTGGTCACGTGCTGCAGAGATGCTGGGGCAGGGGTGGATGCGGGTTTGCTGGGGCCTCGAGCCTATACATTTTGGGGAAAGGCTAAGAAAAATATGCAAAATGGCAAAAATAAGGTTTGTTACAAAAGTCAATATTCTTGCATAACGTGTATAGTTTGTATAACCTTAGAAATGTGCTTTATTTTACAATACAATAATTTACAGTTCTTTTATGGTAATATGTAAAAAGAAAAGTCAGTACATTTTGATTTTATTTATTTATTTATTTTTATTTTATTTTATTTTTTAAATTTAATTTTCTTTTTTCAGTGTTCCAAGATTCATTGTTCATGCACCACACCCAGTGCTCCGTGCAAGTCAGTACATTTTTAAAAACTGACAAACACCACAAGCATCACAGAATTTGAGAAAAAAATAACATTTGTATGAATTAAAAAAAAACCAAAAAACAAAAAACAAAACATGGTTCTACATGATATGTTGGCACCAACCAGAAATGTACTACTGTAGCATTACAATACAATCTGGAATGTTTTTAAAAGATAATGATACGAGAGAAATTCTTCAGGCGGGTGGAACTTCAGGTACTCCACTTGATTTTACTAACAGCAGTCCAGAAGGATGCCTATATATTAATTCATAGTCAGCAGGTAACAGTTTGATGGGTGTGGGCCAACAGTTTGGAAAGAATAGGACTGAAGATTGGCAACAAGGAGGTCCGGAGGAGTGGAATGTGGATGGCTTTTTGGAATGAGCACAGAATGTAAAGATACTTTGTGTCACATGTAAAAGCTCACCAAGGAGCATGCGCATGTCTCTCAGTTGTCAGAAGGACCAGATAATACATTCTATGGGTGTCGGTCAGCCTCTGTCTTGTCCGTTATTCCAGTGCTTGATCAGTGGGCCTAGGTATGCAGCATCTGTGGTGGCACTGGGAAGTCTTTGCATGAGCTCATCTTCCCTTCAGCAAGGATGACTTGGCTTCTGTCACTGCTGCGTGTCTAATCTGCCAGTAAAAGAGACCCATATTGAGCTCTCGGTATGGCACCATTACTCTAGCTACCTAGAGACAAGTGGTAACATTGAATTCCTTCCATTGTGGAGGGGCAACAATTTGGCTTCACTGGATATGGATATCCCTTTCCTGCCTATAATGCTTTTGCTGGCACAATCATCTGAAAATATAACATCTTATTCACCGTATTTCCCATAATGTTACTTCTCTCCAAGGAACTTATTTCATAGCAAAGAAAGTAGGGCAGTGAGCTCAAGTGCGTGGAATCCACTGGTCATAGAACCACCCCATCACCCTTTCTCCTTTCTCTCTCCCTTTATCTCATCTCTCTCAGATATCTTGCTCTGGGGGAAGCAAGCTGCCACGTTGTGATCAGCCCTATGTAGAGTTCAAAGAACTAATGTCTCCACAACAACCACTGAGGACCTGAGGCTTGACAACAGCCATGTTAGTGAGCTTGGAAGTAGCTTTTCCACAGTTGATCCTTAAGATGATTTCCCTCATGCTGACACCTTTATAGCCTCATAAGAGACTGAGGAACTGAGTCTGAGACTGAGACTGAGGAACCCAGAAAAGCCACAGCCAGATTCCTGAGTCACAGAAATTGACAGATAAATGTTTGCTACTTTAGCGGGCTAAGTTTTCTGTTCAGTTGTTATGCATCAATAGATAAATTATATATTAAATAAGTGAATAAAATCTCCGATAAATTGTAAACACTGGACTGCTATGATTAAGTATGTTTGAACATGTATACATTTTTTTAGAAATATCGGTGGCATCAATTTTTAAAAAGACCACTTTGGCATCAATATGGCCAATTACGTTAGCCTATGAGCAGGAGAATAAGAGAATCAGATAACAGGAGCCTAGGTGTGAAGTGAACACACTGACAGTAACAATGGAGAAAAGCTGGATTCAAGGAGGTACTTAGGAGGTCATCTGTCGGACTTGGACAACCAACAGTATGTGAAGCACTTTCTCTGTGTAAAAAAATGAGACTCCACTCGCCACCGTATTCTGTCTCTCTTACGTTGCTCTTCATTCTCTTCTCCAGAACCTACCCCTTCATCTGTCTCCCCTGAAGTGGTCAGAGTTCTGCAGATTTCATGCTAGGCAATCTCATCTGAACCCATGGCTTCTGGTACCATCTGTATGCTAAGGACTCCCACATTCCTCCTCCCAACACCTCCTGGGAGTGCAAGATTTATATATCTGACTCTACACAGAGCCCGCATTATCTAGTTCAGGGGTTAGCACACTTTGTCTGGGCTTTGCAGGCCACACAGTCTCTGTCAAAATACTCAACTCTGGGGTTGTAGTTACGATAGTGGCTAGAGACAATACATAAATGACTGAGCATGCCTGTGTTCCAATAAAACTTTATTTATAGGCGGTGAAATCAGAATTTCATATAAAGCTCACTTGTCATGAGGTATTATTTTCTTTTTGATTTTTTTGTACCGTTGAAAAAAATAAAAACGGTTTGTAGTTCTTGGGCCTTGTGGGTTGTAATTTGCAGACCCCTGGTCTAGTCCCCACCATGTTTCTAGCCTCATCTTCTGGAATTCTTTGCACTCGAAAGGTGGCAAACTTAATGCCCTCTTTTATGTTCTGCATTGACCGTCTATGGAGTTTCTATTGCCTTTGATGCCCTCTTGCCTCTTTTCACGTTGTGAACTCCTCATCATTGATAATTACTGGCTCAGTCGTATGCTACTTAGTGCAGCCTTCTTGGATTCCCCCGGGCAGAATTATTCCCTTGCTTCTCTGTGCTCTCAAAGTGCTTTGTTCCTATCTCCGTTATAGCAGGTATCATATCATAGTGTCATTTATCTCTTTAAGTACCTGTCTACAACATTGGCCTATGAACTCCTCAGTGTCAAACATCCTCCCTTACTCATCTAGTCCTCACTTACTAATGTCTTGAACTGACTCATACAGGAAAGCTAAGATTTTGTACAAAATACTAGAGATTATTTCTAGAAAATTTAACCGTAAAGATAAGTGTTTTCATTAAAATGACCGCTTTTTATCTTTGAAGTCTGTTTTTTTGTTTGAGAATAAAACATTGTCTTCTGAAAGCTAGTTTTCATAATACTTCTCCAAGGATCAAATATTAAAAATTCTTATAAAAATATTTTATAATCCATATACAAATATAAAAATGTTAATCTTCATTAATATTATTGCTACTACTCAAACTACAACTTCTACAGTTATTACTGCCATAGGTATTGCTATAAACCTGTTTTTAAAAGAAATTTGCCTCACTGGTATGTGGAAATCAGCCCCAGTAATATAAATTTATCTTACCTCCTGAAGCATGTATTTTGTGATTTATTCTTGCAGATATTTTTGTTTATGATATGAACTCTTTTACGCTTGTTATCATTTGTTTTCATACTAAAATTCAACAGTTTTTCCTTGAACTTTATATTCCTGTGATTTTTTTTAAAGAAACAAGTGTTTTTCATTTGTTTCTTAAATATGTCCATCTAAATATGATTTCTCATTCCACCTTCATAAGACATGTTCTTTTCACCAAACGTAATCCTGGAGATAATCTCAGGCACAAGGACTGGCAGCCTTTGACAGGGGACTACTTTATGATGGAGAGAAGTATTTTCAGTCTCTCCCCTATTAATTTCTATCAAAAGCCAGCTTTACTCTCTTGTTCCCCATGGAACTATTTCTGTTTGATTTCAATTAAAAATGAAATGTCAGCATTTCAGGATGCATTGTGCTGCTTTATGGTGCACACGATTCCAACTCATTAGGGAGAAGGCAGCATGTTTGGAGGAAACCTAGTTGGGATGGAAAAGTAGATTTCTGTTTCACGTTTTTGTTAGGAATATGAACCAGAATGTATTTTACAAGTCCTCTATTTAAAGGAAGAATCCATAGCAGTAGGTTTCCCAATTCCCATTATCATTCACTATCTTCAGCTTGTCCGGAGGTTTCTTCTATTAGATCATATTTTCCTTATTCCCAAGCTAAATTTATCTAAAAATAATCTCACCTTCATTTCTTCTCTGTGAATACTATATACTGTTGGAAAAGAGTGCCTAAGGATTGGGGAAGTATTTATGGTTCTTTAAAAAGTTGATTTAAAGGTAGTATTTTAGGAGGATTGGTGTTCCAAGAAAAAATGTCTTATGCTTCAAGTTTTGACAGTCTGAGACTTGACATATAAAAATTTGAATGCATGTGAAACTTCAGGAGAGTTAGTATCATTCTGGTTCTCTTCTCTCAAGGATGGGCATATGTAGGTAGTTATGGAAATGCATTGATAGTGTTGACAGCTTGACCAGGAGTGTAAAAAGCATGATAACGAGATCACTTCTAAAAATTTCAACAAGAGTTCTATAGTATTTTCAAAGAGCCAGCATCTGGAAAGTGCAATATTTTTCCACTTAAAAGCAAATAATATATTTTTCCAATTTTATTCTTGTAAAAGAAAAATGATCAAGGAATGTGCTTTCTGACTATCACATTTGGCAATACAGAGTACATAAACTAGGAGAAACACAAATTGTATAGCCAAATTTCATAAGGAATTACAATCACCAAACACTGAAATAACCTGGCAATAATTTCTAAAATTTGACAAAAAAAAAAATGACCCTTTCTATGGTGCCAAAGATTAGCTAATCGATGTGATTACAATGTGAAGGCTTAGAAGGGAGTGACCTGTGAATGGTAACTCTTGCCGTTAAAAAATGTGCTTTGCAGCCCTTCCTTATAGTGGGCTGATAGACTTTTGCCAAAATTGGATAACTCTGGCTTGTTACATTCTGTGACTTATGTTTCCCAGATATTTACAGAGTGTGCTGGATTTAAAGTTTGTGTTTTCTTTCTTTGAATATGTCCAGAAGAATTTAGTCAATGAACATACTAAGCATTGACTGTGGGCTAGATATTGTGTGAAGTACTAGAGAGAAATGTATTCCAGGGATCACAGGCTTTATTGTCCTCCCCAGTGGAGGGAATGGACAGGCAAACAAATACATGAAAGAAGGTGTCATAGATGGCCTGACAATGGTTTCTTCAGGATGCGATGAGGACACAAGAAGAGAGTGGTCAGGTATAGCTAGGACAGTCAAGAAAGACTTCATAACGGATGTTGAAGCTGCTGGTTTTTGATGAGAATCACTTCCAAGGCTGATGACTACCTGGTTTCAGGACTCGGTAGTAACAAGTAACCTTGACTTTTCTTTCTTTTTTAAAAAAAATTGAGATCTAATTGATAATATAACATTGTGTAAGGTTAAGCATGTGTATAGCATGTTGATTTGATACATTTATATATTGTAATATGATTACCACTATAGCTTAGCTAACAGCTCTATCTCATCAGATAATGGTCATTTCTTTTTTGGGGTGAGAACTTTTAATATCTAGACTCTTAGCAATTTGCAGTTTATAATATAGTATTATTCACTAATCACTATGTTCTGCATTAGACCTCTAGAATTTATTCATCTTCTAGTCATCAGTTTGTACCCTTAAAAAACATCTCCCTAATTACTCTACTCCCCCAGCCCCTGGTAACCACCATTCTACTCTATTTCAATGAGTTCAGCTTTTTTAGATTCCACATATAAGTGATATCATACAGTATTTGTCTTTGTTTAACTTGTCTCACTTGGTATAATGTCCTCAAGTTCTATCCAACTTGTTGCAAAGGCAAGATTTCCTTCTTTCTCATGGCTGAATAATACTCATATGTATGTATTTACATATACATAATATTCACAGATACATAATTTTCACATGTATAATATGCACTATATAGCATATAATGTATATAATATTCACATATATATGAATGTTATTCAGCCATGAGTAAAGAAGGATATATATATCCTTGTTATATATACATATATAACATCTTCTGTATCCACTCATCCACTGATGGACACAGGTTGTTTCTATATCTTGTCTATAGAGAATAATGTTGGCAGTGAACATGGGAGTGCAGATACCTGTTTTCACGTCCTTTGAATAGAGGTAACCAGAAGTGGGATTGCTGGATTATATGGTAGTTCCTTTAACGCCCAGAGGATTCAGGGGGAGCATCAGTGAAACATCTCTAGGGGATGGATGACATAAAGAAAGGAGGCCTAACTCTGGAAAATAGTATGGAGGTTCCTCAAAAAGTTGAAAATAGAGCTACCCTACGACCCAATAATTGGACTTCTAGGTATTTACCCTAAAGATACAAATGTAGTTATCCGAAGGGGCACATGCACCTGAATGTTTATAGCAGCAATGTCCACAATAGCCAAACTATGGAAAGAACCTAGATGTTCATCAACAGATGAATGGATAAAGAAGATGTGGTATATATATACAATGGAATACTATGCAGCCATCAAAAATGAAATCTTGCCATTTGCAACAATGTAGATGGAACTAGAGGATATTATGCTAAGTGAAATAAGTCAGTCAGAGAAAGACAACTATCATATGCTCTCTGATATAACAATTTGAGAGGCAGGGAAGGGGGTAATGGGGGGAAGGGAGGGAAAAATGAAACAAGATGGGACCAGGGAGGGAGACAAACCATAAGAGACTCTTAATCTCAGGAAACAAGCTGAGGGTTGCTGGAGGGGAGAGAGGTGGAAGGGATAGGGTGACTGGGTGATGGACATTGGGGAGGGTATGTGTTATGGTGAGTGCTGTGAGTTGTGTAATATTGATGAATCACAGACCTGTACCCCTGAAGCAAATAATACATTATATGTTAATTAAAAAAATAATAAAAAGAAAAAAAAAAAAAGGAGTCCTAACTCTTGTGTGTGTGTGTGTGTGTGTGTATGTGAGAGAGAGAGACAGAGAGAGAGAGAGAGAGAGAGAGACAGATTTTGAGAGAGATACTGTTTTCATCACTTTCCTGGCACCTGATTTGGCCACTAACATCACAGCAATGAACCTTCCAGTTAAACCCCTGCTTTTCATATTTTAGGCTGAATTTGATAGACTTTAACTATTTTTTTAAAACTAAAAAAAAAAAAAAAATTTTATTGAAGTAACATCTATTATTTTTAAAAACCTTTTTTCACTAATACACAATTAACTTTTCTTTTAAATATTTTATTTATTTGAGAGAGAGAGAGAGGGATAGAGAGCAGGAGCCAGGGAGGAGGGGCAAAGGGGAGAGGGAGAAGAAGACTCCCCGCTGAGCAGGGGATCAAGACCTGAGCCAAAGGCAGAGGCTTAACCAACTGAGCCACCCAGGAGTCCCTTAATTATTTTTAAATGTAATGTTACTGAGACTCCTCTTTCATTATTCATTGAAAAGTCTTAGAAAAATTGAAACAGTAGATGTGTCCATTAGCTAAGTATAAAGTGTTGATGGCCATTGAAAAACATATTTTGGAGGCTTCGTTTTATATGAAGTAAGTATGATGATACGCTAGGTTGATGTGGAAAATATTTATCTGGACCAGAGATAACCATTCTTTTACATCCTTAAAACAAACTATGAAGTAAGATCAATTTTTACAGAGGAACCTTTTTTTGTAGGTCTGCAAAATATCTGTTTGGGCAATGACAGCAATAAGTGTATGTTTGGGGCTGGCAAATGAACATCACCTTGTTCTATGAAAAAGTAATGCATGTGTAATAAAATGCCAGACTGGAAAATAGTTTCGTTTAGAAAAATAGACACATCTCAACAGATTTCAAAAGAATTGAGGGCAAACAATATGACATGTCTTTCTTCATAAATTTATGTCAGTAAAAAAACAAACAAACAAACAAAAAATTTATGTCAGTAGTAAATAATTTTATAAATGTGTAAAATTCCCTTGTAATAAATGTTGTGGGCAGCATAAAATTTGAGACTATTTATTATGGTTTACATAATGATCTCATACCAAATAATGCTTTCTTCATGAAATATTTGTTCACTCCAATTTGAAAAAACTTCCATGCTTCTACAAACGTCTGGAAAATTCATGACAAGACCTGTTGATGTATTTTGTATGCTGACAAGGAGGGCCTGGGATCACTATCAATGGAAATGTTCTTGATATCAAGTGAAAACAGAAAATTCATGGCAATGTTTATAGCTTTCTGGCAAAGCATTGGCTATTAGCCTCCTAAATATACCTAATTAGAATATCTGGGTGGTCGTGGTAGATGAAAGTTAGGCTAAATTCAGAGAAGTCTGCCATGTAAGTCATGCTGTAATCAGCCTGGCAGCCTAGTGCCCAAAAAAATTATAAATATAATTCTGAAAAGTATTCTTAAAATAGGGTATAGGATACTACCATGCTTGGGCGCTAAAATAACATCAACGTGATTCATACAAATGGCAAAGCTAAGAAGTTCGCTGAAGCATGGGACCAGGATAGGTACACGTGTGTGTGCAGCTGTTAGGAAACTGGGTTGTCGTAAGAGTCGGATAAGTCCATGGAGGTGCTGTGCTTGAAGCCAGCTTTGAAAGCACAGAGCTGTTCCTCATAGAAGTGCAGACGAGGCCAACAAAGGCACGGGAGTAAAATCTATCTAAAAACCTCCATGTAAAAGCACTCCCTTAAACTAAAGTTATAAACCATGTGCAATAGAAATATGAGACAGAAGTCACTATTCTGCTTGCTATAATCTTGGACCACAGGGCTTTTGTAAAACAAATGATTTCTAAATGCTTAAGGTCAAAGGGGAAGAAAAGGCATTTTATCAAACTTGTTCAGGGGGAGAAAGAACCTCCAAGATGAATGTCATGTCCTTGGCTCATGTATCATTCTTAGGGAATTCTTTAGGGCCTTTCTAAGATTTCACTGCATGTTCACCACATCTGGGTAATTTAAACCATTTTGAACACCATCTGAAGATAGTTGTGTTTTCAGCCAGAGTAAAGCATTTTAAAGTTGTTTTTTTAAAATTATTATGTCATTAATTGAAAATATAAAGGGCTGGAAATAATGGGCTAACATCCATGAAACTTTGCATTGCCTAAAAGTGTGTTAGATAATTATAACATTTAATTACTTGAGAGAAGCGAGTTTTAAAAGTTGTATACTACTTGGGGGATAATTGAATTAGCAAAATTTTACCATGTTGACTATAATGGCGGTAAGTTCTTATCATTATGATGAATAATAAGAATTTGTAGCTTGCATATTAGTACAGTGGTACTGTGCCAGACGTTTAGAATTCAAAAATAATATAGAGGCCCCTGACCCTATTCAATAATATGCTGAGAAGACCAGGCCCATGGCAGGAAAGAAAGGAAATATGGCAGGAGAGTTATATAAATGTGTCAGAAGTTCAGAGGAAGGCTCAGTGTTACAGACAAGAGAACACAGAATGAGGGGGCATGATGCAAGGTGGTACCAGAGTGGTGAGCAGGGTCAGGACCTGGGAGCCCTTGTGGGACGTATGAAAGATTTCTATCTTTATTTTAAGAGCAGTGGGAAGGAACTCAAAGAAGACATGATGTTCTTAGTTTGACATTCAGACATTGTCAGCTGCAGGTGAAGAAAAGGTGGTAGATATGCTGGATTGAATGCAGGTAGACAAGTCAGAAGACGATACCAGTAGTCCAGTGAAGAGATGGCAATGCTTTAGATCAGGGTGAGGACAGTGGAGATAAAGAGAATAAAGAGATAAAGAGAAGTGGACAGAGACTCCTGACAAATGACAAAGCAGGTAAGGGAATGACTCCTATCTGCTCCAAACACATAGGCATGCTTAAAGTATATAGCTGAGCTTGAAGGCAAGAGGGAAATTGACACACCCCCAAAACCTGACCTACTAGGTTCTGAGAGTAGATGAGTGGATTAGGGGACGATGTTTAATGCCTGTCCTGGTAGTGACAGTTCATTCCAGTGGCAGCGGTTACTCCCAATTTTCAGTTTTTCCAAAACTTGTAAAACTGGCCTCATTGCACCCTTCTAGAAACCCAAATACCAGCTGGCCAGCACATCCTCCTCAAAGGCACTAGTTTTAGTTCTGCAGGCTCCCTCCTCCAAGCCTTTACATTTAATAATCCCAACCCCATCCCTTTGTTCTCCCAACCCTAGTGGGGAACAGTTTCGTGCAGCCTCCATACTTTGGTGCCTCCTTTTTACCTTTTGCCTAATTAATAATTTTTCAGATTAACCTCTGCCTGTTAAAGTCACTGGTGCGGGTTCTGTCTGCTGAATGGATTCTGACTCATGCAGAGGGAATAGAGAGGATAGTCAAAGGCAATAAGCAGGCAGGGAAACAAGATTGAGAGTTTCTGAAAGTTAAAGAGATACATCTTCAGACTATACATCTTCAGACTGTAAAAAATCAGACCTAGTATTAGAATAAATAAAAACAAATCCATCTTTGGCCTCAAGGATACAGAGAAAGTCTCAAAAGCTAGTAGAGGGAAAGACAGCTTACCTCCAAAGAATGTTGCTTTGACAGCGGACTTCTCATAAGCAATAGATGCCAGACAAAGAAATTCATCATGTCATTTACTAAGTTAGGGAATATTGGAGGAAGATCATACTTGAATGGGAAGAAACCACGGGCTTGCATTTTTGGGGTTTTAAATACTTTTGAGATATCTAAAAGGAGATGTGGAATAGGCAGTTTCATACAAAGGCTTGAGTTCATAGGAGGGGTTCAGGCTGTGGTTGTACATTTGAAAGTCTTTGGCCTGTGGAAGATTGGTGAATTATTTATTTCTGTATAAAAAGTTAATCTGAGACTTACTGGCTTAAAACAACAGTAAACGTTTAGTATCTTTGCAGTTTCTGTGGGTCGGGTACTAGGGAGTGTCTTTGCCAGGACATCTGGCTGGTGGTCTTTTGTGGTGTTTGTAGTCAAGAATCAACTGGAGCTGCAGTCGGCAAGTTCATCTGAAGGCTGAAGGAGCCTGGAGCAACAGCTTCTAAGGTGGCTCACACAGAGTGGTGGCTGTTGGCAGTGGGCCTCAATCCCTCTCTAGCTGGGGCTCTCCCTAGGATGTATGAGTGTCATTGTGATATGGTGGTTGGCTTCCTCCAGCAATGGTAATCCCACAGAGCATGATGGAAGCTACAGTGCCCTTTATGACTTTCCAAGGAGTCCACATGCTGTCACTTCTGCCATGTTCTATTTGTTAGAAGCAAGTTACCAAATCCAATCTATATCCAAGGGGAGGGGATTGGGCTCTGTCTTTTGAAGTGAGTTTTATTGAAGAATTCGAGGACATATTTTAAAACTGCCAAACCTAGGGAGAGAATATGTAATGAGGAAAGGAAGAGAGCCTAGCAAATATTTTAAGCTTTGTTGGACATATGGTGTCTGTCACAACTATTCAACTTTGCTATTCTAGCATGAAAGCAGCCATAGACAATATTTAAATAAATGGGTGTGTCTGGGTTAAACCTGAGGCAGGCTGTACTTGGCCAATGGGCTCTAGTTTGTCAACCCTTGGCTTAGAACACAGCTAGGAGAAACTACCTACAAAACAAAAGACAAAAATAAAGCAAAACATAATCATTAAACCAAAGAGAAAACTAAACAAAAAAATCTTTCTTATTTCCTAACTCATAAAAGGGGTAACCTAGGTGCAGTATGGAGTTTAGGAGCTAACAAAAATATCATACAACTGTAATTTATACATAATTGCATTTAATCTCCTAAATGGTCCTGTTAGTTAGTTATTATTATCTTTATTTTTGCTTTTTGTTTGTTTGTTTTAGTGATGGAAACTGAGACTCCTACTTGTTTAGGAACTTACCCAACTTACTGGTAGCAGATTGGAATTTGAAACTAAGTATGTCTGACTTAAAGTTCTTTTCATTAAAACAAAACAAAACAAAACAATTAATAAAAAGTCCCATCGAGTGTGGAGAAATACTTGCAAACATGGCCAGAAAGATAGTTTGGACCATACTTGGGTATTAGATGCCAGAGAATTTGTACATTGAATGTGAGGGGATGATGAGTTATTAATGGATTTCAAGCAGTGGGTTGAGAGTTACACGATTGGAGCTCCAGTCTATATTAAGTAATCCCAACAGTGGTTTATTGATTACTTTGTGGAAGGGATATCAAAAGAAGGGAGATTAGACAAAAGGCTGATTCAACAGTCTAGACAGGAAATTGTTAGGAGGTGAACTTGAAAGATGGTAATAAGAATGTACAAGTGATATTTGCACACACAAAAAAATAGTCCAATTGAACTTTGGAAGTGACTGTAAAAGGAAGAACCAAAGATGACCCTGAAAATGGTGACTGGATTGATTGAAGGAAGGAAGTCATAAGGGGGAGCTAGTTTATGCAGAAATTAGGAGTTCCATTTTACACATGTTGAATTTAAGATGCCAACAAGACATGCCTGTGGAGGTGTCTTAGAGAAAGAATACGTGAACGTGGTTAGGGCTGGAGATGGAGTTTTAGAAATGTCCCTGCTCGAAAAGTTCTTGGAGAGAAAGAGGTTACCATGGACTATGAATATTGAGAAGCAACCAACTTTAGGGTTATGATGGGGAGGAGGAAGAAAGACAGGAGCAGTGCAGGAGCTTAGACAAGGCAGTGTGCAGTCTCAGCAACCAGAGGAAAGGATTTCAAGAAAGCATGCCAAATGTAATGGAAGTGGGTGCCAGTGAGGTTGAAGAACTAGAGAAGACTGTTTGGCTATGGCGAGGTCATTTATGATTTCAGTTTCTACCAAGATACTAAACTAGTCCAACTGCTGGTTCCTGCCAGCAAGATCAACCTGCAGGAGATGGAGTGGTAGTTCTCAACCCTGGCTGCACATTGTAATATCCTGGGACGTTTTTAAAAATGATGTGTTGGTTCCATCCCAACAGCTTCTAAATTAATTGGTCTGGGGTGCAGCCCAAGCATTAGGATTTTTAAAATCTCCCCAGGCGATTCTAGTATGCAGCCAAGATTGAGAATCATTGCCTCAGAGGGAGAATATCAAACTGTGGGAAAACCTGTGAGATTCCTGGAGTGACACTAGATGATCTGAAGTTGTGTGTTTGTGTTTGGGGAGCGGTGAGGCTTTGATATGGGACAGGAGGCAGCTCCATGCTTCCGTGGGAGGATATAATAGGAATGGAGCTTAGGAGCTTTAAGTTTTGTTCTTACTTCTCCGAAAGTTGCTGTGGGCCGAATAATGCCCAGCCTTTTACCCACAGAGACTCTGAGCTCTGATCCAGATATCCTAAAAAATAAAATCAGAGCAGTGCTGAAGTCCTAAGTTTGTGAGGTGCTGAGGAAAACAGGGACACAGTAACCTCCTGATCACTTCTGCCTCCCTTTTCCTTTCCCTTTGAATCTCCAGAACGGAGGATTTACAGACTATGGAGTGTCCTTTTAATGGAGCTTTTCCCAGGAAGGGCAAACAGCAAAGTGCTGAATAGAGCTTTTTGTAGGGTGAGGACTGATGTTTTCTGGTGTTCCTATCAGACTCTCCACCCTGACTCCCATTCAGCTACCCCTGCTCCTGCACTAATTATGTTGACGAGGCTGAAGTCTGGCTTGATAAAATAACTGAAGCCTTCAGTAGAAATGAGCTTCCAGCTCCAAATAACACATCTTAGGAACAGCACAACTGTTTCAAAGGAAAGCAAACATTGGATTATGTATTTCCTCAGAAGCAGAACTATAAGAAAGACATATAAATAATTTACATCTAACCTAATAAAAAATTCTAAAAGACATAAGGAAAGGAAAATACTAACAGTATAAAATAATAACAAAACATAAAATAATCAAGCAGAAATATTAGGTAAGAAAAATGTAATAGTTGAAATAAAGAACTCTAGTGAGATAAATGACAGAATGAATACAGCTAAGAAATGAATTAGTAAATTGGAAGATAGGATTGAGGACATTGCCAGAAGGAAGAAAAGACAAAGGAATTATAAATATAAAGGTAAGGCCATGAAAGAGAAATATAGTGACAAGATCTGGATAATAAGAGTCCCATGAAAGAAGTAATAATGGACCTTGGGGCAAATAATACATTATGTGTTAATTAAAAAATTAAAAAAAATGAAAAATTAAAAAACAAAAACAAAAACAAACAAAAATAATAATAAAAAAAGAAGTAGTAATGGAGAGAAAATATTTGAAGAAATAGATTTCCCACAATTTAAAATAAAATGTAAAAGCCCTCATGTTAAAAGATCCCTCAAAGTGGTAGATAAAGAAAACCTACATTTAAACATATTACAATAAAGTAGTTTCAAATAAAAAGTTCTAAAAGAGCAGGTCACATTCAGAGGAACAAGATCAGATTGATATCATATTAAAAAAAACCCCAATGTAGTAAGTAGTGATATTTCAAAAATATTTAAGAAAAACAATTTAGAACCTAGAATTTTGTATCTAATCAAATTGTCATTCAAATATGAGGGCCGGATAGGCGCATCTGTGTGGCTTAGTTGGTTCAGCATCTGACTCCTGGTTTCGGTTTAGGTCATGATCTCAGGGTCCTGGAAACAAGGCCTGTGTAGGGCTCTGTGCTCAGCATAGAGTCTGTTCGGGATTCTTTCTCCCTCTCCCTCTGGCCCTTCTCCCCCTGGGCTCGCTCTCTCTCTAATATAAATAAAATCTTAAAATAACAAAAAAGAAACCAAATATGAGGGCTGGATAAGAATATTCTCTCATACACAAGACCCTGGAAAGTTTTCCACTCAAAGATTCTCACTGAGAAGGGTTTTAGATGAAGTACTTAAAGATGTGAAGAGACAAATTCAAGAGAAGCCATAATAAATACATGGAGAAAAGGTGATTTAATACCTTGGTAGCTTTTTGTTGTTGTTGTCCTTAAAAAGTTACTAAGATGAAAGAAAATAAAATAGTGCATCCATAATAATCTGGAAAGTATAAAAGTCCGAATAAAAGGGGCAGCTGGGTGGCTTAGTCAGTTAAGCGTCTGACTTTGGCTCAGGTCATGATCTTGGGGTCCTGGGATCGAGCCCTGAGTTGAGCTCCTTGCTCAGCAGGGAGTCTGCTTGTCCCTCTCCTTCTGCCCTCTCCCTGCTTGTGGTCTCTCTCTCTCTCGAATAAATAAGTAAAATCTTTAAAATAAAAGAAGTCTGAATAATATCAATGAAAAGAGGGTTTGAAGGGCAACTGAGGTATATGTGCTCAAGATATTTTATTATGAAGTAAATACAGAAACCCAATTAAAAAAAACAAAGCATAGAATGGATTTTTAAAAAGACAGAAAAAGTGGGAAACAAATCAGGTAGTTAGAAAAATGTTTAAAAAATCTATAATTATAATAAATATAAAAGGACAAAAAGACAAATGTTGACAGATTGGGGGAAAATCGAGAATTATGCTGTTCCTACTAGACAAACCTTAGACATTATGATATAACAAGATTGAAAGTAAAAAGATTTTTAAAACAGGAGAATACCGACTAAAAAATTCGTATACATATATTAATAATTAATTAAGTGGACTTTAAGATGCCCCCCCTCCCCAGGGAAGAGCATCACTGGGAATGGGAATAATGACAAATGATTAAATGACTTCAAAATATATAAAGCAAAATTGAAAGAGGTACCTCAATCCTCATACTGGAATCCTATCAGAAGCATGTTGAATAGGGAGCGTAGGTTTCTCTTTCCATCGGGCAATAATGAGACCCGCTTCCTTCATGTTGGTGGAGACCATGTAGGAAACCTGGACTTCCACCCCCACTGGCAGTAAGATGTCACCCTCCTTTCCTCACTACAGCAGTATGAGGGAAGGCTTAACACTAGGGAATACTAAGGAAGAGAGTTAGGACTTTTGCACCACCCATTGGTAATGAGGCCATTATCTATCATGGTGTTAGCAGAGGCCACCGGAGAAGTAATGAGGCACTCCTACCCCTCCCTGCCAAGGTGTTATCAGTGGTGGTCTGCTGGGAAACTGGACTCCCTCCCCTTCCTGGCAATAATGTGGCGGTCCACCCTTCGGACATGCCAGAGAAACCTAGACTTTTACCCCTACCAGGCAGTAATAAGACATTCCTCCCTTCCTTTGCTGGAGTGGTGTTAGTAGAAGCCAGCTAAAATAGAGATTTAAATAAGATCAGGAGTCTCATAATATAATACCCATAATGACCAGGTTTCAATTGAAAAATTACTCATCATATCAGGATGACTGGAATTAGGAAGATCTCACACCGAATGAAAAAAAAAAATCAACTGATACAAACATTAAGATGACAGAAATGTTAGGATTATCCAACAAAAATTTTAAAGCAGCCATGATAAAAATGCTTCAGTGAGCAATTATGACTAACTTAAAACTAATGAATAAAATAGAAAGTCTCAACAAAGGAATAGAAGACATAAAGAAGAACCAAATGAAAATTCTAGAACTGCAAAATACAGTAACCAAAATAAAAACTCAGTGGATAAACCCAACATTAGAGGGGAAGGACAGAGGGAAGAATCAGTGAATTAGAAGATGGAGGAATAAGAATTACCCAATCTGAAAAACACAGAAAATAATCTGAAAGAGTGAGAGAAGAAAAGAAAAGCTCCCAAAACAAAAAACAGCCAGAAAAAAACCCCAAAAAAACAAAACAGCCAGAGCCTTAGGGACTTACGTGACAATAACAAAAGACCTAGCATTCATGTGATCAGAGTCTTGGGAAGAGAAGAGAAAGAGGGTAGGGCTGGAAAAAAACAAAACAAAACAAAACCTGCAAAGAAATAATGGCTGAAAATGTCAAATTTTCATAAGACATAAACTCAAAGATTCAATACGCTGAGCAAAATCCAAAGACGATAAACCAAAAGAAGTCACACCAACACACATTATAGTCAAATTTCTGAAAACTGAAGTTAAAAAAAAATTTTGAAAGCAGCAAGAGAGACAACTTAATTATAGGAGAAAATAATTGGAATGACAGAGGATTTCTCATCAAAAACAATAGAAAGCAAAAGGAACTAACGTATTTCAAATGTTGAAAGAGAAGAACTGTCAGCCCAGAATCCTATATCCAATGAAAATATCCCTCAAGAATGATCAAATCAACATAATTGAAATCATACAGAGTGTATTCTCTAACCGTATTGGAATTAAACTAGGAAACAAAAATGGAAAGATAAAAAAATTTGGAAATACTTGCAAACTGAATAACAAATTCCCAAACAAGCCACAGGTCAAAAGGAAATCTTAAGAGAAATGCAAAAAAAATTGAATTCAATGAGAATGAAGTGATAACATATCAATTTTTGTGATGTAGAGCTAAAGGAGTGCAGACAGAAAAATTTATAATACTAAAAGCATACATTAGAAAAAGATCAATATAATAAGTTCTACTTCTACTTCTACTGCTATAGTCTAGAAAAAGAACAAAATAAATTCAAAGAAGAAGGAAGGAAATAATAAACAGTAGATATCAGTGAAATTGAAAACAAAATACAATGGAGGAAATTAATGAAATAAAGAGTTGGTTCTTTGAAAAGAACAATAAAATTGACAAACCTCTAGCAAGACGACAAAGAAAAAAGAGAGATGGTACAAATCACTATTATCAGGAAAAAACAGAGCATATTGCTATACACCATATTGACAACAAAAGGGTAATAAAGGAACACTACATGGCTCTCTACACATAATTTTAACAACTCAGGTGAAATGAACAAATTCTTCAAAAAACACAACTACCATAACTCACTGAATATGAGATAGATAACTTGAGTAGCTCTATAATTATTAAGAATATTGAATTCATAATTAAAAGACTTCCAAAAAAGAAGTCTGCAGGACCATATCTTTTATTGGAGAATTCCACCAAACGTTAACAGAAGAGTTAGCCAAAATTTACACAATCTCTTCCAAAAAATAGAAGAGGAGGGGACACTTTCCAGTTCATTCTAAGAAGTGAATATTACTCTGATACTCAAACTAGGAAAAGACAGTTTGAACAAAGAAAATTACAGAAGAATATGTCTCATGAATATAGATTCAAAAATCCTTAACAGGATAGTAGTAAATAGAATTTAGCAATAAATAAAGTAATTATACACTGTGATCACATGGTGTTTACTGTCGCAGGGCAGGTTTAGTACTTGAAATGAAAGGATGGCTATTATTGCTGCCTCCTTTCAACATTTTACTGGAGGTCTTAGCCAGTGACACACACACAAAAAAAAAACAAACAAAAAAAAGAGATGCATAAGAATTGGGAAAAAAGGAAGTAAAACTTGAGTATTTACAGTAATATAATCACTAACATAGAAAATGAAAAACAATTTACAAACTATTAGAAATAATTGGAAAATTTAGCAAGATAAACATGAAGTCAGTTGCATTTCTATAAGCACACAGCAGACAACTGGAAAATTAAAGACAAGATGACATTTGCAATACCGTCAGAGAATATCATGTACCTAGAAATAAATCTAACAAAACATGACCAAGACTTCCACAGGAAATTACAAATTCTCATGAACAAATATTAACGCAAACCTACATAAGTAAAGAGATGTATCACGTTTATCAGGAGGAAGAGTTAGTATTGTAAAGATGATATAGCCTTCATATTGATTTATAGATTCAATGCAAGCTCAATAAAGTCCTAAATGGACTTTCATGAAGATGAATATAGTCTTTTAAAGATTTATTTGGAGTAATGAAAAGCCAAAAGTAGCCATGCAAATCCTGAAGATGAGCAGAGATGGGAGATGTATCCTGTGAGATACCAGAATTTATGATGAGGTTATAGTAATGAAGATAGTGTGATATCAGCAATGATGTACCTATGTTAGCCAACAGAATAGAATAGATGCCCAGAATAGACCTAAGAATGTATGGAACTTTGGAATTTGATAGAAATGGTAAGTGAGATCAGTGGAGAAAGGTGGGGCTGTCCAATAAATGGAACTGGAAAAATGGTTACTGTTTGTAAAAAAAAATACCTAATACAAAAATGGTTCCAAATGCACTAAAAACTTAAAAATTAAAATTTGAACGCTTAGTAGAAAAAATTAATTGAATATCTTTTACACCTTGAGATAAGACAACATTTCTTAAACACTACAGAAAACATTGATTATAAAAGAAAAGATTAATAAATTTGCATACATTAGAGTTAAAACCTTTTGTTCATTAAACAAATGTTAGAGGTAATGAACAGCAAGTATAGACTGGTCTATAGACTGTACAGTACACACAACAAAGAAGGATTTAGTATCAATAATATGTAATCAAATTTTAAGTCAAAATAAGTTTCAAAGCATTGATAGTAAAGTGGGCAAGAGACATGAACAGTTATTTACAGGTGAGAAATCCCTTATGTCCATTAAATACATGAAAAGATACTCAACATTATTAGTCATCAGGGAAATGCAATTATCTACATCTTAATTAGGTAACACTTTATATCACTTTTATTGGCAAAATAGAAAAATCTGACACCAAGTGTTGGAGAGGATGTGAATCTACCACTGATAAATAAGTGGTGGGAGTGTGAAATGATTCAACTACTTTAGAAAAAACAGTTTAGTATTTCTTCTTAAATATTCACATTATTTGAGATCTAACAATTCTTCTCCTAGGTATTTATCCAGGAACAACTTTTGCACGTGTACAATCAAATACACATAGCACATTCTTCAAACAGCAAAAATCTGAAAATAACCCAAACGTTCATTAACAAGACAATGAACGAATATACTGTATTATATTTACAGAGTGGAATATTACCTTTTAGTTGATATAAATGAGCTACAGTGACATGAAACAATATGTATGAATGTTAACAATCATCATTAAATGAAAAAACTTAGTCTCCAAAATATTTACAAAGTGTTTATAAAGTAAAAACAACTAAAACAAAAATATATTCTTAAAGAATGCATGTTGTTTTGAACGTCGTTCATGCGTGCATATTAGCTCCAAATAGTAAAAAAAATAATGCAGTAGATATTGCTTGAGTTGATAGAGCAATGGAATAGCAACATAAAACACTTTCTAAGAGCAGCATTTTGTTCTGTGAATCTTGGACATTGATGTAGTAGAGCGTGTTACTAGATAAAGGTTAAGGAGCATTCAAAGAAGAAAGGATTAAAAAACATTTATAAATACAATCGATGGAGCAAATTCGATGAGAAAGGAACAGACAAAATAAACCCAAGAGATACAAGAGTTGGCTAGGTGCAAAAATGGGAATAGTTTTTCTACAAAGTCTTTGGGAAATCTGTAAGCTCAAGTTTCAGAGTTTTTAGTTCTATGCTTTACTTATGTATTGTTCAATTTATTCTTTTATGCCTTTTAGGTCATTATCAGATTTATTTTATTGTAATACTTTGAAATACTTGGTTAGGTTGATATTATGTGTAAGTGTGCTTTAAAACATTTCAGAAGTGAAATGAGATGATTTTAATACTAAACTTGAATTTTTTTAGACTGAAGAATAGGTAAATTTTTAAAAGATTTTCTGGATTTGTTCTAGTTTTCTCGAACAAGCTACTGTAAAGAGTTTGATTGTTTTGTTGTCATTTCTTGCTTGGTTTTGTTTTGATAGATTCTGTAAGTCTGCCTCTACCAAAAGCATTTGAAGTGTGGTCTCACTTTTGCTAAGGAGTGACTATGCCTACAGAAACATGTAGATAGAATAAGAAATAACGTCAGTAAATAATGTCAGTAATTACGCCACATATTGTTCATGGGCCATATACTTAGAGCAACAATTATGGTCACACTAAAAGTAGAAAGTAATCTGTCTATTCAATTAATGTTGTTCCAAACATTAGAATATGGAGTTTAGTTGTTCATGCCACCTTCCAGAAGAGAAGAGATGAAATAAAATGGGAGGAGCGAAGTGGGTTTAGGTTGACTCATGCCCCTAGGAAGCACATTCTAAAACAGTCCGGATCTCCTTACTATGGCCAATCCTCCTCGTGTGGGCCAGATCCCTGGATGAGCCTGGATCTTGCTACACAAGTATGTCTGGACAAACTGTGAATTAGAACAATTTCAGCTTCTGAATTTTTTGACAACTAGGATCTGTCTATTGAAAGAAAAAAATTCTCTTAAGTCTAGGAAAATTTACATTTAAGTAAGTTTAAATTATTTCCCTCCCCCACCTGTCTGTGCATTCCACCTGTCCTGTAATTGTGGAATGCAAAGCTTACCTCCCAGATAAAGATATTCTGAGAGCAGACAGCAGGCTGCGGGTGGGAGAAATTTGGCAGGAAGAGGGGTGGGACATAGGCACTTGCATCGTATTCCGTAAGATGTATTGTGCCACGATCTGAACCTACACTTGTCTAGGCTCCAGACACCTACATCTGAGACAGAACTTTTTTGGGGAGGGTGCAGAGGCAGAAAATGATACACTTAGTCCTTTCTCAGCTTTCAGAATTAAATCTAATTAGCCAAAATAAGAATTCTATAAGCAGCTTAAAGCCAAATGGGAAATCCACGCACAGTGGAAGGCTAGATCAGATGAATACAAAAGATTAAAGAGAAATAGTGATGTCCTGTGGGATAAAAATGGCAAAACCAGAAGATTTTACACTTAAGCCGAAAGATGCAATAAGAATAAGAAAAGGATAAAGGCAAATATCCTTTAAGCAGATTCAAGTCAAGCAAAACACTCAATCAGAAGGTTGGCAAGAGAAGATACAAAGAGCAGTAGAAGAATGTTTTCATGCACTAGATACATTTGAATATACAAACCCTGATAATTTCATAGAAGAAAAGAAAATCCCAGCATCACTATTTTTTTGAGCATTTGTTGGTTATAGAGAATCTTATGTCATGAAAGTTATGAAAGACCGACATGATAGTTATATTTTTAAAAAGATTATTGTTATGTAAATAGCAATTTACATAAAATAAAACATTTGATTTAAACTGAGATTAATACTGTCATATTTCACATTTCCCCTAAAGGTCTTCAATGGAGAAAAGATGGAAAATAAATATAAATTTAATCATATACTGATGCAGGAGAATGAGTAGCATCATGGTCAATATTGTGTTTATAGTGAATCTCTTCTTTTGCTTCTCGCTCTCTCTGTGTTCGTGTACAAATACATTTTTACATCTCACTATTTTATATCTTTTATACATATACATGTACACATTTGGGGGAGAGAATGAAGAGAGTAGGGCAAATCATTAGCAATAAAAAGTTGGCAATAAAATTCTGCCATTCAGAAAGCTCAAAGACCCATGATATATTGCAAGATGGTCAAGGCCCCTAAGTGCGTTCAAGAGATGACAGAAGTAAAATTTCCCTGTAGTTTTCTTTGAGCTGCAGACCAAATGGATGCGTTGTGATGCTTAAGCACAGGATATAAGAATTACAGCTACGAGCTTACGTGTGGCTTCGTTTACCTGGAACTGCCACCTTAAATGGATAGACAGTGCTCCTTCCCTTTGTCCTTTTTCTTCTCCTTTGCCTTATCCTGAATACTGTGATTTGGCTCTCTTTCCTTCTGCCCCCACTTTGCCAGCCACCCCTTTGCCTACAACACATGCCTTCTCCTTAAGTTTGGTTTTTCTTCTGAGATATGGGAGAAACTCCTGCTAGTTCTTTGTGTTCAGCTTTACCTCCATTTCTCCTTGTGGGAGAACCTCCTTCTAATCCTATGTGCTCCTTCTAGTCCTTTGTGCTGTTTTTCTATTCCACAGGGATCTAAGTAAGATGAGAGGGCACAGAAGGAGAAAGTGTCGATAGCTGTGATCACCCTTGGAATCAGTCAGGGCCCAGTGTAGGGAGGACAAACTGGTCCCTCAGGAGTAGCTACTTCTTGGGCTACCACTAGTGCTAGGTCAGAAGCAAGGGCACCTCTTCAACTGCCCTTCACGACAGGAAGCTAGAGAGTGGACCTCCAAAGAGTGGTGTTGAAATTTGGAAGTGCGGTGCTATTGACTATTTTCTTGCTCTGCTGACTTCTCTGTGTGTGGCTTTGTGACTTGGAGCATCTTCCCCTCAGTAAGGGTTGAGTATACTTCATCTCACTGCTGTCAGGCTTCGGCATGTGATTTCTTTTAGCCAATGGATTGTGAGTGGAAGTGACAACATTCCACATCCACATAGAAGTTTCATAAGGCATTGCTTACTTTATCCTGCTCTCTGTATCCTCTGCCTTATAAACAGTAAACAGGTCTAATAGGGGCTGTTCTTTGGCTCAGGTCCAGAAATACAGGCGTGTAGAAGAGAACTGTAAATTTGCAGCCTGCCTGCAACTGACATGTGATGTGATCTAAAATATACATTTATGGTATAAGCCACTGAACATTTGGTATCATTTATTACTGAGGTTGCTTTTGGTGCCTTGAAAGTGGGTCTGGGCTGAAACAAGACCTATTTTTTTAAGCTTGGAGAGAAATAGTGGAAGTTTAGGTTATTATTATTTCAAAACATATTGTATTATAAAAAGGGGAAAATATATACAACTTCTGGGAAGACCATTCCTTTAATGATGATTTTCAAAGATTTTTGGTAGCAGAGTCTTTTATTCAAATGGAACCCGAAAACAAGGGACTTTCTTCCATGAACAAAACTGATCATTCTGCTGTCATTCTTTGAAGAGTCCGTTCCCGTGACAGGAAGTGGACATTTGGAATAAGACAACCTCTACCCCTGCTCTCTGGGCCTGGATACCAAGGAATCTGGGCATACTCAAGGGTATTTCCAGGTACCTGGGTAAGGATGGCCCCAGTCCGTCAGTAGTGAAGCCATCTGAGACAGTTGACAGCAGAGTAGACAACACCCTGTGGGAAGGATCTCAGCTATCTGGCTGTTTCCTGTGACCTTGAAGGCACAGGCTATATAGCCTGAATAGATGAGAGAACACAAAAGACACCTCCTCTCATTCCAGTCAGCTCTCTCTGACATATCAGAAGGAACCTGGAGAGTGGGCTGATGACCTTCCATTAGCCAAGTTGGGGAACCGAATTGTCGAAATGTAGATATACAGATGGTTTGATTAAGTTACGTCGTTTATACCTGCAAGTTGACGAAATTTGAGGATGTGCTAGATTTAATTAGTGGCCCCAATATTTCATCTCCCCTTCATACTTTGTCATATAAAGATAGCAGTCCTTCCCACAAAGGATGTAATGTAACTCTATGCCACTTGAATTCAGGCTTCACCTTGCAACTTGCTTTGGCCAATGAGATGTTAACCGCTTGATATAGCAGGAGCTTGAAATGTGCTTGGCCATGGGTCTTGCCCTTTTGCTATCATCCCCAAAAGAATATGCCCTGGCTGGCCTGTTGGTCTGAGGAGAATGAGAGATATATGAAACAGACCCACCCCAGCTCACTGACCGAACAAGAAATAAATGCTATTGTATATGCCACTGAGATTTTGAGGTTGATGTTGCATGACCATAGTTGACTAATATTGGAGGATATTTGCATTATGATACCAAAGTTCAATGGATGCTTTAGAGACAGGAGGATGGGGATAATGAGAGGAAACTGTTCTTTTTCTGAGTAGACGAAAATAAATCCTTGTGGACAGTAACAGGTGGTTAGAGTGGAGAGGAATGAGTGGAGGCCATTCTCCATGGTACCTGAAGAAGCAAAAGGTTGGAGTTCCCCAAGTGTTATATTCCTTGTTAAATGTGAGCCTCTGTGAATGGAGTTTTGCATTGTGATTTTAAGTGGATGAATGCAAGTAAAAATGGACAAAAGTGTAGACTTGAAGGAGAAAAGCAGAAAGACTGATGAGAGGGTCAACAGTTCTAATGGCTTCACTATTATAGCTTTAGGCTGCAGAATAAAAGTTTCTAGGCACACTGCAACCTGGGAGAAATACCTCAAAATCCCCCAACTCCTAAATCCTCACATTTCTAACCATCTGATGACCCATCCAGCTGCAAAAACCATTTGTTACCTTGCTAGGGGTTTTTGCTCTTAGAGGTAGATTGGGCTTTGTATTGACCATACTGGGCAAATTATAGTTGGAGTGGCGAGAACAGGGGGAGAAGTGCATTTCTTCTCTGTGGTGTGGTCCTCTTTGATCTTCTCATTGTCAGAGAGAAAGGTCCCCATTGACCCACAACTGACAGGGTTCGGTTAATGTGAGGATAACAACAGGTAGATGGTACAGGGAGACCTCCCTTCTGCTGCCTGTTTGTAGCTAAAGCAGATGAAGCAAACAAAAAGGAAGATATTGAGAAAGTGAAGATCCAGGAAACAAAAATAATTTGGCCCTTCTATGGACAATTTATCAGTGTTTTGGCAGTTGATGCCCTTGTTGTAGAAAAGGAAATTGGTATATCCTTTCCAAATGAATTAAGCCCAATTAATATAACATACAAAAATACTACATGGCAATATTAGACAATGGGAGTTTCACATTTGAGAAGTATTTATTTTAAAAGTTTTTGTGATATATTTCTTTCAAAGTACAATTCTTCAATAAAATAAATTATGTGGTATGATATTCTGAATTGCTTGAACAAGAAAGGAAATAGAAGTCTGAGATCATAAGATTTTTTTGAAGGCAGATGCACCAGAATTTGTACATTTAAATGTACAATTTTACAACTTTACTCAAAATATTAAATATGCTTCTCTTTTAGAAATGCTTTTAGAGCTTGCAGCTCACTAACATGAATATCCTCAATGATGGTACATGTTTATTTTTAAGGGTGAATTTTATTTCTGAAAATAACTCAAGTTATTTTGATTCAAGTTTTTGGGCAACCCAAAACAAAAGCTTTTAGGCTGAATTTCCTCATATGTTTAACATATTGGCTCAGATGCATCTGTGGAATGACTTACTACTCTCAGGGAGACAAATTTCATATCTTGATATATTCAATAAAATGAAATTAATCTCTGTCATCAGATCTTGTACCTGAATCAAAGGAGATCAGTGATGACTCATGCATCTTTTCACTTTTACTTTTGGGCTTTGATTTTTTCTTCTTCTTTGAATTAAATTAAAAACATTGTGGCTCAGTTTGACTGGGAATTAGATATCTAGACATTTGGTCAAACATTATTGTGGGTGTGTCTGTGAGGGTTTTTCTGAATCAGATTAACATTTGAGTTGGTAGGCTGAGTAAAGCAGGTTGTTCTCCCTAGTGTGGATGGGCCTTGTCCAATTGAAAACTTGAACAGCACAAAAAGGCTGAGTTAGAGGAAACTCCTTCTCTCCAGTGTCTTAGCTGGGATGTTGGTCTTTTCCTGCCTTCTGACTGGAACTGGAGAGTCAACTCTTTGTAAGTTTTGACCCTGATGGCTTTTGGATTGGAATTTGCACCAGTCAAGCTTGCCAAGCACAAATCTTGGAACTTCGGAGTCTGTAATCCTGTGAGCCAATTCCTTACAATAACTAAATTCCTCCTTCCCTTCCCTCGCTCCCCTCCTCTTCCCTCTTCCCCCATCCACTCCCCTTCCCTTCCCTTTTTATTGGTTCTGTATCTCTAGAGAATGCTGACTAACACAACTTCTCTGGCTAAGACTGGCGGGGGATGATGGAATTGAACCTTTAGACATAGAGCTTTAAATGACTTCAACTGGTAAAGGCTGGATAAATCGGAGAATGACGTTTGGTTTTATCTTAGTAACTACTCTATTGAGAACAATACAGTACTAAGCTATGTCCCTGAAGACTTCCATTTAAGCAAAATAAGTGAGATGTATTGATTTAGTGTTTTGGTTATCTATTAAATCAACATATTAACTTTAACTGAATGTCTGCCTAGTTTGTGTGCATTAGCTTCATCTGCTTATTGAGAGATTTGTAAAATTAAGACCATATCCAAAACTGAGATGAAAGTTAATGAAATATCAACATTTCTATTATGGTTTTGTACTAGTTCCATTGTATTTCAACATCAGGTTTATTAAATAAACTTTAAGGTTAAAATTTTGCCATGTGGAAGGTTTATTTCAGCTTTTTTAACGTATTGAGACAATTGAACTAGTGTTAATAAAATATTCCAGGTGCATTTTGTAATTGGTTTTCCCTTTACATATTTTTAGCAATACAATCAGGAGAAGCAAGTTAAGTCTGAAGGAGATTTGCCAAGGTCATTTCCAAGTCTATATGCTCTGGGGTTAGGAATTGAGACTGAATGTTTTATTGAGGAAACGCTTGGTCTCTATGACAGCATGGCTATTGTTCTGTATATTAAGAAGGCTTATGTGCTCTGAAAACACTTTAATAACAAATCATTCTGAATATTTCTAGAAGGTTATTTTTCCAAAGAAATTTTCTAAATTATGTACTATCTTATTACTTTGCCAGCTTTTCAATTTTATGTCATTAAAGAAATAAATGCAGACAACAGTAGCAAATTACAGCAACATAAAACCCCTTTGTAAACCACATTCTACAAAGTTGAATGGAGAATAAAATAAAATGGGATATACTGGATAAGGCATAGTAAATAGTAAGTATACTGAATATATCGGAACTTGCTTGGAAAATTAAAAAGTGACTACCAAATGGAAGTGTTTTAGTGTTCAAATTTTCTGAATAGTAAAAAACAAAACAAAACATCAAGATAACAACATTAAAAGCACTCATAGCTAAAATATTACCAAGAAACAGTTTAACAGATTTTTAAAAGGCCTTTTTTAAAAAAATTTTTTATTATTTTTTTATTTTTTAATTAACACATAATGTATTATTTGCCCCAGGGTACATGTCTGTGGATCCTCAGGCTTACACATTTCACAGCACTTACCATAGCACATACGCTCCTCAGTGTCCATAACCCAGCCACCCTATCCCTACCCGCCCCTACCCCCCAGCCACCCTATCCCTACCCGCCCCTACCCCCCAGCCACCCTCAGTTTGTTTCATGAGTTTAGGAGTCTCTTATGGTTTGTCTCCTTCCTGATCCCCTCTTGTTTCATTTCCCTCTCCCACCCCCCACAACCCCCCACCCTGCCTCTCGAATTCTTCATGTCAGAGAGATCATATGATAATTGTCTTTCTCTGATTGATTTACTTCGCTTAGCATAATACCC
>CM052889.1:17039537-17072200 GCA_028534135.1 Potos flavus | reverse complement strand
GGAATGTTGAAAAAAATCAGTGAACATATGTGAAGGTCAATATTCCGTAAAAGTACAGATGTGCTTGTTAATAGAAATTGCATTCTTGAATCTCCCAAGGGCCTGGAACCATAGTTCACACATTAGTAGACAACTCATTAATATTTGTTGAATGAATTTCATAGGCACATAAATGAATCAGATATTTACTGTTATGGTAATTTCAAGTAGATTGCATCCATTTTTACTGCTCTTTAAAAAGGACGGTGTATATATTCAACCTCGCGATTCTGTCACATCAGTACAATCGATGATATGATGCTGTTTATGTAATCAGACTTCACAATAAAAGTAAAACTCCTTTTTTTTTCAAATCCAAAAGTGATGTCAAGGAAAATGGCTTTTAAGTCATTGAATGTTGATATCTGCTGGTTTAAGAAATGTGCCTGAACACATTTGATCTTTTTCAGGTTGGGTGGCTGCCTCAATGCATAGCCAGAAATGGAGGAAAACACTTGGTTAATAACATCCTAACTCCCTTTAATGTTTTTGTTTACTCCAGCCTTGCATGACCAGCAGCAGGGTAATTGTGTTAAGTTTGGGTAAAATAGTTCTCATCACACAGACCCCCAGCAGGGCACAGGAAGTTAGTTTAACTAAACTGTATCTATTTTGGAATAGAAATACAAGTACTAAAATAAAAACAGAGAAAATCTTTTTCACATTAAGGACATTAAAAAGCTGAATGGACTTGGCTGGTGGCTTAGTTAATAGAAGGTAGATGTCATAACTTAAGATTCTTTATTATTTAGGAATTTTGAGAGTCCTCTTTACTGTTAGATGAAGAGTATTTCTTTCTAGAAGCAGATACATCTGTCTATCCATCTATCTGCTTTGGAGATACGGGATATTTTATATTTTATAAATACTTTATATTTTATAAATATTTTATTTTATAGATACTTATATATTGATATATATTATATGTATCATATTGTATTTATAGATACATATCTATAAAATAGATTTTATACATATATATGTATATATATATGCAGAGAAGAGAGAGCTCCAAAATATCCAAAAATCAAGCATCAGCTTTCTTTTTTTTTAAAGATTTTATTTATTTATTTGACACAGAGAGAGAGAGATCACAAGTAGGCAGAGAGGCAGGCAGAGAGAGAGTGGGGGAGAAGCAGACTCCCTGCTGAGCAGAGAGCCCGATGTGGGGCTCGATCCCAGGACCCCGAGATCATGACCTGAGCTGAAGGCAGAGGCTTAACCCACTGAGCCATCCAGGCGCCCAAGCATCAGCTTTTTAATACTTATTTTGAAGTGTTTATTTTGTAGCATCAGGAAAAATATTTCAAAGTCCATTTGGAGGACCGTAATCTCTAAATAACCTGTAATGGTGCAGTATCGGAGTATAGTCATTGAACCAGGAGTCAGGGCAAAGCCAAACGATGTACTCTGGCATTTTCCCATTTCCCTGAGTGATTTCATCTCCTATTCTAAAAATAGGATAAAATGGAGATGGCTTCACGTGCTTCCACCTCCCACATATGTCCTGATCTTCTCCATCATTGAATAAAAAAAAAAATGTACTTGCAAATGAATCATTAATTCCATAAGGAGTTTTCTTCTGTTTTCCTGCGCAGGTAACATTTTGTTTCACAAGCCTCAGTCGCTTAGTATTTTGGGCTTGGCTTTTCTTATAATAAACCACATTACTCATAAATGTGAGCAACGCTTTTGGTTGTTTGTTCCAATTCGTTTCCCTTTTTTTGAAGCAATGCCCCTCAATCCTTGCTTTAGTTTTCAACCCGATAAGCAGGGCCAATTGGGCATCCCAAAAGGTACAGATTTTGATACCTCGTTCTGAATGTGTATTTCTATTTAGCTTCTAATAAGATTCTGAATATGACTTCTCTATGACTCAAAAAAATTTTTAGAAATTGCAATTACACGGGGTATCTACTGAACTCAGTTTCTAATAAAGGAATTTTTAAATGCTCCTAGTCCCTCTCTCTTCACTCTAACCAGGAATTCGTGAGGGGAAGTGACCGATGTGCCAGCTTTTGCAGGCGACTCAGGGACTTCTGTGTCACTCCTATCTTTCATAAGGAAAGAGGCTATTATCCGTGTGTTATTTTCATCAGGAATACAGTGGCAACATCTTCATTAGAAACAGAGAGTGCGCTTGATGCGCTCTGTTGTGATAATGAGGGGAAGGGTGTGAACAAGAAGATAAGAGGAACAAGTATCTCACTGGAAGCATTCCACCTGGCTTCTGCTTCATTTTATTTAATTGGATGAGGAACATTTTCTGCCTGTGAAAACTGCCAAATGTCCCAGATTGGGAGTCGAGAAGCCAGGATTTGAGGACATCGTCGATGGCAATGCTTCATGTCCCTCTTCCTCCTCCCTACGGGTGTATCAGTTTCCTCAAGTTTTCGGAGAGCAAGGGGACTCCACACAGGACATTTAGAAATGTGCGAAGGATGCAGTTTAGGGGGCAAAGGTGCTGTGGCCTTTGCATAGTCGGTCTTGAATGAATCACGAGCTAGATGAATTCTGTTTTCAAGGCTTTTTAGGTTTCTTTTGTGTATTTCTCTTCTACTTTTACCATCTCTAGGCTTTATGTCCACACAATTTATATATTTGTCCCCTTTATAAAAACTCAACTCTTCTCTGTCCTGCCCCGTCAGATCTGTGCTAAATAATGTTATATATTAATAGAGTTGTCAGATTTACTAAATAAAATACTGGATGTCCAGTTAAATTTTAATATCACGTATACAATAAATAAAATTTTAGTCTACATAGGTCCAATGCGATAACATTCATTGTATATCTGTGATCCAAATGTAACGGACAGTCCTATAAATTGGAGGTTTGTAAATTTATTCTCCAAGCATGCCCGGAGTTCAGCAGAAGTGCTGTCGGTGGTAGGGGGAGGATTAGGGGCAAGGGGTGGGGGCAAGGGGTGTCACCGGAGTAAGTGGGAGGTGGACAGAGTATGGCACATGGGCTCTTCCTGTGCTGACTGAGCTCTGTTCTCATCTGATTTGTGTATTGGCATTGGTATTTAATTTTATCTGATGTAAGGGTTTTGTTGCTAAGAAAAGAAGCCTGAAAACTACTGGTTGTCCTGGCTATCTTTCGTTTGTCTCTACAAATCCACTTCCCATCTTTCTGTACTCAGCTCTGGGCCCCTGGAGACTGTATACATCAGTGGGCTCTCTGCCTTTGGGCTTCTGGGGAGCTGGGAGGAAACTGAAGGCAGAGAGAATAGTGAAGCCAGGTTATCCTGCAAAATAATTCAGGTAATTTTAAATTTGGGGTCAAAAGAAATTTTAGCTGTGTGGAAAGAAGAAACCATTCACTGTGTGTTAACCCAACTGTGGCTTATGCAGGTGACAATTTATTTTTCTCACATCCTAAAAACTCTGGAGTCAGACAGCTGCTTAATGATGTCAAGCTAGTATCTCTGAGAGCTCATTGATATTTCCCTCATGATTACAAGATGGCTGCCAAAGTTCCAGACATCAAATATATGTTCAAGGCAGAAAGAAGTGAGGAAAGGAAGAAAGCTTCAATGTGTAACCCTTTATTAGAAGAGCAAAAAAATTTCCTCAAGGATTCCTCATGGACTTCACTTATGTTTCATTGGCTAGATCTTTGTTATATGCTCCCCCCATAAATATTTAGATTTTCCAGTCTCTAAACGGTGCAGGAGAGAAGAGAGTTGAGAATGGTGTTGGTTTCATCAGCTAACAGTGTCCGGGGTGAATTCACTTTTGACAGGGAAGGTCTAAGAAGTCAATGCCTCAATCCTAGGAATGGCTTTTTTATTTTTTTATTTTTTTTATTTTTTTTATTTTAGGGGGGTGAGGAGGAGCCTAGGGAGAGAGAGAGAAAGAGAGTCTCCTAAGGAGGCTTCCTGCTGAGGCTGAAGCCCAACACAAGGCTTGATCTCACCACCCTGAGATCAGGACCTGAGCTAAAATCAAGAGTCAGACACCTAACCAACTGTGCCACCCAGGTGCCCCAAGGAATAGCTTTTTAATGGAATCATTTACAGACACTCTGACTTGCTTATGAAGAAGTGTTTAAGGTAAGGTATTTCATCATGGCCCCTTAATTTATATTGTGTAGGTGATTTTGTCTATTCTTTACCTTTGGTCATAATTTGAAAGGCAGAATAATCTCAGAGGATTAAGGCCTTGGTCATATTATATTACAAATACTTACATTCCCCTGTTATTCTTCCATTTTTTTTTCTCCATGCTGTCTCTATTTCCTAAATATACAGGTGAAATCAGAGTAAAACAAATATAAAAACCATGGAAAAAAAATATATGTTTAGAAACTAAGTGACCTCTTTTCCTTCCTTCCTCCCTCCCTCCCTCCCTCCCTCCCTCCCTTCCTTCCTTCCTTCCTTCCTTCCTTCTTTCCTTCCTTCTCTTTTGCCATGTGTGTTGAGATAGTTTTTTCCTTTTTGAATCTTTCTTCTTTATCTGTAAAAGGAGGGTTATGTTGGATTCAATGATCATTTTGTTCAACAAATATTTATTGAACATCAACTATGAAACATACTGTGTTCCAGGCTCTGGGGACTGATAGGATGATTCAAAGTTCTTGTCCTCATGGAGCTTACATTCTAATGGATAGAGACCCAAAATAAGAAAATAAAGAAATGATAAAAGATGTCAACTGGTGCTAGGTGCTATGAAGAGAAGCAAAATAAAGTGAGGTGAGAGTAGGAACGCCGGTACCTGTTTCATTTAGTGAGGTCCAAAAACCTCTCTGAGGAGGCAGCATTTAAATTGAGACAGGGAGGGGAAAAGAGAGGGGAGGCACCTGGGTGGCTCAGTCTGTTAAGCAGCTGACTCTAGATTTCGGCTCAAGTCATGATCTCAGGGTCCTGGGATCAAGCCTTGTTTTGGGCTCCACGCTCAGTGGGGAGGGAGTCTGCTTAAGGACTCTCTCTCTCCTTCTCCCTCTGCCCCTCCCCTCCGCTCTCTCTCTCTCTAAAATAAATAAATAAATCTTAAAAAAAATAAAAAATAAATAAATCGGATCAGAATATCCACAAACAAGTCCTGTAAGGGTGGGGTGTTAAAGGTTCTGGAAGAGGGAGCTTATAAATGCATAGGCCCCCTGGAGATCAAGCTTGACATTTTTAAAGAACAAAAAGATACTGCATTTAACCATCGTTCTGATTTTCATGGCTATATCTTCCATTTTCTGGAAACACAAATTCTCACTAATCTTGTTTCAGTGTAGGTTCTTAAAACATCAATGACTACTGTCCTGGGATCGTTGAGGATCTCTTGTCTCTGCCTCAGGCTTAATGCTCATGGGGACAGACTGAGTATGAGGTTTGAGAGTGTTGCCCTGGTTGATCCTGGTGGTAAGTCTCGCGCACTGACGGAGCCACATAGAGAGCCTGTCATTGCCACCCCATCCTTCATAGACCTGTCCCTCACGTGCTTGATTATTAGAGCATTCATCTCTAATACTCTAAAGAAAATGAATCCCTTGGGTTCGCAGTCTTTGTCACTAATTTACTCCCCATTGCATATGTTGCTTCTATTTGCCCTAAGCTCAATGTCCCCTCCTTTTAATACCCTGGGATGTGATGATGTAGGGTGTTAATTCCCTGATGCCAGTTTGCAAATTAGCACCTGGCTGTGGATGGTGGCCTGGCACAGGTCCCTGATGAGGTCTGCACCAGTCTGCACTGAAACTGGAAACTGAGGCCAGTGAAGGGATTTTTTTTCACAAAGCTAAATTTATGCAACTTCAAAACAAATCTTTTTTACCTCCGAAATCCTGTCCTTCCTAATTTTTTTGTGTTAATATAAATTTTTATTGTGATGATAAACTATTTCTTTTGAGATAAGTAGATTATGTGTAACCTTTTATCAAAAGCCCATTTAACCCCCTTGGGATTTTACTGGGTCTGAAATCCAAAGGCCTGAAAACCATAGAATTGGTCAAAGCCCATGCATTCATGTTTGCAGAGCTTTGCACTGTGTCTCCTCTCAGGAACCCTTTGAACATTAACCTATGATCTGAGTGTTAATGGGCTAGGATATGTGTGCGTGGGAGGAGAATTGGTTTAGATGCTTCAGCTCCATTACCTGTTCCATTGGCAGAAAAGGCACCGCCATTTCCAACTCCTGCTTGTGTATTTTTGAGGGTGTGCTCTCCATATCTCTGCTTTTGTTACCTTCTTGAAATGTATTTAGCACTGAAATAAAGTATCGCAATATATTAGATGTATGCCTTGCTCTAAAAAAACTACTCGTGAGACGCTTCCTCCCAATTTTCTTGGCAGTATTATTTCGTAAGATGGTGGCTTGGCTGTGGTCTTGCTGACACTTCCGTGATAAATAAAGGTACATTTTTTTGTTCACCTCAGCTTCCTTTTTTCTGTCTCCTCATTCATCCATTTGCTGAGCACCGACTGAATGCTAAGTCCCTATGGGGGGCTGTTGAGCTTTGCGAGGGATTCCCAGACACAACAGAGGATCTGAGGGCAATGCCTGCGAGAGCAGGTATGTGCAAGAGGCAGACTGGGAAGACCCATTCCTTCTGCTTAGGAAAAGTCATAGAGAATACGGAACAGGAAATCGAGTGAACTTCCCGATCTCTCTGCCCATTACTGGAGGCAGCTAGAATTCTCCCATCACCCAAATGCAGTTGGCAGCAGAGCTTGGGAGGAATATCCTGGAACTGTGGGTCACCAAGCCTGAGATTACAGCCAAACCTGCTGCTGGGCCATTGCGGGACCACCAACGTCAGGCCACTCCAGTTTTCTGTGTTTGTTTGTAAACTGGGCCTAACATATCTGTGACCTTGTCCTTCCTTTCTTCTTTTGACTACCTTCAAAAAACCTTGTATCCCACGTGGTCTTAGGCCTAGAGAACACAGATGAATGCAGCGGAGCTCACTGCACGGAGTGAGACAGGTCTGATGGTGGATGAGTTCCCATGCCCACTCCGAGTGCCGTTAGAGGAACGCCTGTCTCTTGAGGTCACTGGAAGGCAGCAAGGAAATCTTGTGAAAGTATTTTTGAAAAGGCACAAAACAAGGGATAGGGTGTGGTAGTGCTCATGGGGGACCTGGATTCGGGGCCGAGTCGGGGGTCCGCAGGCCAGCATGCCGAAACTCCTGTTATAGTGTTGGGGTGCAGATGCTCTAGGAAAAACGCATTCATTGAAAGGAATTTCAATATCCGTGGATAGGCTTCTGAAATTTTCATAAGGAGGTGAAGTTTAAGTTGGCATGGGGGAATATTAGCTTTAGTGCTTAAGGGGATTTATTTTATTTATTATAATCAAATCCAAAAAGCACAATCAGAAGGCACTTCAGCAGTAAAGGTATTTCATATTGTCCCTTGGAAAACTTGCTCTTCCTTTGAATTACCCAAGATGTGTAATGTAGCCATTGCATTCTCCTGTGTTCCTCTCCTCTGAGCTGACTTTAGTGTAAGCACATAGTGAAACAAATATTGTCACTGGTGGCATGGAATCCTCTCCCAGAGCTGTTGTCATTCAGAATTAGAGATAATGCAGTCTGGTGTTAGTGGTTTCTCCTCCTGTACACAAAAGTGGGGCCAAAACAGAGGCACCAGAAATGCTTGGGGTCAGGGGTTTTCGGGCAGAGTTAGCTTCCTGTTCCTACCAATGGGGCAAAGGCGAGTTTGAAAGTAGGCAAGACATGGTTGCATTCCCACCTGTGTACTCCCTTTAAGGATTTCCTAACTCTGTTCAGCCCTTGATATACCTGAGAACTTGCTGGAACACATCAGGGATTCTACTCTGCTTTCTCAAAGATCTTGCCTGGTTTTGGTCAACCGGTGACCAAAAACGTGTCTACCACGTCTTTTCAGACACACTCGTCTCCATTGGTGGGGGGGGGGGGGGGCGGTCTGAGGAAATGTCTGGACAGGGAAGGAGTCAGGAAGCCTTGTGTGGAGTCTGACTCTCTATCACATTTTTGTTTTAACCCAGGCAAATCTTTGAACTCTCTGATCTTCATTTTCTCTAGCCATCAGCAGACATTGTATTATATGTCTTGCGCACTCACAGGCATGTTGTAAAGATCAAAATGAGATAGTTTGTGGGGCAACATGTTTGGAGAGTATATGCAACATTATACAAACCCTCACATATAAATAGAGTTTAGTCACCCTGGTTGACAATTACCGCCCGTGATGCGGATGTACACGCAAACAGAGGCTCACCGGCCCTACCCCGCCCTGCCTCTGCATAAAACATAGCAGCATGGAGAATGCGTGTGCCAAGGGTGTGCTCATAATTCAGCAAGATGTCCGGAAATCCTGGGTAGGAAGCTGAGCTTTTTGATGCTCCATGTCCCCTTCAGGATAGAGAATGGAAAAATGCTTGGTCTGTTAGTCCATTGTTATTGTAGATGGTTGCTCTGTGTTAACTCCAGATTTTCCAGTATAATCTGACCAAGGAAGGCAGGGTGGTCAGAACAGAGAATAGAGAAGTTAACCTCTGTGTCCTGGATTTCTGCTCCTCTTTCCTGGGACTCGCTTCACCCCAGCCTTGATGGGCCCCAGTGAACATACTTGGAATGCCCCGGCCAGCTACAGCAAAAGGTATGGCTCGTACCTCTTGTTCTAGCCCATGTGCTATGTATTACTGTAAGAATGAGCCTCATAATCCTCGTAGGATCCCAAAGACTTCGTGGTAAAGTCCAAACTCCTGAACTTGATTCATAAAGTGCTTTTTGCTCAGACATCACATTTTCATTTCCTTGGAGATGGGTACTTGTCCATCTGCAGCCTGGGCCTCAACCAGGAGAGCCACTTGCTTAAAGTTAAAACAAATGACTTCCCCTTTCACACAGGAACCCCTGGGGAACTCATCCTTCTACTTTGCAGACCCTTTCCCTAATTAAACTTTAGTACCTTACTAGTCTCATGACAAGCCACAGGTATTTGAGAAACCTTCCCCTGACTCATTTAAGGTGATGGATGTTCTTTTTTTGCATTTCCATAACAATCTGGGCATAATTTTTATTTAACATGTATCATTCTATGTCCCAAGTTTTAAAAATCTGATCAGCGCACTACACCTTAAAGGCAAAGTCTGATTAGTGTTTGTATTCCTCTTCCCTTGAGTGGCACCTGAGAGGCTTCCATTTGCTGAATGAATGATGAATGAGTGAATGAATGTATACTTTCTGAGTGGAGTGTTCATGTGTCATCTATGGGTCATTCTTCTATGCTTTCCCCCAGCTTACTTTTCTTGCCCTTTCCAAGAGCAAAGTGCTCCTAGCAGACCTTGATAAATATTTGTTGGAATTACAAATGAATAGTGTCTTTTGATGCTTTTGATAACAATGACTAGTGTCTTCCGTATCTGCCAGCTTTGGGAATTAGATCCCTTCACCATCACTACCCCAAAGAATTACATTTACCCCTGCAGTGGCTGATGGTGCCCCAACCTAAGGGTCTGAGGAATATGGCTCCATTTCCAGCCATGACACTGAATCACGTCCTGGCCTTGAGCAGTTGCTCCGCCATCCAGTAAATGAGGGTGGAGACCATTCCTTCCTTTCTTAAAGATGTTATGAAGATTAATGAGGCAATGTCTGCAAAGAAAGGTACTATTCTAAATACTGAGCGTTATGGTAACATTGCTTTCATCTGTGTTACCCATCAGTCTGTGTTCATCCAAGCAAGATGCAAAAGTAGAAGAGTTGCTAGAGCAGTTGAGTTGAGAGAAGAGTCCAAGGTCTCATTCTGAGAACTGCTGATTACCAATCCTGCACTGTGGGTGTTCCTTGTGCTTCCATCTCTTCTGTCTACAAAAGCTTGCAATAACATAGCACTTACCCACAATCAAAAGGGCATGAGGAAAATTAATGAATTTATTTTTGTAAAGTGGATGGGTCCTTGGATAAAAAGCTTTGTAAAACCACGAGATATTATTTCAATCCCAGGTTTCTGTTTCTCTTCCTTTCTTTTGAAAGGATATTCACTGAGCTTATCACTTTCTTAGGATTTTTTTTTAATTACCCTTAACTCAGTCTTTTATGTACAGCTGTATACTTCTATTGAACTGCTTTGTTTCCCTCCAGAGAGGTTACTGTTTGAAATTTCTCACTGTCGTCTTTCTGTTTGTTTACTTATAAACCAATAACCCAACAAACAGCTTTTGGACAATAGTCTCCTTTTTTTTTTTTTTTTTAAGTGAGGCATTATTTTTATAAGTCACGGTCCTTTTGAAATATGTTTACTTATTAATTTATAAACGGCTTCCATCACACATTGCACCTGTGTGACTTATATTAATTAGAATAATAATGCAATGAGAAATGAATAGGCTGTTTTGATTTCTGTGCTAATCCAAGTAAACCTAGTGCATAGTATTCGAGAATCGGATTATTTATTGCAACTCAGAAGAGTACACAGGAATGGAAACAGTCTACATTATCCCGTGCCTAAGATGATTTTAGAATTTTTAGAATTTTACTGGATAAATGTCAGAGTTTGTACTTTTTTAAAGATTTATTTGTTTATTTGAGAGAGAGTGAGTGTGAGCAGGAGGAGGGACAGATGGAGAGGGAGAGGGAGATAAGTAGACTACCCGCTGAGCATGGAGCCCCATACTGGGCTTGAGCTCAGGACCCTGAGATCATGACCTGAGCCAAATTCAAGAGTCGGACGCTTAACAGACTGAGCCACCAAGGCACCCCAATGTCAGAGTTTGTATTAATAAATTTTAAAGAAATAATCTTAAAGCAAGTATAATAAACTAGTATATATAGTATATAATTCTTCATATCAAGGTTTTTTTTCCTTGTAAGTGAATCATTCAAAAGGCAAGGTCTGTCTGTGTCACAGCAATATACTTAGTAATTTATAATTTTGAGGATTAAGCAATCAGAAATAGTTGAGTGCTTATTTTACACCTAACACTGTGGATTAGTTTGCACACTACAAATTCACCAGATAAGTGCTGCATTTAGACTTTCGATGGAAAGATTAGAACAGGATAGGATAGGATAGGATAGGATAGCTAGAACCTACCTGTCAACTTTTAAGACAAGAAAAAAATTAACTTGTCTAAAATTGCCATATTAAAGATCTTCATTGACTAAAAGTAAATTCCACTTCATCCCTATAGACACAGACTTGTTCCGTATTCTCAAGGAAAAGAGTGCTATTTTTAAGAATAAATGTATCTCAAACCTTGAAGATATACCAATGTATTATTGATTATCTAAACTGAACCCATCGTTTTATAGAAAAGAAAACTGAAATGCTGAAATATTGTGAGGTTAAGTGATTGCCCAAGGTCACATGACTAGTTAATAATAAAACTAAGGACCCAACTGTCCTGGTTTCTGGTTATTAGTAATACCAACAATAATAGGTTTCAGGTGAAAATCTCCAGCCAGTAGCTCTTGTTCATGAGAAGACTGTTATGGAGTGGGGAGACAGACCAGGCACTAGGTTAAGAGGAGATAATCTGATTCCATCATGAAATAACTACTTGTCCTTAGGAATGTTACCTATTTCTTCAGATTTCTCATCTTTGAAATTCAGGAACTTCACTGGAATCTCCAACTTGCTTCCTTGCTCTGGATTCTCTGATTGTATGAATGAAATTGAACCAGAAAATTGATGTCACAGGCATGTTGGAGTAAAATGTCATCCATTTAGTATCTGCTAATATCTATTTGAAAATTCAGTATTGGTGAGGTCTGATAACAAGTCAAATATTTAATGTACCTTGAGCTGAGTTCTCTTTCCCAGAAGCATGCCATATTCTGTTATGGACTTTGGTTATGAAGAGCACCCCATAAGATACATTCATCATTGTAGGAGTTTCCATAAGCACTAACCAATATCTGATAATTGTTATATCCAAGATGCTCTGCTAGGTGTTGACTGGGCTCCCAAGGGAAAATGACTACATCCTTCCAACTTGAACATATGCAAGAACATTGACAGTATTTTTATGGTCATTCCATATTGAATGCTTCTATCATTGAGCCATAGTATTCTAGAATTAGAAGGGATTTTCATAGTTTCCCATTCTACATCATTCACTTTATAGTTGAAGAAGTTTTTTATCTGACAACTCAACTTTAATCCTAGCTGAATGTGTATAATATTTATAATATATAAAGATAAATATTTCACAGAAACAATGTTAAAAAGAGAGATCATCTTTCCCCCCCATGTACCACACAACTGTATTTCATCCTAGATATAGGTCTTTGTATTTGGTGACTTTCAGAATGTTTCTTATCTCCTGTAGTTGCCATTTTGATGAAAATCAAGGCTGATAGAGAAAAATATGTTAAGGTCACTAATCTATTTTGTTAAAAGAAATCAAAGAAAATTGTTTCCTGGAGGTTTCATCGGATATCTCCATTAAAGCAATAAAGTTTTTAGGAAGTTGCTGGTCTATATGCATTTTGGTTGCAATGCATATTTTTTGGAATATTTAATTAGGTGTGCATTACCTGGGATGCTCATGATTAGCATTGTAGAGTCACCAGTGCATTTGTGCATGGAAAGAATATAACTTATGTGCTTTCTGCAAAGTAAGCATGTTTTTCCTTAAGAGCGCACACTCTGATGGGGTCTCAGGAAACTTATCAATTAAAAATAGCTCAGTGTTTTCTGGTTTAAATAGCCTCTTTTCAGTTCAAAGGTCTACTCTCTTTGTTTAAATAGTCTCTATACTGATCTGTTTGGGAGAGTGGCTAGACTTAAGAGATCTATCCCATTCACTGTTTTTTTTTTTTTTTTCCTGCAAGGTGGCACAGGTAGGAAGGTATGAAAATTTTACATCTGCTTGGTGGTAATGGATGGGCTGACCCTTGCACTTCCTTGCTTTGGAGTGGCCAGACTGTTGGCCATTTTGCAGATGTGAGCACTCAGGGCGCTGAGTGGGCCCCTGATACCGGAGGTGGTGGCCTGTCATTCGCATCTGGTCTCCGCACACATCGCAGGCTCGGTGCTCTCATTCCAAGCATTGGGGCAGGTCCTCTAGCGTTCTCCGTCCCTCAGTGACCCTTTATGGCAGTAAGGGGAACTTCTGTTTTTCCATCTGCTCTGTCTCAGGAACATTTATCCAAACCTCTTCTTGCCATCACCTCTACGTTGAACAAAGCGTCCAGCCAAAAGCAGCAATACTTCCAGGAGCCTGCTGTGCTCACTCATCCTGATAGTTTCAGGATTTTAATTTTTTTTTTTTTTTTTTTTTTTTACCAGTTTTTATGTTTCTCTAGCCATTTCTTTAGCTCAAGGCTTGGCTTCTAGGGATGTGGGACATTTCTTTTACTTCTCTTTCTTGGCATTTGACTTTTATTTGACTTTCCCTAAGTCATAGCTTTCGGCTTTCGGCTTCTGCTTTTATTCTCATAGCTCAGTCCTGAAGGCCAGCTCATGCACAGGGAGAGAAACCAGCACCCAACCAAGTACCACAAATGACAGGCCATTTCCAAACCAACATGTCTGCTATTCTATAGACTGGAAAAAAGCCTCTACCTTCTCTTCCTCCTGCTCCTCCGTGTTCTCTCATCTCATTCTCTCTCTTGCCCTCTCTCGCCAGTATCTTTCCCTTTCTTCCTCCTCTCACCTTTGCCCTTCCGTCTCTCTCTTTCTCTCCACCTGCCCCACATACTTGTGCAAATCAGTTTACATTTCACATTTGAAAATATGTTTCTCTACCTTTTTACATGGGGAAAATACAACTTCAATCCATCTTTTATTTCTTTGCAATCATAGAAGAAATAATTAGTTGGTGGTTATAGATGATCTTGAACAACATTTAACCACAATTAATTTGAACACTTAACCACAGAAGCATTATTAATATTGCTCAAATTATTGTCTAATGTTATTTTTTTCATAGCTATCTTTATGATTTTAAAACTCCTTTTCTAGACAGGAAGAGTAGTCTGTTAGCTACACAGAATAGCACATGAGACAGGACATCACGGGGCTAAGGAGCATGGGGTATGAAATCAGATTCCTTGGATTCTTCCTGAATCTGCCCCTCTAGCTTAAGTCACTTATTCACCTCATGCTTCCATTTTATCATCTGTAAAAAGGAATAATAGTTACCACATCAGAAGATTATTGAGAGAATTTAAGGACAGAGTCCACGTAAATCATGTAGAATTGCACTGTTCAGTATGGAAGCCACTAGCCATAAGCTGCTGTTTGTTGAGCACTTGAAATGTGGCTAGTCCAAACTCTGTTGTGCTGTAAGCGTAAATTACACCCCAGATTTAGACGGAAAAAAACATATGTAACATACCTCATTAATAGTTTTGCACTTACTACACATTGAAAAGATAGTGTTTTGGATAGACTATCCAAATATATCCAAATATCTAAATAAAATATGATATTAAAATTAATTTTACTTGTTGATATCAAGTGAATGTTTGTATCTCCCTCAAATTCATATGCTGACCTCCAACCTCCAGTGGGATCATATTCAGAAGTGGCACCTTCAGGAAGTAATTAGGTTTCAATGTGGTCACTCGGGGGGAACCCTCATGATGGGATTTATCACCTTTATAAGGAGAGGAATCGACCAGAATCCTCTCTCCATCATGTGGATATAGCCAGAAGACTGCCATCTGCAAACCGGGAAGAGGATTCTCAACAGATGCTGAATCTGTTGGAACCTTAATCTTGGACTTCCAGACTCCAGAATTGTGAGAAATAAATGTCTATTGTTTAAGCCACCCAGTCTGTGATATTTTCTTAGCGCAATCTGAACTAAGGTACTGTTTCTTTTTTTTAAGAAGAACGTAGATACCAGTAAATTTTACTTTCCTTATGCGGATCACATTTGTGATTTGCATTATATTTCTTTTGGACAGTGCCAATCTGTCATACAGTAAATGCTCAAAAATGTTAAGCTATTATTCTAGGGCACTTCTCACTTTGATGTAAAGAAAAATACTTGTTTTTACATACCTCTTTATGATCCAGGGCCACACTTAAAAAAAACAAAATCATGTTAGCGTCAACTATGGTGGAAGTAAGAATGTTATTTGCTTTTGGGGGGAAGAATTGTCCTGAATTTTGCTCAGTGATAGGAATGCTTTTGGTGTGATCAAATCAAGGTTTTTCTCCAACAGTGGACTGAGTAATGATTGCAAACTAATTACAGCAGGCATATTGCACTTTGCTTTGCAGTAACAGCTTCCTACCAGCTGTTTCCTTTAGCAGTTGTTCATTTCAAGTAGGTACCAATGTTGCTGGAAGTGTGGGATGCCAGAAAGCAATTTCAATTCTTTGCTTCAAATTGAAATCTGTATTTTTTTTTTTTTTTGGCATTTTTTTTTTCCTTAAGGGCCCTTCAAAATCTACATAGCTCTAAGGCTAATTTCTTAGCACCTTTTCTGGTCCCTTTTTCAGAAAAAAAAAAAAATCTTTTGAAGATTATATACAGAATGATACAAAATCTCAAGTTTAATTAAGCTTTTGCAAAAATATCCTTTAACCATTACATTTGTTTCTTGGTTTATTCCCTCATAGCCTGCAACTCTTCTGAAGTATACTTTCAAGTAGAGATTCAATAGAGCCATTTAGAGTAGTTGTTACTGTGGATTAAATAACTATTCCCATCTGGCTCATGAAATATATAATCTGTATTCCTCTCTGGATAATAAATACAGTAAGTAACTACTTACCATCCCATAGACCATCGCTTTTGTCTGTCCTAGTGGGTTTTTCTTTATTATCTACCAATAACGACTTTTCGTTAACTCTTTCCTTGCATAGAAACATGTCCTATGGGCTTATTTTTACAGAGAAAGACATTATCCTGGTTTCTCTGACCCCAAAGAGGCTTCAGATATGTAATGTGGCTAGTAATACAATGGCTGACATTTTCTGAGCACTTACTATGTAATAGGCACAAAAGCTTTGGGCCAATGCTTAATGATTTGTAAATATCAGTTTCTGCAGATCTTTTCAAAAACCCCTTGAGGGGCACTATTATCCCCCTCCCTTATCATCTAGGAAACTGATTCAGAATCCCACAATGTGCAAGTGGCTAAACAGATTTTAATCTAGCTTTGTGTGGCTCCGAGTCTGGCCTGTCATCCTCACTTCAAGGTCAGGGGCTCCAAACGGTGTGAGCACCTCAGGGCCTGTGCTGCGTGATACACTGGGGTGTGGGGATAATGTGTTAGACCTTTTACATGTATATATCTTTTCTTTTCTTTTTTTTTTTTTTTTGAAATTTATGTATTTGTTTATGTTTTACACTGTATAAGATAGAAAAATACATTGTGCATGTAGAAAATATCTGCATGAGTTTATAGATTTGAGGAATGCATGCTCAATTTTTTTTCTGATAGGTTTTCACTCTTAAAAAAAGTCCTAATTTTACCACAGCCCTGGAGGAACTAATAATGCCTATCAGATCATCCACACAAAAATTATAAAACATGAGATGCATGATAACAATGCATATGATCCAACATTCAAAACTTTTTAACTGAGAGAAGAGTCTTCCATTAAAGCATTATTTATCCTTATCTCTACTATAACTCAAGCAAAGCTCTCCATTTAGGCGTTACTTTCCCTTGGGGGTAAGATAATTTTTCTGCCCTTTGTGTCTAAGTGAATAGATGCTTTAGCCACTTGACCACTACTCACCTTGTCTCCTAGTCTCAGCTCACCTTGGGTCTCTGCTTGCTTTACTGCTGACATCTTCTTCCTGAAACTCTGAGATAAATAATTACCCATGATACAATGTTGCTAAGCCTTGCCACTCCAACTAAGGCAAAGAAGACTGTGGCACTTTTTTTTTTTTTTTTTGCTTTGAGCTCTGATTATCCCCCTGCAACTAACACAAAATTGCTTTCTATACAACAGCCTTTATTAAGACTGGTGGCTGAGGAGGAGAGTAACTATTATAATGTAGAAAAACTGGATTCTGAATACAACTATCTCCAGAAACCAAGAGAAAAGGAAAAATTTTGTCTTCTTGTCTTAAGAATCTCATCATTTTCTTTTTCTTCCTCCTCCTCCTTCTCTTTCTTCCTCTCCAGGGACTGGGTGGGAGGGAAGTATTTCTTGAATCTCTCACAATGTCACCTTCCATTCCCTTTCAGCAAAACTTTAAATCTTCATCTCTCATTAGCATGGGCTCACATCTTCCCTCATTAGAATAATACATTTATACAATAATTCACAGTAGCAAAAGACCACACATTTGAGTCACCTAGCCTAGAATAAGGACTTGGGCAGAACAGTTTAGAGTGGGATTTACATTATAACTGCAATTCCTTCAACAGTATTCCATGAGCAGGAGGCAAAGATCTGTGCCTGCCCTTCTCTCTGTATCATATCGGTCTCCTGTAGGGAACTCTTGGATGGAATACAAACATACTTACGCCTCCAAAGGACAAACCATAATTCTCCAAGATGGTAGGACTTAGAACCATATAAGGAAGAGAAGTAGTATTTGAAAACCATATGGTCCGCAAAGATTGTCTTTGCCACAATGTGATTGTATTTTGCAATATTTTGCTAAACCGTTGCAGTCCTCATGTTCTCATCCCCCTAGAGCTGCACCACACCCACTCTGTCAATTTCAATTTGATCAAATTCAACAACCACTTTTTCTAATATCTAGTTAGAGTCAGATATTGAGATACTGAGTGTACAGGCCAATAAAACAGTGCTTGTCCTCAAGCACCGTATAAATTAGAACAGGGAGGGAGATAGACATACATAGTTGTTGAACACAGTGTGATAAGTTGTATACTTATGTGAAAAAAGCTTTGAAAATATTGAGAATGAGCAAGAGATTTTCGGGGGAGGAGGAGGAAAGATTTATGGAGGAAAGAATAGTGATGCCAGGCTTTAAAGAACACAGATTTCACTGGGTAGGGAAGTATGACAGAGAATGCAAATCAAAGGAAAGCTTGTTCCTTATTCACTTGTCCTACACTTAAAATATCCCATTTTCTTTATGAGGCGCAAGGATACCATCCTGTGACTGTAAGGAATAGTCTAAATTGGGGGACAAATTATACCCTTCCTAGTCTCTAACATATTTAACAATACGCAGAAAAGAAATATGACTGCAAAATAAGAAAAAAAAAAAACCATTTTTCTATCCACTTGTCTAAAATCAACCCATTTCAAATATCACTTTGAAATTGGAGTTTTTTATCATATTGGTTGATAACAGTGACTGTATCATTCATTTGGAAGTTTTCCTATTCTACCTTGCCTAACAGTGATTATTTTTAGCTATATATCCATCATCTCCCCAAGAGAAGAGATTATATATAGATTACATACTCATATACATATTGGCCAACAGTTCTCTCTAACCCACAGGGCCTGTGCAGGGATTTGCATATGGTAGACATTCAGCAGAGTTTGTTGACCATGGTAAAACCTGTCTCAGTTTGTGTAGAGAGCCACATCCAGAGTTTGAGAACTCTGACATTGGTGTTGTATTTGGGAGAAAATACAAAATAAAAGTGTAAGAGAGTAGCATACAAACAAAAATATTCCCAATGAATTTGGCCGGGTGGTAGGAGGTGAGCAGGGACAGGACACACTTTAGCCCATAACAGGAACTGAGGGCCTCAGAGTAGGACCAGAAGATGAAAATAGAGCAGGTACTAGAGCATCTAGTAGATCGTTACTATGGGAAGCCAGTCAGGGCCAGAACTGAGGACTCATGGGATTTACCAGAACTGTGGACCAGAAAAAGAGATCTAAGCATGGTTTTAATGGTCAAATCAGGAAAACTAAGGTTTCCAAACCTCTTTTCAAGATTCTCATCTGGAATAGGTCCAAGTCAATCAAGTAGTTACCCCCAAACCACCTGCTGGGTAAACAAGAGTAGGTAGGAGTAGGTAATTCTGACTTTGATATCAGGCACAGGAGATAAGGGCTTGGAAATCTAAGAAATGGACAAAACCATCAAGATTGCAGGGGCTGAGGGAGGGACATGGATATTCACATAAAGAGAGGATTCCATGGTCAGCTTGTAGGCTGATCAACCAGACCACGGTAAGGAGTGAGCTTTTTATAGGCCACATGTGATTGGCCCTACAGGTGTCCAGTGAGATTTGAAAGCTGCCGAGCTTGTCTGGAGGAAGTGGCAAGACTCAGACACTAATACCATAGAATTGAATGCTCCCATCATTATGTTTTCAGGGACTTGAGTCTCCGTGTTAAGGCTAACATGCCTCCTCAATGGGAACATGTGGAGTCCGCTGTAGTTTTGAGTTGGTGAAAGTTACCAGAATCACAGGATTTGAGAACTGGAAAGACTTACCTTTAGAGCAGTGGTCCTCAACCTTGAGCGTGTATCAGAACCACCGGGAGGACTGATAAAATACAGACGACTAGGCTCCAACCCCAGAGTTTCTAGTTCAGTAGGTCTGGAGCAAGACCTGACAATTTGCATTTCTAATATGTTCCCAGGTGATGCTGATGCTGCTGGTCCAGGGAATGTACTTTGAGAACTGCTACTGCGTGGTTTTCAACCTACATGCATATTGGAATCACCCAGGAAGCTTAAATTAAAACCTCCACACCCAGTTTGCATTCCAGACCAATTAAATCTAAATGACTAGGGGATGGAACCCTGGCATCAGCCCTTTGTAAAACTCCCCAGATGATTCCCATATAGCCGTGTTTGACAAGTAGTTTAAAAGTTTTCTTAGTCCTTTTCTTAGTGGGAAATGATCACAGTGCTTGCTATGGGAATGGGGAACATCATTGTGCATGACACTTACTGCTGTCCCTTAGCTATATCCTCATTTTATAGTTGGGGAAACTGATAGGATTTTACAATCAGAATTTCTCTGCCACAAGTGGTAGACTTAAGGACACTAATGATCTGGGGTAGCTGAACACCAAGAAGCTAAGAGTGATCCTAAGATTGGCTGAGAAATGTTTAGGCCAGGATATTGACAATATGGAATGACTAATCCTGCTTCTTTCAAGGGTAAAAGAGGAAATGGAGGAAACCTTATTTGCATGTTCCTTCAAACACAACGTTGATGGAGTGTGATGCAACTTTATTTGATTGTGGGAATTTTGGAAATGTTTAATTTCTGTGCAGATAGAAGTGATGTCACAATGGGGGAAGGCATGCTGTCTCATGGAAAAGTAAGTTATTGGGCAACACAAGCATTCTACTAGACATAGACTATTTGGACATTGGCTAGTAGTGTGTATTATGTAAAGAAAATATTACAGTGTTTAGTATCTTATACCACCATGTAAAGTTGTCAATGGAACATCTCACAAGTAAGGTGGAAACAGCTACCAATCACCAATCCTACATACCATGGCAAGCAGAAGTGAAGAAAAAGCCCATGGCCCCTTACCAGCATTGAAGGGTCATACAATATGCTCCACTGAGAGCAAATCACTACCAATTTCAGCAGCAGGGAAGTTATTTGCTGCCTGGCACCTACTCTACAATCACTGTGCTACAAACCAAGAAATAAATATGGTTTAGTGATGTAGAGCACAGTAAATAGCGTCTAGAGAGTGAGAATTGCTTTAATTTCTTCTGTGCTAAAAAGTCAGCAAATATTCTTCAGCCCCTTAAAGGGGGCAAAGGATTTCAGAGACTGACTTTGGCTGCTGGTGTTTTTCAATTTGATTTTCCTTTACTGGTAGCCAAAGCCCCTAGAGAGAGGGGTTCATGTGAAGGTAAAACGAAAACTTAATAGAACTTAGAAACAGAGTTTCTTTCCTTTTCTGTCCAGCATTGCACTCACTTCTGATTGTCTACTGAGCTCCTCCCCTCTTGTTTCTTCTCCCTTTCCAAAAGAACCAACCTTTTCCCCGTGTCCACTCTCCTCCCCTCGGCCACACGCTGGGAGAGCTGGTTTAGGACCATCTTGTTGGTCTCATTTCTCTTGCTAATGAATTATATGGGTGTGGACATGGGATGAATTCTGGCTAGAGAGATTGGAGATATGTGCTGGGAAAGATCATTTGATGATTTAAAGGAGATAAGCAGAAAGATAGTGGGTTTTTTTTCCCCCCTGGATGCGGTCATGGTTCCACAGTCACTATCTTGGAGCTTTGAGAGATACTCAGAGAACAAGTGCAGAATGGAAAGATGAGGATGTTGAGCCAGGGTATTAACTATGCCCGGAGAGCTTGTTATATGAGATAATAAATGCCTTGTTTTAGAAGTCCATTAATTCAGGTTTCCTGTTCCTTGTAGCTGAAGGCACAACAGCTGATTCATTTGGTACCTTGAGTACGTGTGTGAGAGTTAAGCCCTTCCTAACATTTGCCAAGATGGAAGATTTTAGAGAAAAACCAATATATATTGCCATACTGCTTTATAATTCCTTATAGAATCTTCTCTTAATTTAAAAATAACTTCCCACATTCTACTTTTATTTTTCTTTCCATTTAACTTAATCTGAGCAATTATCTTGACAGATTTAAGGTAAAGTACTTCATTCATGTAATAAAATTTGATTGACAGTTTTAATGTGTGGAGGAGGTTAAGATATGACTTTAGCATTAATAAGCTTTTAAGCTTTACATAGTATAAGCCAAACACACATTTAGAAAAATGGATACAAATCATGAAAGTCTTCCTAAATATTACCAAGAAAAATTCTCCAAAAATTAGTTTTACTTGGTGTTAATATTTATTTTTTAAAGTTTCATATTCTGTTATAAACTTTTTGAGGTACTGTTTATATACAATAAAATGCGCACATTATAAGTACACAGTTTGATAAGTTATATATTTATATAAGCACCGACCCAATCAATCATCCCAGAAAATTCCCTTTTACACCTTTGAGGTCAATACCTCTACCCCAATCCCATACCAAGCACCCGGTATAATATATTACTATAGCTTAGTTTGGCAGGTTCCATGATTTCATATAGTTAGATAGCAAGCACTATTTTGTGTCTGGCTTATTTTTCTCAGCAAAGCATTACTGACATTATTGCATGTTGCTGAGTATATCATTAGTTTGTTTCTTTTAATTGCTGTTTAGTATTCTGTTGGATGAATATACCAGAGTTTACTTATCCCCTCACCTGTTGAGGGACACGTGGATTGTTTCTAGTATTTGGTTATTATGGACGAAGCTACTATACAATTGTGTACAAGTTTTTGTGGGCATATTTTTTCTGGGTCATGTGATAAACTTTTACAAAGTTTAACTTTGTAAGAAACTGCCGAATTGTTTTCCAAAGTAGTTCTAACGTTTTGTATTCCACTCAGCAGTGTTTGAGAGTTCTGGCCAACATTTAGTATGGTCAGCCTTTTTACTTTTAGCCATTCTGGTGAGTGTGTTGTAATAAGTCATTGTGTTTTTGTTGTTGTTGTTGTTGTTGTTTTTAGATTTTATTTATTTATTTGAGAGAGAGAGAGAATGTGATAGAGACAGCACAAGCGGGTTGGAAGGGCAGAAGGAAAGGGAGAAACAGACTCCCCACTGAGCAGGGAGCCTGACATGGGCCTCAATCCTTGGACACCAGGATCATGACCTCAGCGAAAAGCAGATGCTTAGCCAACTGAGCCACCCAGGCGCTACATCATTGTGATTTTAATTTGTGTTTCCTAATGTTGAGTGATGTTGTGGATCTTTTCATGTTTTTATTGGCCATTCATATGCCACCTTTTTGAGGTCTTTGTTAAACTCTTTTGCCTTTTTATTTTTTCCTTTTGCCTCTTTAAATTAGATTATTGTTCTTTTTGAGTTGTAGCAATACTTTATATATATATATATATATTGGATACATGTCCCTTTTCAAATATATGTGCTGCAAATGTTTACTCCCAGTGTGTAGCTTTCTTTTTGTCCATATTCTTAATGATGTCTTTTGAAGAGCAGAAGGCTTAAATCTTGATGAAGTCCAATTTGTCAATTTTAAAATATTGGTGCCTTTTTGTGTCCTAAGAACACATCTTTGTCTACATGAAGATTTTTTTTTTCCAGGAAGTGTTCTTCTAGAAGTTTCATAGTTTAGCTTTTATGTTTAAGTCTCTTACCCATTTCCAATTAAATTTTTTATATACAATGATGTAGGATTTAGGGTTTGTTTTTAAATATATAAATATCCAGTCGTATTATCGACATTTATTGAAAAGATAATCTTAACTCATTGAATTTAGTACCTTTGTCAACAATCAACCGAACACACACACACACACACACACACACACACACACACACACATACACACATATATGGATCTGTTTCCGAGCTCTCTGTTCTGTTTCATTAATTTATTGGTTTATACTTATGCTACTACCACTCTGCCTTGATTGGCATGAGTATTTACAATAAATCTTGAAATCAGATAGCACAATTCTTCCAACTTTGTTTTTGGTTTTCAAAATTGTTTTGGCTATTTTAGGTTCTGTGTAGTTCCATTTAAGACTTAAGATCATCAATTAAAAAAAAATCCTTCTGGACTTTTGTGTGGGAATAAATCAGTATGGGCAGAACTGATATCTTAACAATATTAAGTCTTCTAATCCATGTACATGGTATATTTATTCATTTATTTAAACTTTAAAACAAACTCAATATGTTTGTATTTTGCAGAGTATAGATTTACACTTATTTTTCATGTTTGATACAATTATAAAAATATTTTCCAGTTGTTTTTTGCTTATATATAGATATAATTGGTTTTTATGTATTGACTGTGTGTCCTATAACTTTGGTAAATTTACATTTTAATATGAAAATTTTTAAACAGAAAGAAGAGTTAAAGTAAAACAACATTTAAACGCTCATGTACCCACCATCTGGTTGCAGTCATTAATATTTTGCTGTGTTATCTTTATCATATTTATATCCCATTTATTATTCTATCCTATTTATCTAATTTTTTGATGTATTTCTTATTGAGTTGCAGACATCAGTGTTTACTTCACTCCAGCATTTCAGCATGTGTATCATTAACTGGAATTCAATTACTGTTTATATGTTCTTTGTTTTAAATAAAATTTACCTATAATGAAATGTATAAATCTTGTTTACTATTTGATACCTTTCAACAAGTGCATAGTACCTGTGTTATCATATGTTTCTTACAAGCCAGTCTCTTCTCCCACATCCTCAGAAGCAACCACTGTTCTGATTTTTAAAAAATGGTAGCTTAGTTTAGTTCATTTTAGAAATTTATACAAACAGAATCATGCAATCTGGACTGTTTTGGGGAAGATTTCTTTCAATCAGCATGATATTTTTGAGTTTCATTTATGTTGTTGCATGCATATGTACTTTTTAAATTGCTGGTAGTATTTCATTGTAGGACATCTCTCTCAATTTATTTAGGTTGCTTTAAGTTTATCTCACCAATATTTTCCATTTTTCAGTGAAGTCTTGTGCATCTTTTGTTGCACTTATTTCTAAGCATTTTTTGTTTTTGATGCATTTATATATGATGTTCTTTTATATATGGTGTTCAGTTTTGCTTTCAAATTGATAACTAGCATCAATTGATGCTAGATGTACAAAATAATTGATTTTTGTACATTGACCTTGTATTCATTTAATAATTCTAGTAGTTGTGTGTGTGTGTGTGTGTGTGTGTGTGTATGTCTATTCTTTAGGATTTTTCTGCATAGAAATCATGTCATCTGCAACTATTTTCACCAGGTATACAGTTGTCGCTTTTTATTTTTAGCACTTTCAAGATGTCATTCCTGTATCTTCTGTCCTCTTTTGTTTTGGATACAGAGTTATTGCCATTCTTATATTCGTTCCCCTGTATCTGTTTTATCCCCTGGGTCTTTTTTCCCTCTGGATTATTTCAAAATGTTCTCTTTATTTCTGATATTCAGAAATTGTCTATGATGTGCCCTTCTGTGGTTTTAGTACACATATCCTGCTTGTAGTTCACTGAACTTCTTGGATCTGCAGTTTGATGTTATTTATCAATTTTGAGAGAATTTTAGCCATAATTTCTTCAAACATATTTTTTACCTTATTTTCATTCTCTTTTCCTTCTGGGACCACTGTTAGATATATGTCAGGCTGTTTGATATTATCCTACAGGTCCCACAGAATGCTCATTTTTCTTCAAACTTTTATCTTTGCTTTTCAGGTCAGATAATTTCTATCAATCTATCTTCTAGCTCACATAGTCTTCTAGCACCTCCGATCTCTTGTTTGTCCCATCCAGTGAATTTTTCATTTTTCTTGTTGTATTTTTCAGATTTAGAATTTCCCTTTGCTTCCTCTTATTTTGTTTTTAAAGATTTATGTATTTTACAGGGAGTGAGAGAGCACTGGGGGGAAGCAGAGGAAGAGGGAGAGAGAAAATCTCAAGTAGACTCCCTGCTGAATGCGGAGCTGGTTGTGGGGCTCAGTCTCAGGACCCCGAGATCATGATCTGCTCTGAAATCAAGAGTCGGTTGCTTAACCAACTGAGCCACACAGGAATCCTTCCCTTTGCTTCTTCTTTTAATATTATGACTTGCAGAGAATTGCTCAGATCTTAAGCATATCATAAATCAGTTTTCATATATTCATATTAAGATTCAGAATATTTTCATCACCCCAGAGAGTTCCCTTTTGTTCTAGGGGTATGGCTTCCCAAGGTAGTATTCATGTATTATACTGGGTTATTCTAGAATATCATATAAGTAGGACAAAGCTACGTGGATATTTTATGTGTGTCCAGATTCTTTTACTCAACTTAATAGTTTCTAGATACATCTATGTCGTTGCATGTATCATGACTTCATTTCTTTTTCTTGCAGAATAGTAGTCAATTGTAGGAATCTATCACAGTTTCTTTACCTATTCTGTGTGGACATATGTTTTACATTCTTTTGAATGAATACCTAGAAATTGACTTCCTGGCCTATATAAACATGTGTTTAATTTTATTAAACATTTTATTTCCAGATAGTTGTGGATTTACATTTAGTTTGAAGAGATAATACGGAGAGATTTCATGTACACTTTATCCAGTTTCCTCCAATGGTAACATCTTGCAAAATGATAGAACACTTCACAAATAGGATATGGACATTAATGTAGTAAAGATACAGAAAGTTTATCACCATAGGGACCCCTCGTGTTACTCTTTAATAACCACCTTTGTTCTCTCTCAGCTCCTTCCATAACTTGTGGCAACCACCAGTCTGTTCTCTATTTCTATAATTTTGTCATTTCAATATTGTTATGTAAACCGAATCATACCAAATATAACTTTTTGGGATTGGCTTTTTCATTCAGCATAATTCCCTGGAAATTCCTACTAGTTGTTGTATATATATTAAAGGTTCATTTTTAATTGCTGAGTTATCTTCTGTATGTTTAATTTTTAAGAAAGTATCAAGCAGTTTCCCAAAGTGGTTATACCATTTTACACTTTCGCCATCCATTTGACTCTTATTTTTAGTTTCTATTTTTCCAGTAAAATTCCTTATCTGTTTACTCATTAAGGTCATATTTCTCTTTAATTGTTTGAACATATTTTCTCTCAGTTCTTTGAACATGTTTATAGTAATTACTTGAATACATTTATATGCTAAATTAAACATCCAAGCCATATTAGGTTTGATTTCTGTTGACTTTACTTTCTTAACTATGGGTCACATTTTCCTCTGTCTTTGTGTATCCAGTAATTTTTATTGTGCTGTAAATGATACAAGATTTTATTTTCTTCCTCTGAAAAATGATATCTTTTGTCCTTCAGCCACTGGTTGGTTATCCTGTATTGTGTAAGTTTGATTTTATACGTTGCTAGAGTTGGTCTTTGGAAAGCACACCATGTTTCCTAAGTCCCTCTTAATTGATGGGACTTTCTCTCCTCTATAGATCCTGTCTGGACTTGCTTTTATCCTATTATGGGGGGATCTAAAGTGGGACTTACTCTAGGGCATAGTCCTTACTTTTGTGGTAGAGCTTTATCAGTGTTTTAGCTGGATGCCAAAAGATACTACATGATGTTAAAAATATCTCTCCTCTCTGACTGGGTAGGAAATTCAACTTCCCCAGCACTGCTCAACTTCTAGTGGTCTGCTTCTCTCTTACCCCTGCTGCGGCTGCCCTCTGCTAGGCCTCAAGTAGTTTCACCCTGTGCCCTTAGCCAAGGACTTGTAGGGAAACCCCACATAGACTTCTGTAGCTCACCCTGGGTTCATTTATCTTTTCTCTGGTGCCCCACCTTGCACATTCTAGCCACTCCAGCTGTTCCAAACCCTGATCTCTGCCTTCTTACTTGAGTAGGATAGCGTACGTACTTGTATTCCAGCTCTATGTACCATGGATAGAAAATTGCCCCTCAGCAGAGGAGTCCATTGATTGTGGAGCTCTCCTTGTGAGTTACTCAATTCAAAATGATCCAAATCTTGAATTGCCTGTTTTCTGATGTCTTGAATATTTGTCCACCTTTACGGTGGTTTATGTAGGAGGGATAGCCTGGTACCAGCAACTCAATTATACCTGGAAGTTAAAACTCACAGTTTACATTTTTAACCTCTTGTTTCATGTGTTAGACAGTCTGTTTGATTTATGTGAACCTTATCTATTTTTTTTTGGCAGAGTATAAATTGCATGCTAGAAGATAGCCCTTAGCATGCAATTTTGAGTAGTAGACTTTCAGGATTTTAGAGTTAAAGGAGCCTTAGCAACCACTGATTCTAACTTTCTTCTGTAATGAATGAGGAAACAGGTCCAGAGAGATTAGGTGATTTACTCAAGGTTGCACAGGTTGTTAGTGATTTAAAGCACCTGTTCATGGAGCAATAAATACCGTAAAACTGTACCATGGTAATGAGTGGAAGCTGCCTTATCTTTGGACTATATATGAAAAATAAAAGGATTCCAACAGTAAGCATTTTCAGAGTATAAAGATCGCAGAAGGAACGCTTAGCCTGGCTAAACTGCTTTCAAGTTTTTAAAATCCCTTTAGTCACACTCTTTTACATAAAGCATCAGATGTGCTAATTAGAAAAGATTGAGATCTGCTAATCAAAAGTTCTTTACCTGGCAAGATTATAAGTAATAAAATAAAGTTGCTCAAATCTGCTTTTGTCTACCCTCTTCCCCCCAAGAAGGAGTAAATACTATTATTTTGACACCCTCTGAATTTGACATATAAAATAATCTATATTGTTATATAAATTAGTAGTTCAATTTTATCCATGAGTGTTTAAGTAAGTATAATAAAGAAGTAATAAAAAGTTTACTTTCTAAACTAGTATATATGTCTAAAATTCAGGTTTCCGATTCTTACTTTATTGCTTGTTTTATTAAACTCCTTTTTGGTAGATTATGTATCAATATGCCCTACCTATCTTTAAATATGCTTTTATCAGAGTGGTATGTACTAAGTCATATAAGTGTCCTACAACGTAATGCAAAAAGAAAAGAAGAATATGAATTTGAACACTGCTTGTTGAGGTCACCCACACACCAACTGCTAATGTAATGTTTAAAATCTTGAGAAATTAAGAACTGTAAGTCTGAAACATTTAAAAAATACCCACTGTACAGTAGAAATAGTGGCATTAGTATGCAAGAAGAAGAACCTTTTTACCCTGCTTCTGTCAATTGTAGCATTTATAATAAATAATGATGGCCTTCCAACCCTGGATGCTACCTTAATTAAGCAAACCAGAGATGCTCTCTACCTTTTCTGTGGAAGCTGTAAGAGTTGCCATCAATATATCCATGTTCACAGTTGGATAGACTTATACTCTCTAGACTTTTCATAGACCTTGTCTTCTTGTCTTAGAGGATAGGTTTTGCAAGATTCAAGGAAAGATCAAACTCCTTGGTTGTCCCAACTTTCAATTTAGCTTCAGTAAATTTGTTTAGAGAACTAGATAATGTACCTTTTATCAAATTGTTCATTTAAGTCAATACTATTTTGCAGTTGCATACCTAGAAAACAAACTTCTCTTATTCCCTAAATAGAAGCTATTTTGTTGTAAGAAATTGCTTAGAACGTGTATTTCTTCTTGTTACTTGTGTATTACTAGATAATATATGTATTGTTAAATGTTAAAAAAAAATACCCACTGTATGCAGAGAACCAGATGTTCTTTTAGAAAGACAAAATTTAATAAAGGAGAGAAAACATGGTAAAAATAGCCCATTACCAACCTTAGTGAAAAATAAATACTATTCAGTGGGAATAAAACATTATAAAGCTAGGAATTAGGGTACATTGGGCTCTTTTTGAGGAAGACAGCTTTACTGAAGAAGAAGCAAAAGAACGAATATTCATAGATGAGAAGGCTCAGTACTAAAACAATGCTAGTTCCCCCACAATCAATGTTTAGGCTTCATACAATTCAACATAAATTCAAAATGGAATTTTTATTTAATTTGATGTTCAGAATTAAAATCAAATGATATCACCAAACTTTTTTAAATGACATATTTTGAAGAAAATAAATTGTGTTCTATTTGATAATCAATGAAAGTTTTTAAATTCTGAAGAATCTTTCAAATCTTAGAGGAAAAAAGAATAATTCAAGAGAAAAAATTGACAAAGAACATGTACAATTTACAAAATACTAATAAATGTATTAAAAAAAACTTCTGACTCATAATCCACAATATACAAATTAAATAACACAATTTAAAATTTCAGATACTAATTTGGTAAAGGTGAAAACAACTTAATGTTAGCAAAGTTTTGGGGAAAAGGAGTGCTCCTTACACTCTCAACTGGGAGTGTAATTCAATTTGACAGTATGACAACAAACCAGCTTATTCCGTTTATCAAGATAACTTAACTTTGCAAATTTATGTTAAGGAAATAATCAGAGATATTCTGAAAGATTTCAGTACAAGCGGGTTCCTAACAGACTTATTGGTGATAATGAAACTTTGAGAATTTTTAAGTAAGTTGTCATACATTTATATATCTGATATATGATGGTATGCTAAAAAGTCTTTAAAATAATTTGGAAATATTTAATGGGATTAGGAAATGCTACTTATAATGTTGCTTATTCAGCATTATTAATTTTATTTAAAAATATAAAAGCTAATATGCATAAGCTTTGAAGGCATGCATCAAAATGTAAACTGTGGCTGTCTCTAAGGGATGTGTTTATGGGTTTCTTTTTCTAAAATTTCTTCAAAGACATATATTAATTTTGTAATCATTAATTTTTATTTGAAAGGAAGAATGGACTAGTAAAATATGCATCTGTAATATAAATAATGAGATCGTGAAAAAAACGCCTAACTGTAATATTAGAGAGAGACATTCCTAGACGGTTTCAGTGTGGGTCTACAGAATCATTTAACATAGTGATTCTCAACTGGGGCATGATTTTGTCCTCTGAGGGACACTTGTCAATGCCTAGAGACACTTTTGGTTGGGGAAGCAGGGGTTGCTATTGGCATCTAGCTGGTACAGGCTAGGGATGCTTCTGAACATTCTACAATGTCCAGGACCAAGACTTATCCAAACCTGAGAGTTCAATGGCATTGAGACTGAGAAACCCCAATCTAGAGGAAAGATGGCGATGTTGGGATTCTGAGATTCGCGTTTCTCTTGAATCCATTGATAGTTTCCTGACCTTGGCAGAATCACTTGCAGTCTTGTGTCTTAGTTCTTTCATCAGTAAATGGAGCTAGCAATTTCTTTAAAGGGGATAGACGACTGAAAAGGAGGTTCTGAGACCAAGTGGCACTAACACACATAGGAGTAATTCCTATTTGAGACGAAGGAGTAATTACCAGCATTATCCTTTTCTCTTGGCTTTGAAGCAGACTTATAAGGATTTAAATGTTGCATAAAGGTTTAGAGGAGTGTATGAATTTGACTGATTTAACTCTATCTCCTGTTGTATGCATTAAGCACATAAAAGAAGAATTTCCTGCAGTCCATTACAAGGGTCAATAAAAGCCCACAAAATATTTCAAGCCAAATTGCCTCACTCTTTCCAATGTCGACTTGGAGTATTTTGAAATTATAGAAAGAGAATTTCTTTTCCACTTGGATACACAGATCTCAGTTTTCTTGCCCTTTTCATTTTAAAAATTATAAGTTCTCTTCGAAACTAAAAGCATTTATCACTTTTTTTTAACAGTTATGTTAGTTTTTATTTTGCAAGTTTCACTGCTATGTTATTAGGTGAATACAATGTAGAATTGTTTATCGTCTTACTAAATTGAACATTTATCATTTTGTAAGATCCTTTGCTTCTGGTAATGGTTTTCAGCATTTCTGTAGCTTTAATATTTAGATGTGTTTTATTATTTATTTATTTTAATTTTAAAAATTAACATATAACGTATTATTTGTTTAAGGGGTACAGGTCTGTGATTATCACTTTTTATTTTTTAAAGATTTTATTTATTTGTTTTGAGGTAGGGAGGGTCAGAGAGAGAAGGAGGGGGAGAGAATCTCAAGTAGGCTCCCGGCTGAGCACAGAGCCCAACAGAGGGCTTGATCCCACAACACTGAGGTCACGACCTGAACCGAAACCAAGAGCCAGATGCTTCACTGACTGAGACCCCAGGTGCCTCAAGGATCATTTTTTAAGAGGAAGTCGCTAGACTTTTTTAAAAATAAGACTTTTGTATTTAAGTTACTTAGATATACAGCTAGAATTTTAGCTTATGGTGCTATATGCATTCACTAATTCCACATAATAAATTCTTTGTTCTTTATTTTAAAAATGGGGTGATAATATTTACTTGGTGGTCACTAGGATTAAATGCAAATAGAATGTGTAGGGCAGTACCTGACACAGGGTTAGTTCTTGATGGTTTCCTGTTGCCTTCGTGATAGATCCTGGAGGATCTTTAATACACTCCTTAATAATCTGGTCTCCTTCACCCTTTTCTCTTTCAGTAGCCTCCCTTTCTGTTCTACCAGGCAAATACCTACTTATTCTTCAGGTGTCACCTGGAGGCTACTTGCCCATGGAGATCTTCCCATTCTCAAGATTAAGTTATGGCCATATGTAACCCTTGCACCCTGTACTTCCCAATACACATTGTCTTTATGTAATTTAATTATTTGTTCAATGTTTGTGTTTCCTTCTCTACTATAAGCTAAGATGGAGAAAGAGGGAGAGTGGGATCAAATATAACTTATTCACTGCTATATATCCGCTCTTTTGATCCGTGCCTGGTGCATGATAGGTGCTTAGTAAATATTGAGTTGAATGAAGCAAGGCATGATAATAATCTTGAAAAGTAATAACTGAAAGCTGATCTCCTCTAATAAAATAAGGTATTGATTAGAAAGTCGCTTTGTGGCCCCACTAACAGTGGTGGCCTGCGAGTTGATACTAGAGAGTATTTGGAAGTTGCTTGGGCTGCCAGGGCACAGTGTATGGCCAGAGGGCAGTGAAAGTTGGGAAGGAGGAAGCAGGCTAAGGCATTTTAGGTCTCTGGAGTTACCTCTCAGGCTCACACTTCCTATGGCACAGATTTACCCCCAGGGTTTCTAGCCTGCAGGTCTTATGTTCCAGGGTGGTTCTGTGGCTGAACCACTACTCACTGCCTGGTACTTCAGGAACTTATTTTCCATCATTTTGTGGACATTAGTAAGTTTTTTGATACCATCAGGAAAATGTATTTGGAACATATCTTAATATAGTTTCTGAAATAAAAGTTTGTTGAATGAAAGTCACCTAAACAGTCTTGATTAGGAATTATTATTGAGTATCCAGTCTATCAGA
>CM052889.1:16972162-17039037 GCA_028534135.1 Potos flavus | reverse complement strand
CCTCAGATTGTTTCTCAGAGTCCACAGTCCCTCATGGTTTGTCTCCCCCTCCAATTTCCCCCAATTCACTTTTCCTTTCCTTCTCCTAATGTCCTTCATGTTATTCCTTATGCTCCACAAGTAAGTGAAACCATATGATAATTGATTTTCTCTGCTTGACTTATTTCACTCAGCATAATCTCCTCCAGACTCGTCCATGTTGATACAAAAGTTGGGTATTCATCTTTTCTGAGGGAGGCATAATATTCCATTGTATATATGGACCATATCTTCTTTATCCATTCGTCTATTGAAGGGCATCTTGGCTCTTTCCACAGTTTGGTGATTGTGGCCATTGCTGCTATGAACATTGGGGTACATATGGCCCTTCTTTTCACTGCATCTGTATCTTTGGGGTAAATACCCAGTAGTGCAATTCCAGGGTCATAGGGTAGTTCTATTTTTAATTTCTTCAGGAATCTCCACACTGTTTTCCAAAGTGGCTGCACCAACTTGCATTCTCACTAACAGTGTAAGAGTGTTCCCCTTTCTCCACATCCTCTCCAACACTTGTTATTTCTTGTCTTGTTAATTTTGGCCATTCTAACTGGTATAAGGCGGTATCTCAGTGTGGTTTTGATTTGAATTTCCCTGATGGCTAATGATGCTGAACATTTTTTCATGTGTCTGTTAGCCATTTGTATGTTTTCTTTGGAGAAGTGTCTGTTCATGTCTTCTGCCCATTTTTTGACGTGATTATCTGTTTTTTGGGTGTGGAGTTTGAGGAATTTTTTTTTTTAAAGATTTTATTTATTTATTTGACAGAGAGAGAGAGAGAGATCACAAGTAGGCAGAGAGGCAGGCAGAGAGGTGGGGGGAAGCAGGTTCCCTGCTGATCAGAGAGCCTGATGCGGGGCTCGATCCTAAGACCCTGAGATCATGACCTGAGCAGAAGGCAGAGGCTTTAACTGAGCCACCCAGGTGCCCCAAGGAATTCTTTATAAATCTTGGATATTACCCTTTTGTCTGTAGTGTCATTTGCGAATATCTTCTCCCATTCCGTGAGTTGCCTCTTTGTTTTGTTGACTGTTTTCCTTTGCTGTGCAGAAGCTTTTTATCTTGATGAAGTCCCAAAAGTTCATTTTCGCTTTTGTTTCCTTTGCCTTTGGAGACATGTCTTGAAAGAAGTTGCTGTGGCCCATCTTGAAGAGGTTACTGCCTATGTTCTCCTCTAGGATTTTGATAGATTCCTGCCTCACGTTGAGATCTTTTATCCATTTCGAGTTTATATTTGTGTATGGTGTAAGAGAATGGTCAAGTTTTGTTCTTCTATATATAGCTGTCCAATTTTCCCAGCACCATTTATTGAAGACACTGTCTTTTTTCCACTGGGTATTTTTTCCTGCTTTGTCGAAGATTATTTGACCATAGGGTTGCAGGTCCATATCTGGACTCTCTACTCTGTTCCACTGGTCTGTGTGTTTTTGTGTCAGTACCATGCTGTCTTGGTGATCACAGCTTTGTAGTAAAGCTTGAAATCAGGCAACGTGATGCCCCCAGCTTTGTTTTTCTTTTTCAACATTTCCTTAGCAATTCAGGGCCTTTTCAAGTTCCATACAAATTTTAGAATTGTTTGTTCCAGCACTTTGAAAAATGCCGGTGGAATTTTGATCGGGCTGACATTGAAAGTGTAGATTTCTCTGGGCAATATAGACATTTTAACAATGTTTATTCTTCCGATCCATGAGCATGGAATGCTTTTCCATCTTTTGTGTCTTCTTCAATTTCTTTCATGAGTGTTCTATAGTTCCTTGAGTACAGATCCTTTACCTCTTTGGTTAGGTTTATTTCAAGGTATCTTATGGTTCTTGGTGCTATAGTAAATGGAATCGAGTCTCTAATTTCCCTTTCTATATTTTCATGGTTAGTGTATAAGGAAGCAGTTGATTTCTGTCCATTGATTTTGTATCCTGCCACATTACTGAATTGCTGTATGAGTTCTAGTAGTTTGGGGGTGGAGTCTTTTGGGTTTTCCATATAAAGTATCGTATTGTCTGCAAAGAGAGAGAGTTTGACTTTTTCTTTGCCAATTTGAATACCTTTTTTTTCTTTTTGTTGTCCGATTGCTGTTGCTAGCGCTTCTAGTACTAGAAGTGGCGGGAGTGGGCATCCTTGTCGTGTTCCTGATCTCAAAGGGAAGGCTGTCAGCTTTTCCCCATTGAGAATGATATTTGCTGTGGGTTTTTCATGGATAGATTTTATGAAGTTGAGGAATGTTCCCTCTATCCCTATACTTTGAAGAGTTTTTATCAGGAATGGATGCTGTATTTTGTCAAATGCTTTTTCTGCATCAATTGAGAGGACCATGTGGTTCTTCTCTCTTCTCTTATTGATTTGTTCTATCACATTGATTAACTTGAGAATTTGAACCACTCTTGCATCCCAGGGATAAATCCCACCTGGTCATGGTGGATAATCTTCTTAATGTACTGTTGGATCCTCTTAGCTAGGATCTTGTTGAGAATCTTGGCATCCATATTCATCAGGGATATTGGTCTGAAATTCTCCTTTTTGATGGGGTCTTTGCCTGGTTTGGGGATCAGGGTAATGCTGTCTTCATAGAAAGAGTCTGGAAGTTTTCCTTCTGTTTCTATTTTTTGAAACAGCTTCAGGGGAATGGGTATTATTTCTTCTTTGAATGTTTGGTAGAATTCCCCAGGGAATCCATCAGGTCCTGCGCTCTTGTTTTTTGGGAGGTTTTTGATCACTGCTTCAATCTTGTTCCTAGATATTGGTCTGTTCAGTTTGTCAATTTCTTCCTGTTTCAGTATTGGAAGTTTATAGGTTTCCAGGAATGCATACATTTCTTCTAGGTTGCTTAACTTACTGGTATAGCGCTGTTAATAATAATTTCTGATGATTATTTCTATTTCCTTGGTGTTAGTCGTGATCTCTCCCCTTTCATTCATAATTTTATTAAATTGGGTTCTCTCTCTTTTCTTTTTGATTAGTTTGGCCAGTGGTTTATCAATCGTATTAATTCTTTCAAAGAACCAGCTTCTAGTTTCGTTGATGTGTTCTACTGTATCTCTAGTTTCTAACTCATTGATCTCTGCTCTAATCTTAATTATTTCCCTTCTTGTACATGGGATTGGCTTAGTATGTTGTTGATTTTCCAGTTCTTTAAGGTGTAAAGAGGGTTGGTGTATTCGGGATTTTTCAATTTTTTTGAGTGAGGCTTGGATGGCTATGTATTTCCCCCTTAGGACCGCATAGATGGGCATTTTCTGATGCAAGAGAACATATACACCATTCAAGTGATCTGAGGATCTTCAAGATCTTTTTTTCAGGTTGTTATCACAGGCACAGTGTCTGTTCCAACTGTAAGATCTGAAATCCCAGAGGCTGGGGATTAGTGGATATCTACTCTTTCCCCAACAAAGCAGACATTGACATATAGAGATTACCCTATGCCCCCACCTAATTTACTATTCTTATAGTTCAACTTGTTACATTAACAGCGTTAGAGTCCATTTTGGGTCTAAAAGTACTTATAACCCAGTCAGTACTGAAGAACTGATGATAAACCCCCATTCTTCAGTAAAATGTTATAGTGAAGAGTCAGGTTCTAGAGTCTTTATTGAAATTTTGACTCTGCCGTTTAGTAGCTCTATAACCTGGGCCATAGCTTAACCTCTCATAGTGTAAGTTTCTCAATCTATAAATAAGGAGCAATAAATAATTATTATTAGATTAAGTGAGATACATAGAGCATATGCAATCTTGGTAATTTTTGCTATTAGCTATTGTTATGGGTTGAATTATGTCCCACCAAAAAGATATGTTGGTGTCCTAACCTCTGTATGTTAGAATACGATTTATTTGGAAATAGTGTCATAGATATATGTGGTCATTCTGGATTAGGATGGGCCCTTAATCTAATATGACTGGTGTCCTTATGCGAAGGGAGGTGTGGAGACAGGCATACAGGGAGAACGCCATGTGACAACAGAGGCGGAGGTTGGACTGAGGCCGTTGCAAGCGAAGGAGCCCCAAGGATTGCTGGCTGTCACTGGAATCTGGAAGAGGCGAAAAAGGATTCTACCCAGAGTCTCAGAGGGAGGATGGCTCCATTGACACTTTGATTTTGGACTTTTAGTTTCCAGGACTGTGAGACAATAAGTTTCTGTTATTTTAAGCCACCCAGCTTGTAATACTTTGTTAGGAGAGCCCCAGGAAACTAATACAGTAATATGGTACAAAAATTACACACATGTGGATTCTTCCCCCTTTTGCTCTCTTTTCTCTGCTAAAGTCCAACTTTTTTCTAAAACCTCCTTGGTTCTCAGTGTACCTCTTTGTACTAATTTTATTTTTCTCCTGTATCTTTTCTTGGTTGAGGATAGTATGTTAAAAAAAAACACACACACACATTGGCTTAGAATATGGTTAAAAAAAAAAAAAAGCAATCACTCAAACAAACAAAAAGACCAAACAACACACAGGATGAAAACAACAAATGACCACTCGAGAGGTAAAAGTGATGTTTGGTAAGCCTGAAGGTATGAGAAAAGACTAGCTGAGTGAATAACATGAAGATAAATAGAAGCTGGACATGAAAACTATTATTTAGATGCGTACACAAATGGAACCTTTCCTTGTCCAATTCCAGCAACCCTGTGTTTAAGAAGGGAATTTTTATATCATAATTTCTACATGCTGAGTATAGTATAGAAACTAAATTGCTTCTCATTTGTTTTTCAAGATAAGTTCCTAAATTTTGCTCACTTGTTCACTTTGGAAACATTTAGGTTCGTTTTTGCAAAACAAATCTTAACCTTTTCCTCAGTGAACACATGAGGATAGAAAGGTACTTTTTCATCTGTCTCCCCAGGAAAAGTAACTCTGAATAAGGCAGAGTCTTCTCACCAGGAGAAAAGACAAGGTGAACCCCTCAAGCAAGTGAGTCCACTTAACTCTCAGACTTCCTCCAAGTCCTGTGGTGTCCCTTATTCTTCCACGTTCCCGGGTTTAAACTGAGGGTTGCGTTCCTTTGGTGTCTCCTTGGAACACTGGAGGATTTAATCTTAAAATGTGAACTCTAGAAATATGTTGTCAAGATAAATAAAATTTATGTTTCAACTTTATTATTCTGGTCATGTTGATATTTAATCCAATGCGAGTCGTGATTTGCTGAGAAAATTTGGTTTGGTTTCCTTCTTTACTTTATACTTCTTTCTTTCTCTGCCCTTCCCAATGGCCTTATTTTTCAAGTTACATGGAAAAGGTGGGGAGAGCAGTTGGAGAGGAAGAGGAGGCAGGGCCTGCAAACAAAATAAGTGAATCCAGTATTCTGCTATAATTAAAGCAAGCAGCATTATGTTTTGGGTTATGGCAAAACATACTGTAATCCTTAAATATAAATATTTCTAAGGGCATTGCCTATTATTACTTATGATTATAGTAAAAATCATCCTAGTGATACAGTAACAAAATTTGCCCAAGACTGATTATTGTCCTTGATGTCCTGACATTTTTTTAAAAACTCAAATATGAGGCAGATCTAAGAATTTAAAAAATATAATATGACCCCATATTGATATAGATAATCAGATGTATTATACAAATTTGCCTCAATTTCTGAAATAGGTTTATTATTAAAAACTTTATTATTCACTTAGTAAATACTTATATGGCACTTCTTATGTATCTGGCATTATTTTAAGGGCTTTACAAATATTTACTTAATCCTTCTAACATTTCTATGAATTAGATACTGTTACCATTAATTAACCCTATTTTAAGATGAGGAAACTGAGAAACAGAAAGGTTAAGTAACTTGCCCAAGGTCACACAGCTGAGTATGGCACTTTAACCCAAGCAGTCTCCACTATTGTGCTATACTACATCTCCCAGTTCTGTCAATTAAACTTTTTATTTGTACTTTTTTCAGTAGAAGAAATCCCGTGGTAAATTTGAAATGCAAAAATCTGATTTGTTAAGTGAATTTCTATCCATCAAATTTATCTTGTATGAAAACTTCTTTTTCATAAACTGTTTTCCTTAAAATAAGATCTGTGTATAATTTCAAATATCTTTGTAATAAATATAAAATATAAACATATGGAATCTTTCCCTTTGAGGAAAAATGGATTTTGGTAATCGTATATAACAGACTCCTTTCTACCATAAAAATTCATAGTCTTCTATCTGATGTTTGTGTTAGAAAATTATAAAATTTCTTTTGCATTTCTATGCTTCATTTGAATCAAGCAGTATGTGATAAAAAGTGCTGGCTCTTGGTCTGGCCATTTCTTTAAGGAAGGCAACCTTATCCACAGTTATTTTTTCCCTGCCCCTCCCAGATTATTTTCCAGTGAAGTAAGGGAGTAAGCATGGAAGACTGCCATATGGTAGCAGTGAGCCATGTCAAACACACCCACCAGTGGTAAGCAAGCCACCAATGACTAGGTGACTTTCCATTTATGACCTGATAAGGACAAGTACTATCCTAGGTACAGATAGTGCATGTTGTAACATACAAATGGAGAGCTCACTTTTGAATCCAAGGCAATTCTGACTGGTTTGTAGTACAAAATCTGAATAGTTACACTTGCAGCCAGATGACAAAGAGATGAAACACACCCAGTCATCTCTGTGTATGAAAAACCTTGTCTGGAGAATTTGAAGAAATCGCCAGAATTTCCCTACAGTTTCCAGGTATTTTCTTTTCTATGGAACACACACAGATGCTTTTCTGTTGCTCTTGGACAAATAGTGCATGTAATGAGAATGTGTCTGCTCCTTTTGTTTCATTCACATGCTATTTTAATGATTGGAAATTTAGTCAGAATTGCTAAGGATTTGTTTGTTGCTGAAAATCTGCAGGAGTAAAAGGGAGAGGTGTCATACACAGAGCTGGAGCAGTTGGTATTTTTCATCCAGTACCAAATTTTTAAGAAGTATCACCTGCCCTCCGTGTCCTCCCCTGTACCTCAAATAAACAGCAGCCAACAACCACAAACTCTTATCTCCGCTCCCAGAGGACTGTGGGAGTTTGATGACTCAGGTCATCTCAAAGAAAACACTGCATCTTAGAGAACAAGCTGTTTCTTTTAGTTGGAACAACACAGTAGCAAACAATAATACATAATAATAGCAAAGGTAATGCCACAAGCATATGACCTCACTCCCATTGTGATTTTCCTTCAGGGCTTTCTGGGAGGGTCCTGAGAGCAGATTTCCTGAGCAGCTGTGCGGATTCTCCAGAAAAGCCCATGTCTTTTACCCTCTTTTTTCATGAATGGATCAACACTGGGAGGGGAACAATTGAGTTGTGTGTATCATCTCCAACAATCACAAAGCTTTCACTACAGATTTCAAAGGAATATGTTCCAACCACAATAAGCGCTGAAATGTGAGTACTGAGAAAAAAATCCATTGGATTTTTGAAAGGGCGGGTTCAGTTCTGTAAAAAGCAGGGACTTTATCAGCTTATAAAGGAAGCCAGTTCTCCAGTGATTTTAGCCCATGACATGTTACTTTCCACTTTCACAGTTACCTATTCAGAACCTCGTTGTCTGCTCTCAGTAGTAGGTTTGGGTTGAGTTGGTCGATTGAGTTGGTTGGCTAAGTTGATTGGGCTGTGAGCAAGGACAATTTTCAACTGTTGAAAAAAATACAACCATTACCAAGAAAAGATACATTTCTTCCCTTTTCTGAGGAGATTGGTTATTGGGTCAATTGTAGCTGAGAAGTGGGAGATGATTGTTCTGGATGAGTCTGGGGAACCCTAGCAATATCGGGACCTCTTAGTCCAGGACTTTCCATTCCAGGGCTTCTAGTACCATGGGCAGCGTGAGAATATCTGCATTCCTCGAGTGGCCCACAGTCAGGGTTTTATAGTTTTTCCCAATCTGCTCAAATACGAGGTTACTGTGAAGCCTCATCCAGGAAACAGATACAGATACTTTATATGGTCAGTGATTACCCATTTATCTGGGAGATCAAGCAGAATCCTTCATTAGCCGAGGGCCCCATTTCACAGAGCATGACTGTGTGAATTGATCTGGGTCTCGGGGATTCGTTTTTCCAGGAAGCAGACATTGAGATGAAGGTTAGCATGTAGGAGTTTATAGAGAATACTTTCGTGATCATCACCTAGAGAAAGAGAGGCAAGGAAACAAGATTTAGAAGGAGAAGTTGGAGGTTGTGATGCAGTCTCAGTGTAGACTCCAGCCAACGCTATGGGGGATTGGGAGGAAGGGAAGACCTTTCAGAGTTTCTAACACTTGGATGAAGGATCAGGCCTTCATATACCACCACCCATCAATCAGTCAGTCCATGCGGCCTGCCCTTAGATGAGGTATAAACTTGGGCTAGGTGACTCCCTTCAGCAGACATGGTATATATAGAGATTGAGACTTGAGAGCTGTCTACCAGAAGCACTCCCAGTATCTGGGGAGTAAGTCCTTAATTTGTAAGGGGGAGTCTGAGTGGAATATTACAGTGTCTGCCACACAAGGATGTGTCTCAAAGGCCATTTCCATACATGGTCCTTCCAGCAACATATTCAGTAGAAATTTCTGAGATGATAGACATACTCTATATCTGCACTAATGTAGTAACCTTAGCCACAAATGGTTATTAAACACTTAAAATGTGATGGTAGTTATATTGAGAAACTAAACTTTTAATTTTATTTAATTTCAAGTAATTTAATTTTTATATTGATACCTAATTCACATATGAGAAAATTCACCCTTATAAAGTGTATAATTAAATGGTTTTTAATATATTTTCAAATTTGTGCAATCATAATGACCTTTTAATTATAGAATATTTTCAGCACCCATAAAAGAAACCCTATACTCACTAGCAGTCAATCCCCATTTCTGTCTCTCCCCAGCTCCTGGCAAACACTAATATATTTGATGTCTCTGTGCATTTGACTAGCCTCATAGAACAAATTACCAAGTTTTCTCTCCTCTTCTATTTTTTTGAAAAGCCTAGGAAGGATTAGTTTTAATTTTTCTTAAACTGTTTGATAGATTTTACCAGTGAAGACATCTTCTCCTGGGCTTTTCTTTTTGGGAAAATTTTAAATTACTGATCCAATCTCTTTCCTTGTTGTAGGTCTATTTATGTTTACCTCCCGAGTTTCACTAATGTGTATTTTTCTAGGAATTTGTGTTTTCTACATTATCTCATTTGATGGCATACAGTTGTTCATATCCCCTTAAAATTCTTATTTTTGTAAGGTTGATAGTATTGTCCCCTCTTTCATTCCTGATGTTAGTAATTGGATCTGTGCTCTTTTTCCCCTCAGCCAGTCCAGCAAAAAGCTTGTCAGTTTTGTTGATCTTTTCAAATAACCGTGAAATGGTTTTATATATTTTCTTTATTGTTTTTCTATTTTCTATTTATTTATTTCCTCTCTAGTCTTTGTTATTTTCTACTTTTTCCTTGTTTAACTTTAGTTTGTTCTTCTTTTCCTAGTTTCTTTTTTTTTTTCTTTTCCTAGTTTCTTAAGAGAGAAGTGTAGGTTACTGATTTGAGATCTTTCTTCTTCTTTATATAGGCATTTACAGTGATAAATTTACCTCTAAGCATTGCTTTAAATATATGCCATAAATTTGATACACCGTCTTTCATTAACTCAAAGTACATTTGTATTTCTTTTGTGATTTCTTCTTTGATTCATTGCTTATTTAAAAGTTTGTTGCTTAATGCTTGTGTATTTCCCAGGTTTTCTTCTATTGTCAATTCCTACTTTCATTCTATTGTAGTCTGACAATGTACTTTGTGTGCTTTCAGTCTTTTTAACCTTGTTGAGACTTGTTTTATGGCCAAATATGTTGTCTGTGCTGGAGAATGTTCCATGTACATTTGAGAAGAACATTTATTCTGTTCTTGGGTGAACATTTATTCATTGGGTGGAGTGTTCTATAGATGTCTCTTAGTTAATTTTTTATTGTTTTTCAAGTTTTCTATTTCCTCAATGATTTCCTGTCTAGGTTACTAAAGTCTCAAACCATTATTGTCAAAATGTCTGTTTCTTCCTTCAGTTCTGTCAGTTTTTGCTTCATACGTTTCAACCCATTCCTTGAATCTAAATTCTGTGTTCTAAGGATAGCATATACCTGGATCATTTCTGAGGGCACCTGAGTGGCTCAGTCGGTTGAGCATCCAACTCTTGATCTCAGCTCAGGTCTTGATCTCAGGGTCATGAGTTCAAAATCATTTCTGCCAGTCTCTGCCTTTTGATTGGAGTGTTTAATCCATTTACATTTAATGTAATTACTAATAAAGTTCAATTTATGTCTTCCATTTTGCTAATTTTTCTATGCACACTATAAATTGTTTCCTTATTCTTTTATCACTGGCTTCTTTTGTGTTTAATATATATTTTCTAGTGAGCCATTTTTATTCCCTTGTTTTTTTCTTTTTATAATTTAAAATGTTTTATGGTTGACTTGGAGACTAGAATTAATATGTTAATTTATAACAATTTAAGCTGGATTAATATCTACTTAATTTCTAATACTATACAAAAACTTTGTTCCTATATAGCTCTGTTCCCTTCCTACTCCTTTGTGTTATAATTGCCCCACAAATTACACTTTTATATGTGCCTATCAACATAGACTTATCATTATTGCTTTACGCAGTTGCGTTCTAAATCAGATAGGAGAAAAATACAGTTATAAGCAAAAAAAAAAACTTAGTACTATTTTTTGTATTTACCTATGTACTTACCTTTACCAGTCTTTATTTTTTCATGTGGTTGTGAGTTCCTTGCATATAAGCCATATTTCCTGTTTCTTTACATATCTCACAATTTTTTGTTGAAATTTGAACATTTTAAATAACATAACTGGGAAATCAGATTTAAACCCACTGCAGGATTTGTTGTTGTTGCCTTTTGTTTGCTTAGTGGTTTTCCTGAATGAATTCTGTAAGTCTGCATTATTTGTCACTGTGACCACTAAAGTGTCTGCTTGATTACATTAGTAGTCAGCTAATGTTTGTACAGAGATTCCTTAAATGCCTAGAACCAATAAGTCTTCCAGGCTTTATTGAGAGGCTCTGTGTGGGTGTTGGAGCATGCCTTCTAATATTTGGGCAGACAGTTTATAATTCTGCTGTAGCCTGTATTTCCTGCTTGCACAGAGCTTCAGGGTCAGCAAAAGGTGAGAATTTAGGACTTTCTCAAGTCTTTTCTGGACATATGCAGAGTTCTGGTCATCTGTACAGCCTTACTCATGCATATAGCCTAGATTCCCAGAAATATATTAGAACTTTGCAAAGCATCCTAAGGATGTATTATTTTCCAGCTTTTCCTCAAAAAAAAATTTTTTTTTTTTTTTGCTCAGCTTTTTCCGCTCTAATTGTTAGTGTTGCTTTAGGCAGGTGTGCTGTTAAACAATTGCCACTGATTGTTTTCAACAGATAACTCCTGTTTTCACTGATCAAGCTGTGAGGTCAAATAAAGGCAGGCCCTGCAAGTGGACCTTGCAGGTATTTTGGGGGAGCTTCAAATCTGGTGTTTTGAGGGAGCTTCAAATCTGTTCTTCTCCCTCCAGTGGATGTTAGACTGCTGGTTTCAAAACTACAGCATAAGGCTACTTTTTTGGGGCTACTGCAGAGCTGAGAGAAAAGGATTGGAATTAGGTCAGTTAAAATGCTACAAAGATAGTTGTTTTTAGCAAGAACTAGTATTTTCTTTGTATCAGTGCTCCTCAGATTATCGCAAGCCTTTGGTTAATTCGCAGAGTTCTAAAGATGGTAATTTTGACCATTTTTTTCCCAGTGTTCTTGTTGCTTTTATAGGGGATTAGATCTTCAGATCTTCAGAGGTCCTACTCTTGCTGGTGTCACTCTATGAGAGTACTGGCCATTGTGCTGTTCAATTCAGATCTAGAGCCTTCCAGGAAGACTTGATCTCCATAGAGTTGATGTGAGTAACGAAGACTCAGAGGTGTCGTAAGCCCTGAACGATATTCAAGTTGAAGTTACATTAATCTCAACATTATAGAGTGCCTCATTCTTCTTTTCAAAGAGTAACTGCTTCCCTTAGCAGGAGAGAGAGTGACAAATGAGTTCTGAGTGAGAGTTGGTGTCTATAGACAAACAGAAGTCTTCAGTTTTGGCTTACAAAATAAGCATCCTTGCTAGTAAGTTTGCATTGTTTGGGCGTTTGTCTGTACTTTCTCATACTTGGGACACCAGAAAGGATTCCTAAATCTTAATCTAAATCACCTCCTTATTAATGAATTTATTAACGTTTGGGTTTCCTGGGTGGGAAAGTGGAGACCCATGGAGTGTGCAGACAATACTATTGGCAAATGCTATTGGTGGTAGCACCAAAAGAAGTATAGGTTGACATTTCCCAGACAACAGAGGCATTATGGATAGAGAGCCAGTAGAGGACCTGGGAACAATGATTAATGATTGACAGCTCCTTGGTGTAGTTTGATTTGGATGTTTTTTCCTTCCTACCGCAGGGGCTACCCAGGGCCATGTTTACTCACTTAGGACTATGCTTGGATTGGATGGCCAGCTGTCATTGGGCCTTTAGGGCCTGGTTTACAAAGTTGCCTTAGTTTATTATGATTTGATACAGAAACAAATGCTCAGTACTACCAATTCCACGTGGATGCACAATGACTCTTGGTAGCTGAGCATGGGGAACTCTGGGGGACAATACAAGGTGAAGTTAGTCAGTTCCTCTTATACTACTGGGCTGTGGCTATTTCTGGACTGGGTGTGATGCTCTAGGCTTGATCCCCAGGCTGCTTCTTCATGTTTAGGTGCTTCAAAGAATGAAGAGTTTGCTCTAGGAGCACCAGCAGGAGGTTAACTAGAGAAGTTGACTGCATGTGTTTCTTTCTCACAGAAAATTTCACAGGAAGAGGGAAGGTTTGATGTGGAGGGTCTTAGGATGGGACAGGATTTGTTACATGGGGTATAACATATGTTTTTTATAGTAGTTAGGACAACAGACCAGCCCCATAGAATAATCCTCTTTCCTGTTAGGATTTTACTCTATGACCAATTTGTCGCAGTGTAGAGCTGCAATATTAGGAAGAACCTGGGCAGTCAAATGGGTTTTCCCCCATCTCTCAGGGCAATGGAGTATGAAGAAATGGGAGGGATAAGAACATTTGGAAGACTAGAATGACTAGCTCTATTGGCTGGGTTCTGAGGATTGTGAGCCTTATTTCTGGCCTTGTGATTTTATCTCACTGCATTGGTTGTAAATACGGAGTAAAGGACTTTAGGACCTAAGGCCTCAAGTATGATTCCCTGCCTTGGTTGAGGCCTAGCCAGCAGTGGCAGTATGGGCCAGAGGCTATCAAAAAAATTAATTAAAAAAATACAACTCTCACCAAATCTGTGGCTGATGCTAGAACTGGGACTGTGTGGAGACAGGAAATTCAGTTGGGAGTTGAAGTTGAGAAGCTCACGCAGAGTATACATTGGAGTTTCTAATATTAGTTGTAAGGCCTGAATAAGGAAGCTGAATATGAGAGCAGGAACATAAAGTAGAAACTCTAACTGTACTTGGAATGGTTAGTGCTTACTAAGCACGCCTACAGTGGTGGGAGATGTTCCAGGTACCAGGGAGATGTTCTAGTAACTCATTTAATTCTTACCACAACTTTAGGACATAGGAACAACTCCTCCCATCTTTTTGTAGATGGGGAGACTAAGGCAAGGTTAGTAAATGGTAAAACCAGGATACTACCTTTGGAAGTCTGAGTCCATGGCTTGAGGTTTTGACCACTATTCTGTTGCCTCTTCTGAAGTGTCTTGCCTATGGCTTTCATGTGCATACTTCAGGATTACAGTGATTGGATTCAGTCAAGGCTGGAGTGGGCTAGCAGCACCTGCAAACAAAGACGTGCAGTAATAGAACTTTTGGAATGGGATTAGGCAGGGTGAGGTGACCTGGTACTGGGAGAAATAGGATCTCATGGTCCTAGAAAGGATGAGATCCAAGGTACAGGTGTAAGGATTAACTGAGGCAAGGAGAAGGGACAAGATACTCACTGAGTGGCAACAGAAATGGATCTTGTTGACACTTAAGTGATGTTCATGTCTTTCATTTCTTTCACTTATGTACCAATCATTCCCATTCATGAAGTTGTTCTTGGTGAATTCTGGAGTCATCTATTTTAGGTTTGCTCCTTAGATTTGATTTCTTTACCTATAAAATAAGGTGAGAATTGAATAAAAGAATTCATTTGTAGGGCCTAGCAATGGGCCCAGCACTCCCAAGGCCCTGAATTAATGTCTGCTCTCTTTAGTCATTCCTCCATCCTCTCCCCATCCTACTTACCAGCATATAGTAGATATTAATACATATTTGATGATTGCTTAAGTTAATGTCTAGTCTTATATAAATGTGCATAGTTCTGTAAGCTCAACTAAGGAAACTGAGCAAATGTCCCTTCATCACCTTCCATTCTGGAGCAACTGCTAACTGGTGCATCAGAAGCAGAGTCAAGCTAAGCTCTCTGTTGACAGATGCACAGTCTGCATGAGCTTCAGCCGCAGTGTCAGCACTAGACACCCAAGATGACAATTAGGGAAAAGAACAAACAACTCCAGGGAAAGGTGTCCGTAAAAGTGGTGAGCAGCAGAGTAAACAAGCAAACAGCTATAAAGGAATCAATCACTCAATCACCACTGATAGCCTGCACTGTCCAGGGGGATTTTATCTGTTGGATGCAGCTGTGGAAAGGTGATCTCAAGACCCGCTCTGGATTCCCAGGCCTGTCTCAGATCTTTCTCTAGTGTTAAGAAAAATCATTTCATCTCCTTTTGGCTTTCAGTTCCATTAATAACAGCCCACTGTTATTGAGCACCTACTGTATGCCAGGCATGGTTTGATTTTAGTGATAACCCTAGAAGGTAGGTAATATTAATGATTCCAGTTTACATATGTGGAAACTGAGTCACTTGCCCAAAGATGGGGTTCAGATCTGGACAGCTTAGTTGCAGAGTCCATGTGCATAAACACTAAGCTTTACTATTTCTCATATTCTAGAAGGGTGAGTAAAACTGTTCACAAAATTAGTGAAGCAAATTTGTTTTTAAATGCTTGGAACCCTGTTTGGATTTCTTATTTTTAAAGGCTGAACAATGTTACAATTGAAATGTGTCAGATGTAGAATAACTTCCTCAAATGCTTCTAACTGAAAACATGCTCCGGATGCACTTCAGTCTGTTAGATGAAGTGACCTAATATTTCTTTAATGCTATCTTGCAAATTATGAGACAGGGATTCATTATGACCATACATTGCTCATCTCGAGCTGGCAAGCCCCCAGAACAGTTCTATATATTCTCAGAAGGCTAGGAGCTAATGGAGCCAGCCCTCCAACTACCCAGGAGAACACGAAAGCTTCAAGACTAGGTACCACACCAGTGCACACCTGCATGTCATCAGTGAAGTCATTAACTGAGCAGACAAGAACAGCCTGCCATCATGTCTGCTTATTGTCAACACTGAAGAGGTATTGACAGTGTTGAGACAGGTTGTCACTGGAGGAAACTGAGACCGAATCAACAACCAGCAGAACATCCACCCCAATGGAACCCATTCCTCGAGGTGCTACGTCAAAACAAAATGTATGGAGGGCCTACATGCATGGGCAATTCTCCACCCTGCCTGCTCAGACAAGAAGGCCGTGGGTTCTGCATACAGCAGGTAGAGTATTGCATGGCTGCATTGGTGAAGAAGTGACTATTGAACTGAGTTACAACTCAGAATTTAAGTGGAGCCAGGATCTATTTTTCCAAGGCAGAATTGGATTTTACTCCTCTCCTACACACAGATCAAATAGGAGCCACTAAAAAGAGATATCACAGCCTTGTGGGAAGAGTAGCCTATCTCTTTTCATTGAGCACATAAGAATTTGCAGCATTTTTGGAGGAGGCCAAGCCTCACTCACAGAAAGATTGATTTAATTATGTGAACATATTGTTAAGGACCAAATCCTAAATGAAACACCAACAGTCTTAGTGACATAAGTGACTTGGTAATTCTGGAATGGTAATGAAAAATATGAATCCATAGCCTCTGTGAATTCAAGTTATGTGGAAGAAGTAAGAAAAATAGGATTCATTTTGAATACTGGACAAAGTCAGATAAGAAGAAACAGCGAGATAGGGAAAAAGAGGGAAGGAGTGAAATTGTGTGTGTGTGTGTGTACGTTTCATCTTTGCCTAAAGATTTTGTTCCACATCTGCTTGGAGTCTCAGTTGCTTAGGGGATCCATTGTAGATGAGCCTGTTCCAGGTATCATGGAAAATAGTTTCCTCCTTCATTGTTTGGAATTAAGACTCTGCCAGTGGTGGAGGGAAACTTTTAAACACAATTACACTATCAAGATGTACAGTGAGTGAGTCAAAGGCCTGGATCAGCTTGGCCTGAGATGATAGAATCAGAGGTAGGTCATAAATCTCCAGCTGCGTTAGAGTGTTTGCCACGATTCAGAATGAGCCAGTGGCCCTGTTTGTGACAATAACCCTGTAGGGGTGATGGATGAGCCAGACTGACATCAGAACAGGTGGGAATATTACAAGGAATATTAACAAGAAGCTTGATGAAAGAGCCCCAGCAATTAAGTCCATGGGAGAGGCTTAATCCATGTCATAAAAGACATTGTACACTGGAGATATCTTTCCACTTGACCAATTAAAAAAGGCAAGCAGTACTTGGACTGGTAACCTCAAAGTGTTCTAGTAAGTCCATGAAATATTGTGTTATTAGAATTAAACCTTGAGCTTTGTTTTTTCCCACATAATTGGGTGCCTGGGTGATAATTTCACAAATTCTGGTCAACTGCTGCTTGCTTTCACTTAATATCACCACCATTCGTACAGCTGTTATTGATCATAATCTTTTAGAGAACAGGGACTAGTTTGGTGGTATAATCTGATGTCTAGGGAAGGGTTAGTCAAAGTAAAAAGGGTTAGTCAAAGTTAAATGGCACCTGAGGCCATGGTGGATAATGTCTTGTAACACTGTCCTGGTTCACCCCTGCCTTCCTCTCCCCACCCTTTCCCTCCCCTTCTGTCTTTCCCTCCTCCCCTCCCTTTCTTTCTCTCCTCCCCTCTTTCCCTCTTTTCTGTTTCCAGTCTCTCCCCACTTCCCTCAACTTTATTCAATCTTCCCTGCTGAGCCTTCCTAGCATCTGACTGCCTGTCAGGCTCCTGCGGGCATCACTTTGTGTCTCTGGTATCATTCAGAGCTAAAGTTATGACTGAACTTTTAATGGTTGTGAGTCTCCTCATGTAGAGAGATTCACCTACCACTGGGATGGGAAACTTATACTTTTTGTAGTGCTGATCACCTGAGATAGGGCTAAGGAAGGATGGGAGTAACCACCCACATGGAAATGGTAGCAAAATCTTGGAAGAGTGAACTGCTGAGCTGCGAAGTTAAGAATGTTTAAAAGACACATGGAGGCTATGTCCTAGGGCTGATGTATTTTCTTGAAATGAGGAATCCATTTCTACCTCCAACTCAGTCTGAAAGCCACTTGCCAGAAATAAAAACAACATAAGACCCCCAGCTTATGTCTTCTGTAGCTGGCAGAACACATTGCACAGGAGCAGAGCCCAGAGGCAACTGGTGATGCCATTGAGAGAGATCTCCATTTAGAGAAAGAGAGATGGAACCGAGCTGAGGCTCCATGTAAGCAGAAGTCTAAATAATTGAGGTCAGGCTTTTAGAAGATGTTTTGGAAGAAGCCAACTCTTTTACTGCTATTCATAAAAAACTGTACTTGTATCAATGTTGGGCAGTTGAATGAGCAGAGAATGCAATGTAAAGTAATATGATGTAATAAGGAGTCTGACAAATGAAAATGGCATCCCAGCGTGGACCAGTGCATGATGAAAAAGAAAAGGGCACATAGAAGAAACTAGATGAGGCAAAACAAGAGAAATCCAGGTCCTGATCACAACAATGGTGATTCTCTAGTAGTTGTTGATAGTTTCTTATAATGATATGAAATTAGAAATTCATATCCAAACCCCCATCTGGGTCACTTGTAGTTTTATGTATATAATTATGCTTAAGATTATTCTAGAGCAGATCTTCTCAAACTTGGCTATATTTGGAAAACACCCAAGAAGCTCTTGATGCCCAGACCCCATCTCAGAATAATGAAACAGAATATCTGGGAATGTTGCATGGCCTTCAATATTTAAAAAAACAAAAACCAAAAAACACAAAAAAAACCTCTTCCAGGTGGTTCATCAAGATTGGGAACCACCACTCTAAAGATTATATTGATCTTATTTCATTGTGTGGTTTCAGAGCCCTTCAATAAAACTTTTGTTGTTTTCATAAAGTACTGAGTTGAGCAACCCTTTCCAAAGTGGGTTTCTTAGAGTGCCAGTCATTTGAGATATTGGAGAAAAATAAAGGATTCTTTGGTCAAGAAGTCTGAGAAGATGGGGTGCTTGAGTGGCTCAGTCAGTTAAGAGCCTGACTCTTGATTTCAGCTCAGCTCATGATCTCATGGTTGTGAGATCGAGCCCCGTGTCGGGCTCTGCACTGGGCATAGAGTCTGCTTAAGATTCTCTGTCTCCCTCTCTGCTAGCACCCTCCCTCCCCCCACAAAGACGAAGTCTGGGAAGGCTCTAACCTTGATGACTCACAATGCTCATTAGCATATTAGAGACTTTGGGAACTCCTGCAATACAGAAATTGACCTAATTGAGCACTTCCCAACCTCACCCCAATCTCCCAGAATGGGGAAAACAAGGAAGCCCTACAGCTTAGAGTTGATTGATTTGGATGATGATTCAGCTGGGCAACCAGAGTTTGTCTTCTAGCTCTGCAACTTACTAGTTCTGTGTCTTTGGGCAACTGACCAGCTCCCCATGTGCTTCAGTTTCCTCATCGGTAAAATGGAGAAAATAACATTTTGAGTTTTGATGAGTAAAATATTTTAAAAACCACAGTCCTTTGTCTATAGTGTTAAAGGAAAGCCTTTATTCTCATGCTGAGAAAATGGCTGCCATAGCTCTAGCCATCACGTTTGAGTTTCAACATATAAAGAAGGAAGGTGAGAAAAAGGGCAGAAGGAGCTCACTAGCTGAGTCAACCCCCTTTGAAGAACTTTCTGAGAAGCCCTGAGTACCAGAAGTTGTCTTAGGCCCAGGCTTTACAAGGCCTGCTCTGGCCCTTTTCCAGATGTGTCTTCTGCATTAGGGATTCTTTAATGCCCACCAAAAGCCCACCCACTCCATCTAGACAGTGTTCTGAGTGCTCTGGCATTCCAGCCAAAAGGGACCTGAGCCCACTTCTAGGTCTGTATGGGCCTCTTCTATGGGTCTGTCCTCCTGTGGGCAGAATGTGCCACTGGTGTGCATAACCACAGGCCTGGGAGTTGGCTGAGGGGAGATTTTATATGGGAGGTGGGTGAGCAGAGCTATAGATGGAGCTTGAATGTGAAGACTGGAATGTCCACATGCACGGGCTTATGAAGTCCCCATGCTGTGTGGACTGTGTAGCTGAGGGTAGAAAAAGCAGGTGAGCAGCCCACCTGGATTTGGAACCTGAAAGAGGCCAAGTATTTCAGGCCTTCCGGATGTTATGAAGGTACACTTTCATTTAGTAGTTCAGTAACTCACTTATAATATTTCAATATTTAGACATCTACTATGCAGACCATTTGTACTTTGTGCCCATCCCAAATGTTGGGGCAGGCTTGTCTAGGCTCACTAACATTTGCCACTCCTTGATCACCATGTTTGTAAGGGCGGTTGGGAGACATAAGTTCTTTCTCTAAGCTGGAAGATGAAATAATGGGTACTGGATTTGGGGTAGACAGCCAGCAGCCTTTGCCACACGTGTTTGTGAGTGGTGTTGGAAGCAAAGATATCTTCGCCTTTTTCCGAAAGCATTAACAATTGCATCCCTATCGCAATAAATTGCAAATATGGAAACCGAGAGTTCATAGATGAAAATGTGTAGATAATTTTCGGTACACACAATTTGGCAGCAGGCCTCACGTTAAGAGCAAGGCAAAGGCAAAGGTAAATCAGTCTGCAGAGTCGCCCTGGCAGGTGCCGGGTGCGGAATGCAGGGCTGGAGCCCCTGAGAGAACAGGCAGTGCTGTGGCTCCTGCAGGGGTAACCCAGGACACCCCAGGCGTGAGAGCTGACATGTTCTGTTAGCAGCATCGAAGGGGTCAGGAAGGAATGCAGTGTGATAAAAGGATATTGAGGGTTAGGGAGGAAGCCCAATCTCAAAAGAAGCCTGGATAATTCAACTGAGTAGGTGCTTCCATGTTGAATATTCTCCTTCTCACTGGTAGGAGTTACTCATGAGCAAAGTATTTTAAATAAAGGCTATAATAGATCCAAAAGGGAATATTTAATGTGGTTTTGGATCGTTAGCATGTAATAAATTTCTTCCTGTCTGTTGATCCCTTGGGTAATGAATGTTAACAAAAACAACCCAAAAAGATACATAATCTGCAAACGTTAGTGATTAATGTTTGCGATCTGTGAACACAATGTTAGGATTGACTGACAAGAACACACTTCTTTAAAAATAAGATGCTTCCAGGGCTTGCGATCTTTAATAGAAATGTTCTAAGGAAGAAAGACAATCTCTCTTTGTACTTCCTTGGTGAGGAAAACAGAAATGCAAAGTGTCAATAAAAGCATGGGTATTGGATAAGCGGAAAAGCTGAGTGTCTAGAGTAAAGATGTGTTTCTTGCATGAATAACTTCCTAACAATCTGCTGAAGGAGTGATTTTGTATCAAGCTGAAACCCCAAACCAGCATCATTTTAATTTGCCAAGCACCTGTGAAGGAATACAGCTGCAAGGCCATGGGAAAACAATAGGAACTGTGACAGTTCATTAATATAAACCAGCAACTAGATTTATTTGGAAAAGTCATTGATATAGAATTACCCTAGAGGATGCAGTGACATTCCTGAAGCAGACCAGCAAGCAGCTAACTAAGATTATAGATGTGTGCACATCATTTGAAACCGAACAGTAATTTGGTAACTATTACGATTTATTGTGGACGTCAAACAGAATAACAAATGTGTAAAGAGCCATGATTGCTTTAGGAAAGTTAGGTTTGTGTTGTATTCAGTTGTTTGGCTTTTTGCATGCAATGTTATTTTGTTCTGGAAAATCAAGATAATGGTGTTGCCTCTAAAATGATTACTTGTATGTATATATGCATAGAAGGAAAATATGAAAGTACACATTCTTGTCTAACAACTCTGAGCCTTAATATAATGCTGATAAGAAACTAAAGAAGTTGTTTATTGTAATCAAGTCATTGCCGTCTTGTGTCGGTGGTGACTACAAATATTTTACAAATGATAACTCATAAGCAATCTGGCTTGCATAAAATGAAAGGTATCAACAGATCTGGAAGCAGAGAAATAGATCTGCTAACCACTCACTTTTATTGCAAACAGTAAAATGTAACTCTAGAAAATGGGAGGAAAGCAAGATTCTTTCATATACTTAAAGCATCTGGGAAAATCTCAGTGTCTGGCACAAATGCAACAAGCCTGTCCATTGAACTTGTTTCCAGCCGTGAACTTGTTCCCAGCCATGAGACAGGCAACATTAGCCAATAATGTAGGAGCAAATGAAGAGAATACCCCCACACCTCTTAACATTTCCTCTTTAAATGCAAAGGAAGCGCAACAGTCCTGCAGCTAGTTTCCTTAGATGGTTTTCTTAATCCTTCCGCCACCAGTAGTGAGCATCCCCAGTACTGTTAAAATCATTGGAAACCGACTGACTTGAACTGTTGGTTGTCAAGAGTTAGTTTATAGTGACCAGTGAGGACTTGCTGAGTGGGTTAAGGACACCGTAACAGCATTGCCAACCACTGGGGCCTGAGTTTTGATGAGCCCCCTATAAAGGTGGTCATAGTACATTGGTGTTGGCAAGGGACACGGGGAACATAGCGGGTGTGTGCGTTATAATCTGCCACTGGGAGGGAAAGAGTTTATAGACCAAGAGCGTCTCTCCCTGGTCCCTTCAAGTATTGTCTTAATTCTTAAAATACTAAAGCTCTTTTTTTTTTTAACTCAAAAAAATAAAAAATGATCTCCTATCCAGGAAAGACCTGATTCGAAACAGAAAAATCCGGGATTTAGGAGAGGCAATCCATTAAGAGACTATTTAAATGTATGATTCTAAAAGATGGCTCATGCATTAAATTATTTGTGCTACACGGTTCTTAATTTTAGCATTACTTTCATTCCTCTTTCAAATCCTCTGATTCTAAAAGACTTTCAAGTGTTTGGAGTTGCAAAGTGCATTACGTGATGGGAGAACATCCAAGGCTTGTTCTCATTTTGTGAAATTCTCTTAACGGCACTGCTTAAAAACACAACTTTCCAAACAAATACCACAAAAACAAATTTTTGTTTTGTTGTTTGTTTGGTTTTCCCATCATGATAGAAAAGCATTCTGAAAATACGAAGCAATTATAAAATTCTCTAGGTTCTCCTGTTATAATAGTGCTAATGCATTCAAAAGAAAGGCAAGTCACATAATAAGTGAAAGATGTGGAATTTCCCATAACGCTTTGCCTCTATATTGACTTTAGTCCTTCTAAACAACTCGACAAGGTGTGAATGTGAATTGTTTTTGCTAGTTCATCCCTATACCATTTATGTGGAGCAAAATCCATGTCAAGCTCATGTGTGACAGTACAAGTCTCAGCAAATTTCTGCTTACAGTTGTTGACAAGTGTTTGAGGAAAGAAAACAAAGGTTGGAACCTGGAAAGAAACATAGAAACCAAATTTGATGTATGGACAGGTTCTCTTTAGATATTGCCTATAAAATGGTTGGCAACATTTAAAATTGGGACTTATGCATTCAAAGTTGGATTTGCAACTTTTCTTGAAAAATTGGAGGTTATGATACCTGAGTTCATGATCCTTTGTTGCATACTGCAGGTGGGGGAAGAAGCACTATTTCTCAGGTGGGGCAGAGTCTCTCTGTTAATCTTTCCAGGTGACTCTCCATGCCTACTGATTCCAGATATTCACACATGCTATTGGGACAGAGATAATCTGTTTGGTTTATTCTAAACCTCGTGTCTCCAAAGATGGCTCGGTGCCTTAAGCAAGACCAGCGACATAATTGCAAGGCCCAGTGCAAAATGCAAAGATGGAACCTATTGTTCAAAACTTATTAAGAATTTCAAGATGATGACAACACAGAATTAAACCACATGTGGGGCCCTTATAAACACGGGCCTCTCTGTGACTGCATGAAGCCAGCCCAGGGCCTAAGAATAAGCTTTGGATCCAGCGGCTAGCTTTGACTTCATTCTGACAACTCAAGAACTATGTTGCATGGTTTTCCTGAAAGATAAAAAGTTCTTAAAGATTTCTGAAAGAACTTATTATCCTCGAAGGAATTGCAATGGGCAAATAAATTCCGAGAACATTCAACTAAAAGGGCAGAGGTATCTTAAGGTATCTTAAGGTATCTTAAGAGGTTCATTTGTTTATAGAAGATTTTAAAAGTTCAGTTTTATTAAGCATAAGTATTTTTAAATGATAAGAGTAGTACCTATGTATGGTAAAAATTCACTAGTGTAAAACATAAAAAGTGTTTCTTTCCTTCTCAGAGCTTCAAACTCACATCCTAGTTGCTTCTTACATATCCTATTACAGATCAGTTATTACATATCCTTCTAGAAATTTTCTACATGCATTCGTCCGACTCAAAGGAGAGCATACTTTATTTAACACCTTAACTTAAAAAAAGTATTTAATATAACTTAGAGAACATTCTGTTACCCCTACATGAAATTTACCCTAATCTCTTAAACTACTGCATACTATTCCATTTCATGGATACCTAATTTCGCTTAATCCAGTCTGAAAAGATGAACATCACATTGTTTCCATTATTTCTGGTTGTTCATTTATTGTGTTGTTATACATAACCACTGTTACACTACGTGCTGTCTACACAGGTGTTTGCATGGTCCTCTTTCCCCATCACTGGATTTTGTTTACATGTCGCCTTCTCAGAGCAAACCTCCCTCTGTCATTCTCTTCCTCTTGATTTCATACCACTTCTCACTCTCTGAAATTAAATGAAATATTTGCTTGTTTGTTCAGAAAAGTTGTATGATGGCAAGGTTTTGTCCTCTTTATTCACTATTATATCCCTCCTAGGAATACCCGTGCTTTGTCACATGTGGGGACTCAGAAAATCATTGTTTAATAAATGAGTAAAAGCTTTACATACATGTTTCCCCCTTTGGATGGAATTAAACATGTTGGTAATACTAAGTCCAGGTCCCTGTGTGTGTCATTTTTTTCCCCTAGCTAGTGGCAAATTGCTTCACTGAAGGTTGCACCAATTTATATTTCCGCTAACATTCTTGTTTTCTCTCACTGTAGTTAATGTCATTTTTAGAACTACTTCTCTATCTTTAGCAAGTTGTTTTTGTGTGTGTGTGTGTGTGTGTGCATTTCTTTAAGTGTAGCACGTGTTTATGTGCAGAGCTGGTATTCTGTCAAAGGAAGTTCGGGAGGAGGGGCATAAAAAGGGACAGAAAAGTCTGGCAAAATTATAGGCTCCCTTTCTGTAGAATTCTCCATGAACTACTGCACCAATCCGTGTGTTTAATGCTGTCACACTTGCACGATGACTGTTCCCTCAGCCTGGTGAGTTCATCATCCCCTCCTCTAACCTGTCACCATCCTAACCCTTCTTTACTCAAGGACCTGCTCAGAGGTCAGTTTTTCTAAGAAGGCCTTCTGTCTCCCCCTTCTCCCCTCTTGGTCAGGTCAGTGACCCAGCCGGCAGCTCTCTCTGGTCTGGCTTAGCCTGCCTTACGTTCAGCGGGTCGAAGGCAGGCCTGACCCTTCCACGGGACTGTCTGGTCCCTGCGTGTTGCAGAAATCTCAGATCTGTGATCCCTCCACATTCGAATGTGTGTTCAAATGATGATATAACATGGCCTTTGAGACCAAGGAGCACTTTCTCCCTTCAGAAGAGAGTCCAGCTGACAGGCCCCCAAGCTCTCACTCCCCTCTTGCTAGAGTGCCCCAGCCTGACCTGGCCCTTGATGGCTCCGCGGGCTCTGAGATAACAGAGTGAATACAGTGGCAGCCGGCCCCCACGTCACCGCCCTCCAGTGCTCCCAGGCAGGAGGACGCATTTTAAGCCCACCTGGGGCTTTTGCCAGTACTTTATCTGTGTCACCCATATCTCCTCAGAGTAGGAGCAAACAAAACCACAGTGCTTTATCAGGAGTTGTAATTCCTTACATCTCTCTTATCACCCGAGATTACTCAATCCTACCAGAGCTGTAGGATCTGCGCTCCGGATAACAGGACCTTCTGGTAGCAAGTGGTCTTATCGCCCTCACAGCACTCGAAGGGTTGGAGGAGGCTTTCATTTCCACCCTGGTATTTTCCCCCAAACACTTGAAACTTTTCTAAAAGGCCTGGCTTTATGACATGGGTTAATTGTCTTTAGGAGACTTCTTGCCTCAAGTTTGTACGGCATTTGCATCTGAAGCAAGTAAATGCAAATAGGTGTGGTTTAGGAAGTGTTCTCTGTGTTTCAGACTCCAACGTGGTGTCCTTTCATCCTCACCACTACTCTGTCAGAGACTCCAGTGACATTTTATAAATGAGGAAACTGAGGCTCCGGGCAGGGGAATGATGCTCCAAAGTCACAAAGCTTTTAAGTATGGGAGCCTGAATTCGAAGCCAGGGCTCTTATGGACCCCAAGGCTTCATGTACCCACTGCGCGAGTGTGGTTGAATCTGGGATTCTGTGTGGAACCTGGCTGCCAGCTTTGAATGTTGACCTCCCTACTTAATTAGCTGTGTGACTTTAGGCAAGTTACCCGACTTCTCTGTGCCTCAGTTCTTCATCTGTAAAATGGTATCTATTTCATGGAGTTGGGAAAATAAAATGTTTATCTGTGTGTGTGTATGTGTGTGTGTGTGTATTTGGATCAATTTTTATTCTATAAATAATGGATCAATAATCTTATTTCCATTAAAACTTCTGCCTCTCTGAAACAAGGCAAAGGAGAATTGAAGCAATTGTCCAGATGATTAAAAAACTAAACATATGGAAGGAAGGAGAAAGATCTAAGACAAGAGAACAGTGTTTGCTTGTTTGTCATATTCCTTCTTTTGTTCTTCCTTTTCCTGGAAGTATATCTGTTTCCCTTTTTGCTTTGGTAATAGATATCTGTCCTTTTGACTTTCCACCCCAAAATGCTCTTTACATTGAACAAATATGAAAACACATGGATATGTAATTATTTAGTTGTCCATGCATGTTTCTCCTTTGTAGCTCCCTCATGTGCACATATATAGAAATACATAAAGGCATACGTGTACACACACACACTTACCTTTTGTTGGCATCTGAGAGCAGGCTATTCCACTCCCATGAGGGTGTGTGTGTGTGTGTGCGTGTGCGTGTGTGTGATAGGAATCAATTCCTCACTTGTTATCACAGGTGCGGTAGCTTGCCTTTTATGCAGTTAAATATTTGTCTCACTCACAAACTCCTACACTCTCACGGTTGGGAGGGATTGTAAAAGTCACCTAGTCCAACCACTCTTCTGATGTTTGAATTGCTTCTGTGGCGTCCTGGCTAGGTGGCCCAGTGGCCCATATTAGGATATTCCCAGTGACAAGAAGTTCACTAGCTCCTAAGACAGCCAGTTCCATCTTTCCATCTGGTTAGGGTCCATAGTCAAAGATGACATAAATGCTAGCTCTTCCAGGCTAATAGGGTCCATCTACTCAAATTAAGCTTTAAAGCCATTTTTGGTAGGAAGAGCTATTTTCAACATGTCAGACAAAACTCTACAAAAAAGAACTTACAGATTATAAGAAAATGACATACACTCCAACAGGAAAAATAGGCAAGGTAGTACACATTAGTAATTTACAAAAGAAGAAATACCAGGGGCTAAAAGTGTGCACAAGATATTCAACCTCAATAATAATCAAATAGATGCTATCAAAGTAACAATAACAAATCCTTTGTTAGCTTTCAGATTGGTAAAGCTAAAATGAACTCTGAGGCTATTCAGGACTGAGGGTGAAGGTGTGAACAAGGGAAAGGGCAGTCTCCATCACAGCTGGTGGGGACGTGTAAACTCAAAAAACAACATTTCTCAAAGGCAATTTAGCAATATGGATGAACATTAAAAATGTGCACAGTGACCCAGAAATCCCACCTGTAGGATTTTATCTAGATTTTTCTTCAGTGGATAATCAAAGAAGCACACCAATATATATGTGGACACATGTGTCTATGTACGTATTCATACACACATGTATGTATCTATAACTGCACTATTGCTCTACCAAAACATCGGTAATGATTTAAATGGTGTGCTGTAGAGCTATTTTTTTTTTTTTTTGCTGTAGAGCTATTTTAAAGGATTATATATATATTATTATATATGTATATAACATGTATATATATAGGGAAATATATTTCAGTAGGGAAATATATCCAAGACATAGTTTTGAGTGTAATGCCATGTTACAAAACAGCATGAATAGCATTGTCTCTTTTCCATAAAATTTATATATGCAAATATATCTTAGTCCCTAAATTCCACTATGAAAGAAGTAATCATATATATGTATATGTGTGCATATGTACATTTATCTGTATATATATCTATATATCTATATATCAGAGTCTTTGAAATGTAATTCACAAATCATAAAATTTATCATTTTAAAGTGTCGAATTTAATGGTTTCTACTATATTCAGAGAATGCAACCATCACCACTACCTAATTTTATTTTATTTTATTTATTTTTTACCACTACCTAATTTTAGAACACTTTCTAAATGACCCCAAAAGAAACTCTGTGCCCATTAACAGTTACTCCCCATGTCCTCACACTTTCAGTCTCTGGCAACTATTGACCTACTTCCTATCTGTATGGATTTGCCTATTCTGGACATCCCTTTAATGGAATCATACAATGCAACTCGCTTCTTTCACTTAGCTTGTTTTCAAGTTTCCTCTGTGTTGTAGCATGGATCAATACTTAATTCCTTTTTATGGCCAAATAACATTCTATTATGTGGGTATACAGCATTTTGTTTATCCTTTCATCAGGTGGACATTGTGTTCTTTCTATTTTGGGCCCATTATGAGTAATGATGCTATGAAATTTTGTGTCCAGTTTTTTTTTTTTTTCTTTAAGAATTTATTTATTTAGGGGCGCCTGGGTGGCTCAGTGGGTTAAAGCCCCTGCCTTCGGCTCAGGTCATGATCTCGGGGTCCTGGGATCGAGCCCCGCATCGGGCTCTCTGCTCAGCGGGGAGCCTGCTTCCCCCTCTCTCTCTGCCTGCCTCTCTGCCTACTTGTGATCTCTCTCTGTCTGTCAAATAAATAAAATCTTAAAAAAAAAAAAGAATTTATTTATCTGAGAGAGAGAAAGAGAGAGGGAGAGATCACAGGCGGGGGGAAGGGGAATGGGAGAAGCAGGCTCCTTGCTGAGGATCATGACCTGCTGGGATCACGAGCTGATCTGACGAAGGCAGATGCTTAACCGACTGAGCCACCCAAGTGCCCTCTGTCCAGGTTTTTGTGTGGACATATGTTTTCAGTTCTTTTGGGTATATATCTAGGAGTGTAGTTGTTGGGCCAAATGCTAACTCTATATTTTAAGATTTTGAGGAATTTCCAAACTCTTTTCCAAAGTGGCTGCACCATTTTATATTCCCCACCAACAGTGAATGAGAGTTCTAATTTCTCCACATCCTCTGGGCTTGTAATTGTGTGTCTTTTTTATTACAGCCACCCTCATGGGTGTGAAGTGGTTATACATACTTAAAAAAAAAATTTTTTTTTAAGTAGGTTCCACCCCCAGTGCAGAGTCCAAAGCTGGGCTTGAACTCACGACCCTGAGATCAAGATCTGAGCTGAGATCAAGGGTCGGACGCTTAACTGACTCAGCCACCCAGGCACCCCTATATTTTTTAATCAATACAAATCCAAGTCCAAGCCTTTGTCCCTCTGTTTTGGGATGAAATTCTGACTCTACAATGCTTAAGGCCACAGATTGTGGAAAGAATAGAAAGAATGGGAGGATGGAAGGAATCAGAGAGTTGGTTTAAGGTAGAGATGACCAGGAGAGAATGCTGAAATGTCAGAGTGATCTAGACAAGAAGGGTCTCTTGTTTCATTCTAGATCAAAATGCCCCAAATCAATTTGCTTGATGATCAAATTGCTGAACTTAGATATTTACCCAAAATGTTTCTTTTAACTGCTATAGCAATTCATACTGAATGGGTGGTTTTAACAGATCTTAAAGATTCTGTAGAGTTTTAGTTGATTGGTTTTCATTCCATCTTCATAGCAGTATTTTAAATATTCTACATGTAGATGCTAACGGACACAGGCTGGTTTAATTTTATGAAATATTTAATATTCAAAATGTATTATTAGGAGCCAAATTTCTATATTTCAAATACATGTTCAAGCAATTCATATTGATTCCTTTCAGGTCTTTTAAAAATAATTTTCTACTTTGCCAATGTTTTTGCATTTTTTCCAAGGTCTCTTTTGCCAATTTTTTAAAAGTATGCCTCATTGCCTTTTTAGTTTATTGCTGTTATTATTGTTTACTTTTACCCATCCTTTAGCACTTTTTGGATTTTAAATCAATTTATTTTTTAATCCTTTTAAAATAATTTCACAGTTATAGATAATATATATCAAAATTTGAAGCATTAATCATATGAATCATTTTTGTAATCTTCTCAAGATGGCTTCAATTCCTTTGAACAGATTTATCCTTTCAAGTCCTGCCTTCTCACAAGCTCTTAGTAAGTCGGTATATCCCAACTGCTCTTTATTAGAAACCAATTTTTTTGCATTTTATAAAATTCAAGAATTATATAATATTTGTTGCAAATCATAAGATTTGGTGGTTTTTTGGAGTTTTAGGTTTAATTTGGTTTATTTTGGATTTAGCTTAGGCTCAGTGAAGTAGTTTTGCCAAGTGGTTTTGCAGTAATTTGTCAGACCACCTTCGCTTAATGTCCATTTCATGTGTGATTCAAATTTCAGACATTGGCCATTTCTCAAATGCTTAAAACTAACGGAAAATATTCATTTCATTAAGCAGATTTATGTAACTGTAAGTTTCAAAATGCGCAAAAGGCAATGATTTAACTCCTGGATACCACAAACAGTTAAAAGTAGATGACTAGGTGTCTATCATAGGAATTGCCCCCAAATCTGTTTTTTAGTAAACATTTTTGGAGAAAATTATAACTCTGTGTATGTACCATACTGTGCCATTCTTTAAATTAGATTTGCCTGCATATACTTCCTTGGGCACGACCTGCTAGTGCCACCACAATCTGAATAAGCAGCATGTTATTCTTAGATAGTGTCCTCTGTGGAAATAAGTTTCAGTTGGTGACTGACCCAGGACAATATAACGTTAAATCAATGGAAAAGTAAATCAAAATAAATTCTTTTCATTTCAAATAAAGGGATTTCTTTTAGAGTTGGCTTCCAACATATGACTTCCTCATAATGATAGAATTGCGGATCTGGTTAGAGCTTACGTTTAATGTTAAATTGGGAGATTCTAAAGGGAGGCTCTGTACCAGTAGGTGTTTACCATACAGCGATGCAATGGGCATATGATCCACTTTGGGAACTACAGCAGCTCCCCCGCCCCCAATACCAGCATAAAACAAGCACAGGGACTGCTGACTGAAGGTGATAAAAATTGCAATGGCGTTATGGGCTCCGATTCCAGAAAACATTCCTAGGTGTAGATAAGGCTTCTACATTCTGATGCAAGGAAGAAAAGATGTATCCATTTGCTCCAGAGACCTTTATATGGGCTGAATTTTGCCCCTTACCCCACCAAATTCGTATGTTCAAGTCCTAACCTCAGTACCCCAGAATGTGACTGTGTTTGGACAATGGTTTTTAAAGAGGTGATTAACTTAAAATGAAATCATTAAGATGGTCTCTAATCCAGTATGAGCGGTGTCTTTATGAGAAGAGGAGAACTTCTGACTGAGGGAAAGATGACACCAACATAAACAATTACAGTACCTCACAGGTTTCCTCAAGACTGAGAATATGATACGGTTACAATTCTAAGTTTCAAACTGATGATGTCTGGGGGTAGCTGATGTTCTCCTTTCACTCCTGGCAACTCCCAGACCTGATCTTTGATATCCAGGTTATTTCTGGTTTACTTAGGATAGTGTATGTCTTTTCAGACACTGCAGGGTAGCCATTGGTCATTTTGTAAATGAATTCAATTTAAATTCACTTATAAGATAAAACAAAGAAGAAAAAAAATCACACCACCAATTCACAGAACTTTTTTTGCAGGTAGCAGGGCTCAGGGGCAGAAAGGTTGGGAGCATCAGCTTTAGGCCCTTTTCTTTACCATGTCCGGGATAGTGGCAATGGACTGAAGACCTCCAGAGGGCTTGCTTTGGGAGGAGTTTAGGGAATCAACAACCCTCACACCGTCCCATCCCCCAGGATCACTCAGTTTGCATGGGGACGCTGCTGTGGCCAGAATACTACAGTCCCTCTAACGTCTCAGGACCTTCCAGCAGCAGGGCCCAATCCTGAGGGGAAACCAACAGCCTCCAGTTTTGAAGCAGGTGGAATTTTGCCTCAGCATCACCACGTTGCATCTCGTCTATGTGGCTGTTATCCTCTGGAATTGTGCAGTCTGCAGCCTACACGGCCATACACAGTAGCCCCTTTTCAGTTCCGACTTCTATGCCTCAGCCCCTGTCTGAACATCTTCTTGTTCAAGAAGCCCTCATCTTGATTCTTGGGGACCCAAATTCTCTCTTAGGGGACTTTCCATGGACCCTTAGCTCCCTGCTCAGGACCTTATATGCTCCCCAACCCTGTCTCTTTCCATTAGTACTTGTCTGTCCTTTGGATGTTGGCCTTGTAAGAGGTTAGACTAACCTGAAAAATCAACTTATTAAGAAGTTGTGAATTGCTGCTGCTGATATTGTACGTATAGTATGGAGCCTGGATCCTAATGAGATTTCAGTAGAACTTGTTAATATTAGTCTCATCGATGTTTTACTCTGTATTGCCGTAGCCATGCTATTTGCCTTCTAACAGTGGTCTCTAAACTATTAACTGAAGAAATGAATCTCTAACAGTAGAAATCCCAGCACTGAAGAAGTTAATTTTGTAGGAAACCTTTATATAAGGATGATACTGGAAGACCTAAAAAATCTAAAACCAAACAAACCAAACAAACAAACAAAAATCACCTCTCTTTGATCTACTACAGTATCAGGAATTCTGTTACCAGGTAAATAGTTCCTTTAATGAGTGGGAACATTGCGTAGTATGGGAGTTCTTAAACGGGAGGTCAACATCAGAATGAATCCTGGGCTGCATCCTTAAAGTTTTTGAGGCCTGAGGTCTGGGATGGGAGATGGGACTTTGCATCCCAGTAGTTTCCCAGGTGACAGTGATGCTCGTGGTCTGGAACCGCTTTGAGAACCACTCGTGTAGTGGAAAGAACAGTGGGTCGGCCAGAGGAGATACAGGTTGTAGTCCGTCTGAGTCTCCCAACATGTGAGATCCTAATCAAGTTTCATAAATGTCCTGGGGCTCAGTCTTCTCATGTGTAACCAGGGGGTGGCCTGGACAGTCTCCAAGTTTCCCTCCAGCTCAAATTCCTTCCAGTTCACATTCTGAGCTGATCACACCACATGGTCCAGGATGTAGTGGGGACCAGCCATAACCTCCCTTAGCCATAGCTTCCCATAGCCATAGCCTCCCATAGCCATAGCTTCTCCTTTTTGGGGAGACCCTTACTTCATTCACAGGTGCAGCTGCCGCCTTTAGGGGTCCAAAGAGGCTTTCCTCCAAGGAAGCGGGTCCTGGAGGCTCAGAGGCGAGAACTCGCCGGCCTTGGCAGCTGTACCTGCTGGCGCCACTTCCCCCCACACTCAGGGCTCCGGTCCTAAAAATCATCTGTGTTCCACCTATTCATCCCTCCCCTTTTCGCTTTCCCTGAAAGCCACTCATCTTTGTACTACCTCCATAGTTTTGCCTTTTCCAGAGTGTCATGTAGTTGGAATCATACAGTATATAGCCTTTTCAGATTGGCATCCTTCACTTAGTAATACGCATTTAAGTTTCTTCCATATTTTTTCATGGCTTAATAGGTCGTCTCTCTTCTTTCTTTTCTTATTTTAAAAATTTTATTTAAGTATAATTGACACACAATGTTAGATTAGTTTCAGGTGTACAGTATAGTGATTTGACAAGTCTGTAGGTTATATTATGCTCACCACGAATGTAACTACTATCTGTCACCATGCAACACGGTTACGAACTACGCTGTGCCTTTCACCCCCATAACTTACTCATTCTATAACTGGAAACCTGAATCTCCCACTCTCTTTCATCCATTTTGCTCATTTCTCCACCCCCCAGCCCTCTGGCAATCATCAATTTGTTCTCTGTATTTATGGGTCTGTTTCTGCTTTTTGTTCATTTTGTTTTTTAGATTCCGCATGTAAGTAAAATTTTATGGTATTCATCTTTCTCTTTCTGGCTTATTTCACTTAGCATAATACCCTCTAGGTCAATCTATGTTTTTGCAAATAGCAAGATTTCATTCTTTTTTATGGCTAAGTAATACTCCATTGGAAAAAATATATATGTGTGTATATATATATATACACACACACACACTGCATCTTTTTTATCCATTTATCTATTGATAGCTACTTAGGTTGGATAGCTCATTTCTTTTTAACACTGAATAATATTCCATTATCTGGATGTACCACATCTTTCTAATCCATTCAGCTACTGAGAGACATCTTAGTTGCTTCCAATTTTGGCAATTATGAATAAAGTTGCTATAAACATCTGTGTGCAGGTTTTTGTGTGGCTAGAAGGTTTCAGTCCCTCTGGGTACATACCAAAGAGTGTGATTGCTGGATCATCTTGTATGTTTAGTTTTGTAAGAAGCTGCCTGACTCTCCTCCCAGTTGGGTATACCATTTTGCATTCCCACTAGCAATGTATGAGAGTTCCTATCAGTCTACATCTTGCCAGCATTTGCTGTTGTTAGTGTTCTATATTTTGGCCATTCTAGTAGACGTATAGTTTTATCTCCTTGGATTTACTTGTTCTTAGTAAACCTACGTTAGGGTCAATCATTGCTTCTTCTTTTAAAAGTTATTCTGTTCTTCTAGTAAATGATTAATAATTCATTAGAAAATACGAATGAAACTAAGCATTAAACTCACTAGTCTAGTAGTTTCTGAAATTTGCCTTTCATCTTCCCCCCCTTCTTTTTTGGAAAGACAGGACAATACTTCCTTATATTGTTCTGGTATTTCTCCTCTTCTCCATTATTTTTCAAAGACTTTTAACATTGATTTTGAGATCACATTTGCAAGTACTTTGGGCATCCAGGGATATAATTTGTTTGTGCCTGGAGATCTGAATACAGTCAACATGTCTAGTTGCAATCATTGCTCCACGCTTGTGTTTCCCTTCTCTCTTAGTGATATTTACTCTCTTTAATGTTGATGATCATGATGCCGTAGTGAGTACATGAGTAAATAGAAGTTACTCTTTTATCCGGGAATAATATTAACCTATTAGCAACCATGTGGCAGAGGAATGAACAACCAGAGTGAAGGCCTATTTAGGTGCTTGCTGGCTGGACTTTTGGTTGCTTTTATTCCCAAGGAGATCTCAGGGTCCTGGGCTCTTTCTTGTTCACTTAATTATGAACATAAGCCATTAGAGTGTTGCTCTGTAATTAGTTCTGTAATACTGATAGGAGCCTGTTTGGGCTCTGGATGATCTTTTTCTGTATTTGTTTCTGATTATACAACTGCATAGTTAACTCCTTGAAAACACAGACTCTTTCCTGTACCACTTTGCGTCATCCTAGCTCATAGAAACCTGCTTGTTACTGATGTGGATATGTGAGTAGTATTTTGATTATTCTTTAAAGAAAAATCTAAGAATTTTAAAAAATTGAACCCTGGAGCTTTTATGCCTAATTACCCATTTATATAGAAGCATGTCTTTGGCTATTACCATTTTCCTCCATTTTCCCTAATGCATAAAAACTCCCACAGACATCTTGCAATTTCTACTTGGTCAAAATATATTTAAGAGTTTAAGTGAAAGCCCAGTATCATATTTCTGTTATTTCTCTGGAAACTTGTGCAGGGGAACGTTTGCAATTGAAGGTCTCAATTAATCTCTGTTGGATGCTTAATTCTTAGGGAGATTTACTGAATACTTCAGGTGCAATTATAAAACTGGAGCTCAAAGACAGATAGGGGATCAGAGAATCAAAGTGGAAAGGAAAAAAAAAAAAGCAACCTCCAGATGAGAGGCTCAGCCTGGTGTGTCATCACATTTGTCTTGCAGAAATGAATGGTTTAATGGGTCCTGCATCTCAGGTCAGCAGGCTTGGCCGGCCGATGGGGCTCTGGCTATTCTAGGGTGGGCTGGCAAGTGAGACACCTGCTAGTTTAAGTTCCAAAGGTCTCCTGAGTCATATTCCAAATAGAATCCTGGGGAATTTCATCGAGCTGCTTTTAAAGCAGTTTATGTGCACTGCAGTAATGGGTAAACTAGCTATTTTGACACATTGCAAAAGAATGTTTTTGAAAAGAGAAGTGCTCCTAGTGAAAACAGACAAATGATTGAGGGATATTTCATTGTAGCTGAACTCCGTGTTGATGTAGGTGTTTAAACAGCCAGTTCCCCACTCGCTATTTAAATATCTATATACCGAATTAGTTATTCACCAGGGGGAGATGTTGAAGAGAAGCAAAAATGATACAATTAAGTTACAAATATAGGCGGTACAGTCCAAAATATCCCAACTGCCCTCTTTTTCTTCTTTAACGAGTGTCATTATATTTTGATGTGTTTAATAATACAGCAGAGGTTAAATGAAACATGAAAAAGGGATGTACATTAAAATTGAGATAACTCTTCCTTCAGTGAAGTGGAACCCAGCAGATGTAGCAGCACACTGTAATTGCTGCCTGTTTCCTGTCAGTCTGATTAAGTTGCGTTGTCCCGGCTCCAAGTGTAAGAATCAGTGGCTTCCCATAGGGCACAGCATGGGCTGACGGGCTGAGGCAGCGGCATAACTACGCGTACCTCCTGCTTCTTCTGGTAATAGTGTAGACATACAATATACGTTGATGACATATAAAATCAATAGGCTGTGGAGTGGATTAAGAGCACACTGTAATCCATCTTCTCAAAGTTGCATCCCAGGAAAGCCAAATAAACAATAACACCCTGAAATCGGAGGCCCGGTGGACCAATATGCTAGCTTCAGAGCCAACGGCGATGGGGAGGCTCATTTTTAAAGGAACGTGTGTATGTTTCGCTGTAATCGACATGTGACCAAACCTGAGATCTATCTCATGCTTGTAATTCTTCCCCATCCCAACTGTGTCTTGTGGTTTCTGAACCATCCGGTCAATTGACAGATATTTCCTGGGCACAAAAGGAAGTCCAGCCGTGTGCTAGGATTTGTAGGGGAGAGATCCCAGAAAGTTTATGATCCACCTGGGGAGACAACACCAATAGAACGTGGAACAATTAAGAGATACACTGTACGAGCGAGAGGAAGGGAAAGGGCAGCTTGGTGTAACCTGGAATAGCGGGAAAGGCCTTGCGGGAGGGTGGAGCTTGAAACAGTCTTGGAGGATGGGTAGGGTTTACGTAACGGAAGGGGAAGAGGGAAGGCACATAGGCTGTGAAATCCCGGTGGTCAAAGCTGTTGTGGTCGACATGAGCATGGGAGGCCTGGAAGAGCTCCGTCTAACTGGAACGTGTGGTAGAGGAATAAAGTGCAATAGGGATTTATTGTATGAATATCTCAATAAAGGCACCACTCTGCAGTGAGCTTTCACCCTCTTTAAAAATAAACGTAGCATAATAGCTATCAATAGAAGCTATTGGTTTACTTTAGTTCCACCGAAATTGATTTAGTTTCACTGAGAAAGTCTCTGATGTGCATTTTCATATTTAATTCATGGCCACAATAGAAATGGTTGAAGGGTGAGACGAAAGGCATCATTTGATTTGGTTCCCATGAAGTGATCTGACCAACTTTTTTCTGTGTTAGAGAGATGTGCTGATCTCATGTACATATAGCCAATGCTGACATATGATAAGTGAACCAAAACATACTATATCATGTTGGATGTAAACAATTTGGACTTCTCACCTCTAAGGGAGTATAATGACATTCAGTTCTGGAAACTGTCCTCAACGTGCTGACTTAATAAACTCTGAGAGAGGAGATGAGAATTATGTATACTTATATATAATTGATAAATAATAACATAAACAATAATTACACATAAATAATAATACCACATGGACAGGGCTAAGAGGACAGTGTCTAAGGAAATTCACAGGAGGGAGGGATGACTTATAGCTGCCAGCAATCAATGCATATGATTTCTTGTATGCAGGGGTTTCTTTTAAAGATATTTATTTATTTACTTATTTGTCACAGAGAGAGAGAGAGGGAGAGAGCATGAGCAGGGGGAGCATTAGGGCAGAGGGAGAAGCAAACTCCCCGCAAAGCAAGGAGCCCTATGAGGGACTTGATTCCAGAACCCTGAGAGCTGAAGGCAGACGCTTAACTGACTGAGTCACCCAGGCATCCCTTGTCTGCGTATCTGACTATAGTTTGACGTCAAGTTCATATCCTCAGGTAGTACCTTTCAGTTGGGGGCCCTGGCAAATAAATTCCTGGGTGTCAACAGCTTGGACTTAATAACTTCCAATCTAATGAGAAAACTTCAGACCTTGCAAAAGAGGGGAAAAAAAAAGTTCAGCCAATCAATTATTATGTGTAAGCTCTTGATATAACTTTGGAATAATCATAGTTCTTTTTATGTCCAGAAAGGAAATATTTTCTTTCAGCTGTGTAGACGCAAATTGACTGAAATGAGATTGAATTAACTGGATTCATTTGTATAGTAAGAAGACAAGTAAGTAGTAAGAAGACAAGCTGTTTTAATACTCTTAATGACTATAACCTATTTCCCTAGCTCGTCCTCCTTAGCATGACTGGAGGAATTCCAGGGACCCTTCAGTAATTTCAGACTTCACACTCTCAGGAGAGTTGGCCTGTGCTTCTGTCTGCAATACCATTGGCTTCCATGTGGCAGTTGCTTTTTCCTTTTCCCTGGCTCCAATGTCTAGCCTTGTGGTTCGCTGTCTACATACTGCCCAGGAGGGGCCTTTATCTAATGGTCATGGTCAGGTGACATGAGTCAGCATCTCTTGCTACAAGGTGTTAACCCCTGGGATGTTCTCTGCTCCTTCCTGTCAGTCTCAGTGGTTTTATGGAGGACCAACAGTTACCTCCCCTCAAAGCTTCTACAAAGCCGATTTACATTTTTGGTTACCATATTTGTTTCTTGGCAGTCTGACATAACTTTTTGGTGGGAATGGTGGAATCAAAGGATAATACCATCAACTATTTTTAAAATAGTTCTTCCCCTCACACAACAGCCATTAGTCCTTGCACCAAGATGGTGTGACTCCACACTTTCTTTTATAGCATATAGTTTTCTTCTTTGTTTTGCTTTTAAATTTTTGATAATTCAAATTCAATTTAGTTGACATATACTGTATTATTAGTTTTAGTAGTAGAATTTAGTGGTTCATCAGTTGCATGTAACACCCAGTGCTCATTACATCACGTGCCCTCCTTAATGCCCATCACCTGGTTACCCCACCCCTCTACCCACTGCCCCTCCAGCAACCCTCAGTTTGTTTCCTAGAATTGAGTCTCTTATGATTTGCTTCCCTCTCTGTTTTCATCTTATTTTATTTCTCGTTCCCTTCCCTATGTTTGTCTCTTTTGTTTCTTAAATTACACATATGAGTGAAATCTTTAAACATACTTTCCTAAGTGATATCTTGGCCCTTAAAAATAGATGCATGACAGAACAATATACTCCATTGTCCACACAAAACACACATACTATCTTTCACATAATACTCTCTCTTTAAATTAAGTGGGGATAGCATTTATTGGAAAGCAAATTACTTGTTAGAGAGGAAAATACAAAAGCAAAATTCTAGGGCAATGATGCTTCATATATATATATGTGTATGTATGTATAGTAGTGAGGTAACCTCAGTGTAAGTTTTCTCAACGTTGGCAGCATTGACATTTTGGACCGGACAAGTCTTTGCTGTGGGCACCTGTCCTGTGCATTATAGGATGGTTAGCACATCCTTCTACCCTTTATAGGTCAGCAACACCTCTCCTACTAATGACAACCAAAAATATCTCCAAACATTGCCAAATGTTCTTGGGGAGCAAATGGCTACTTGTGAATTACTACTCTAGAAAAGTTACTAAAATCTATATTTTTTAAATCTAGAACTATGCTACAACAATCATGTTCCCAACTTGAACTAACATTGCTGTCCTGAAACTAAAACTAAGAATTTGGGAAAGGTCATCCAATCACTGTAAATCTTTTCAAGTTTTCTGCAACTTAAAGGAATTTCACATAAAATCTCCATATCAGCTGGTAATCCTTGTGAAATGCCAAAGAATGTGAAAAGAGGAGTTTATAAGCTATGGAATGGTAGGATTGATAAACGTTCCCAGCAAAGTTATACAGCATATCATTAAACAGGTGGTTTAATTTAGAAAAGAAAGTGTAATCATAGGCACTATGATGGGTTTATGAGAACTAAGCAAACAACCTAATTTATTTTTCTGTATCTTTTAGATATGTTATCAGTTTGGGTAGTGCTCAGACAACAACTGGGTGCACAGCAATACAATTCTGATGCTAACCACCTGCAGTCAGCCTCCCTTCCCATAAGTTAAGGACTCAGTCCTCCATGGGATTACCCACACATCTGATGCAGATGGAGTCTTCAGGACACCCACACTTCTGGCAAACTTACTTCTTGTCCAGGAGATTCCCATGATCCACCCCCCTCAGGTGTGATAATGCACTAGAACTACTCATAGAACTCCCGTAGGTGCTATACTTAAAATTACAGTTTTATTAGAAAGAACATACATAAGGCTAGGTCTGGGAAAAAGCACAAAACTTGCATGCCCTCTTCTTTTGGTGCCAGGACCTATCACTCTCTCAAAACATCAATGTGTTCACCAGCCAGGATGCTGCACTGAGCTCTGGTTTTTATTGGGGTTCAGGCACGATTGATTAAATTATTGGCCATGTCCCTGAACTCCCTCTCTGATCCCTCTCCCTTCCCTGGAGGTTGAGGAAGCTGAAAGTCTCAACTCTAATCTTGTGGTTAGTTTTTCTGGTGACCTCCTCCTGAAACTATCGGAGAGTCCACTAAGTCGCTCATTAACATAACAAAGATATTCCTATCACTCAGGAAATTCCAAGGGCTTTTGAAGCTTCCTGCCAGGACAAAGACCAGAAGAATTCTTTATTATACCATAGGTAGATAGGGAGAATTGAACAAATCTATCTTTACTTTAGCAAGACATTTCATAGAGTGTGTTCCCCTCTTAGTGGAAAATATATAGAAATATTAGCTAGTTAATAGTATAGTTAGTGGAATTCATAGTTACTTAAATGAGTATATCCAAAGGGCATTGTAGAATGGACTAACCCAGAAGAATAAAAATTAAATTGGGCCAAAGAAGGCATGCCTGTCAAGTTTCCAGATGACATACAACTATGAGGGATACCTAATGTTTTAGAAAAAACAAAGGTTCAAAAGGACTTCACACAAAGAAACAATACAAAGACATGCACTTCCATAGTCTTCAAGGTCTCAGGTTCCTTCCATCATTCTGCTCCACCATCTTTACTTTCCATTCTCAAGGTTACTTTATGGTCCAAGATGACTGCTGGAGCTTCAACAATAACATTCATATTCCAGGCAAGAGGGAGGCAAAAGAAGAAAGGGAAAATGGGTACATATCCCAGTTGCCTTAGTGTCTTTTAAAAAACCTTCCCAGAAGTTCCCCCAAACTTTCACCTACAACTCACGGACTTACGGTTAGTCACTTAGCTCCAAGAGAAGCTAGGAAACATATATATATATTTTTTTAACTTAACATTAGGCTGTCCTACCTCCAAAACCAATCAACTAACCAAGCAAACAAACCAATAAACAGTAAACTTTAAAATCTTTAAAGTCTGAGATATGATAATACTACAAAGTGAAACTAACAAGATGAGTAAATCATCTTGATTTTATATTAAAATGAGTTTAAAAATTATAACAAATGCCACTTCTAAGTATAGGTGAAAAAGTTTGCTAAATATTAGCAAATGTAATCTGGCAATGTAGTAAAGGAATAATACTTGTCAGAGTAGGGATTATTTCAAAATGGAAAGATGGTTTAATATCTAAATCCAATTTGTCACTCCAGTGCTCAGAATTCAGGTGCTTGGGTGCCCCTTTTGACTCAGGAATTTTTTGTTTTTAATTCTTATTCTTCAAAATTAAAAGCAGTGCTACACAGAGTGTATACAGGCAGTGCTGTGATAAAAAATTTTTTTGCATCTTTTAGGACGATTCATAGTTAAAAATACCTTTTTCTTTTTTTGAAGATTTTGTTTATTTATTTGACAGAGAGAGAGAGAGAGAGACAGTGAAAGAGGAAACATAAGCAGGGGGAGTGGGAGAGGGAGAAGCAGGCTCCCCGGTGGGCAGGGAGCCCAACAGGTGGGCTCCATCCCAGGACCTTGGGATCATGACCTGAGCCGAAGGCAGACACTTAACGACTGAGCCACCCAGGCGCCCCGAGTCATAGTTAAAAATTCTTAAAAATGGAATTGGTAGGTCAGAGTGCAGGCACATTTTACATTTTGTTAAATCTGACAAGCTGCCCTTCAAGGAGACACTATTGATTCACAATTGAAGGCATTGTGTAGGCGGGCTTGTTCATTCCTAACTTTGCCTAACACTGGTTATTATCATGTTTAAGAAAAAAACAAAAAACTTTGGTAATGGGAAAACAGAAAAAAAGTTGAACTTCACTGTAGTTTTAAAGATTTTATTTATTTGAGAGAGAGACTGTGTGAGAGAGAGATATCACAAGCAAGGGGCAGAGGGAGAGGGGGAAGCTGCTCAGCAGGAAACCCAATGTGGGACTTGATCCCAGGACCCTGGGATCATGACCTGAGCCGAAGGCAGATGCTTAACCGACTGAGCCAGTGAAGTGCCCTATTGTAGTTTCAAATAATATTTCTTTATAAGTGAAATCATCGTCTTTCAAATGCCTATTGGTTATTTTTTTTCCTTTTCCACATACCTCATTTTCTTGTCTTTTTTCATCTTTCCCCTGTTGATTTGGAGAAATACTTTCTATGTTAGAGATACTTTTCCCAGTTTGTCATTTACCTTTTAACATTGTTTTTAGTGTTTTTTACATAGAGATGTTGTAAACTTTTTAGTTTTTTATTCAATTGTTTTTTTCAGTTTTTAATGGCTTTGAGTAATACTGCCATGTTATAAAGTCTAGTATCTTCTTCTAGTATCCTTTTTTCATATAAATGTTTAATTCATTTTAGTTTTGCCTTTGTGAATGCTATGAGATATATGGTGTTTTCCCATTTAACATTTAGATATTTTTCTAATACTTACAGAAATGTCATCTTTATAATATACTAAAGTTTTATTTATATCCAGGAATAAATTTTAGTATAAACCTGTAGGACCCATATAAAGAAAATTATAAAAATTAACTGAAGAGCTATTAGTAAATGTGGTAAATGGAGAGTTAAACCATATTTCCAAACTGGAAGAATCGATACTATATAGGTTCCCATTATTCCCACATTCATATATAGATTCATGCCACTTCTAAACAAAAGTTCAATAAAATATTTTTGGAACTTTACAAAAATGGCTTGAAATTTAACTTGAAAGAAGTAAACAACCAAGAATTAGAAAAAGAAAAAGAAAACATGATGAAGGGAAGATGACTTATAGGGTATTGAAATGTATTTAAAAAGTGGAATAAATAAAATAGCAAAGTGAACTGTGCAAAAAAGAGGCAGATAAATGGGCAGAATTAAAAACCAAGAAATTGAGGCACCTGGGTGGCTTAGTCAGTTAAATGTCTGCCTTCAGCTCAGGTCATGGTCATGGTCCTGGTCCTGGGATGGAGTCCTGCATCAGGATCCTTGCTCGGTGGGCGAGAAGCCTGCTTATCCTTCTGCCTGCTGCTCCCCCTGCTTGTGCTCGCTCTCTCTCTCTCTCTGTGACAAATAAATAAATAAAATCTTAAAAAAAAAGAAGCCAGGAAATTGACTCTAGTAGTTAGTAATTAATAAAACCAACAACTTCAATCGAGTGAGAAAAATGCACATTATTTTAAAAAGAATGAGAGAGACAGTGGACTGGGATATTATAATACAGTTATTTTGCCAAAAATGTAGTAGTTAGATCCTTACATCACATTCATGGATAGCTTAGAGAGTGAAAGAGGATTCTGTTTTTAGCAAATCATTTCAAAGAAATAAATATGTATACATACACATGTATATATATATATACATATATATATACACACACACACACACACGCACTTATATACATATGTGAACATGAAGAGTGAACACCCATGTGTTCAGCATCTGTTCTTTATATGTTGATAAAGAAATATATCATTATCAATAAAGTTGAAACCCTTTGTGCATCTCTGTGTCCTGATGCTTTCACCCACTTTCTCTCCAAGGGTGAATGCAGTGTTTAAAATTACGATGGGCATTATTTAATTACAAACTTCCCATATGTCCAAGTTTGAGGGAACTGATTAAATAAATTATGATACCTTGAAGTGGCGAAATGTTATTTATTAAAATAAGGAATAAAATCTATTTTTATTATTACACGTATAATACATACACATTATTGGACATTTAGAAAAATAGTATCGAAATGAAACAAAATTATAAAATCACCCACAATTCCACCAGCTCGATATAACCATTATAACTTTTGTTGTTGTAGTGTCTGTTCGTCATTTAATTTTTTAAAATATAGGTACATATTGTTTAGAAATTAAATCACACTATACATATAGTCTTACAATTTGCCTTTCCTCTTAGCAACCTTCAATAAAACCATTTCATTTTACAAAATATTCTTGTAAAATTAAACGGCTGTGTGGTATTTCACTGCATGGGTGAATATTTACTCTGGTTTTTGATATTTTTATGTTATTTCCATTTTTCCTTGGTATAAATGAAACGACAGTAAATTTCTCTGTTGCTAAATCTTCACTATACAACGATAGTTACTTACTAGGTTAATTCCTAGAAGTGGAATTTTTGGTTTAAAATTTTAAACAAAAACAATCTTTAGAAGGACATTTAGTGACATGACATATTGCTAAGTAAAAAAGTAGACTACAGAAATCATATATACAGTATGTTTGCAAATGTTAAAAGATGTATGCAAATGAAAGGCTGGAAGGAAATACATTATATCAAAATGTTAACAAGGTATCTCTGGGCAGGTGGATAATGAGTTATTTTTATTTGCATCTTTATACTTTTCTGTTGCTCAGTTTTTGTACAGTAAACATTTTTGCCTTTTTTATCAGAAGCAAAATAGTTTTTTAAAGAATTGAATAAATATTGGAAAAACACAGTTACAAAAAAGAATAAAGAAAAATTGCATGAGTACAAGGTTTGGTCAGGTTTCACAACTGTCCTTGTAAGAAAGATCTGGAAGTTATAGAGAACCACAAGTTAAGAAGATACTAAAGCTGTTTAAGAATAAAATGCATATTACATTGTCTAGAACAGAGCAAAATAATAGTTCTCCCACAGTCTAAGTCTGTGGGACTACACATTGCCACACTGTATTCTATAGAGATGATATGCTGTGTTCAGATACGTGGCACTAGGTTGTTAAGAGGGGTCGGAAGCTGGTACAAATTACTGGGCCCAGCCATCCAGAGAGGCACCAGGGGCTGATTATATTGTATGTCAACACAAATCCACTGTTGCTGGGGATGCCTGAACACAATTTTTTTCATTAGGGTTCTAACCCCTTTCTTGGCATCCTTCTCTTTAGAGCGTGGAAGTAACTAGAAGCCTGAAGCACAGTATTGAAGGAGGAATGGTAAATTCAAGTTGAATCAAGGCCAGCATTTGACTCTAAAGGAGTACAGTCTGGGGAATGGGGCAATCAGACTTCCAACGGGATGATAAGGAGGCAGGTTAGTGCGCCACGATGTAGCTAACATGCAGGGTTGGAGGATGGCACTAGGAGAGGACTCCATCTCCGGAAGAACAGGTTAAGTTTTCCGGGAATTGCAGAGTCCTTCAGTGACAACTAGTGTCACTGTTACAAGTAGGACAGCAGGGAATGTAAAATGTCAGTATTTTTCTACTAGCCTAAATTTTTATTTTGACTGGTGGCAGAAAACTTAATCAGGTTCATCTTTGTTTATTTAATTGCTGATCACTTCAGTATTTTTCTACTCATTTTGGGTCTATTCACAGACACCTTGGGACTCTGTGGTGAGGACCTACCAGCTTTTGTCCAGTCCTCCTCTCTGGGAGAGAGTCTCGTCCAGTCAGCAGCCTCCTGATTGGGATTTTCACTTGCCAGGTTCTGGAGTCATCACTGACTCCCGAATTCCTCACCCCTTGTTCTGCCTAATAATGGATTACTCTGCTCCAGCTGCCCATCCGGAGTCAGACCCTGGGGCAAATCTCTCATGATGCACCTTATCCCAGATGTCAGATCCTAGCTGGATCCTGATTCCCTCACCTCCCCGTCTATTCTTCCTGGGCTCTAGTAAATCCCCAGTTCTTCATTTACATCAACAATTGTCCTCTTGCTGTTTTATTCTTATACAAAAACACTACAGATATTCTATATTATACAGGGTGAAACCGCACATTCTGATTTCCTCCATTGATTTCAGAAATTTTAGTAACATAATTGCACAGAGTTTGCTAGAAACACAATTTCATCATCAATCTCTCTTGAAGCGATTTAAATTATTTCAAAGCAAAAGAAAGGTAGTATGTAAAATTAGGACATCTCTCTGGTATATTTATCATGCAAAAGAAAATCCAGAGCTACATGCAAAATGAAGCCACCTCAAAAATGGCGAATATGAAATTCTTTAAGGAGCAGACAAACCATGGGAACAGATGGGCAAACCAAAAACTTACCAAGTTTATCACCTTCTAAAATAAGCTAACTGAATTATTGGTAGATGTGATTTGTGTCATATTAGGAGAGGGTGAGCTGACCAAGAGCAGATCTCAAAGAGCAGTGACAGTTATTTAAAGGAGGGAGAAAGATCTAGCCTGAAAAATAGGAAATTGACACTACTACTTAATCGGTAGCATTTGTTGACACACACACACACACACACACACACACACACGAGATTGAGAGAGAGAGAGAGAGAGATCCTAAAATAGTGCCTGCCAATAGTAGAGACTTAACTGATACTTGTTGAATGAACACAGTGGAGTTAGTTGAAACTCCAATCACTCCAAATGGAATTGATAGAAAATTCCCCCTCTTAAACAGCTTAAGTTCAGTTAAACAGATCTTTCTTTGAAAGGAACCTCTTCTTTTGTGTGTGTAGGCACTTCTTAGGTCATATTTGCAGGGCTGGTCATCAGCAGAGATATACTTACTGGCCAAAACTGATGCTTAGGATGATTGGTGTCAGTTCCGATTGACTGATGCCAGGTAGTAGCGGCAGTCCACTACAGTCTTGTGACCAGCATTTCTGCATCTGTGTCAGCCAAGAGATCTCTGGCGTAGACGCACAGTGAATCTATGGGAAAGGGATGGATGTTGAATTGACAGTACTGGAAGAACAGCCTAGCTATTTTTGGGAAAAATCAGATCCTTACTTCATAACACAATAAATTACAGAAGCAAAAAAAACTTAAATATAAAAAAAAATCATTTAAAAAATTCAAGTCGAAAAAAATAAGTGAAGATCTGATTTTCCATAGAGGAACAGAAAACAAAGAAAACAATCATCAAGACATGTTTGATACATCAATTACATCGATCAAAGTAAAAATTTTAAATTTTATATATCAAAAGTCATGAACAAAATGAAAAGGCAGATAATAAGATGGGGGAAAATCATTTGCCCAATTACAAAAAAGGACTGATGATATAAATGGTTTATATAAATAGATTAAAAGAGCATTAAGCCTTCAATAGAAAAATGGGCAAAGGATATTAATAGGTAATTCACAAAAGGGGAAATGGCTAATGAACATCTGAAAAAGCTGTTTGATGACAGTAGTCTCAAATAAATACAAATAAAACAACGAAAACTTTTTAACCCATCAAATTAAAAAATATTTTTTAGCAATGATATTAGTCATTATTGGGAACAGTAGGAAAGAGAGTACTCTTTATATATCACTGCACGGACTGAAAATTGCTACAATTCCTCCTAAAACTCCATTTGACCATATATTTCAAGAGCCTTAAAAAAGATTTATATATATGGATCTAGTAGTTCTAATTATAGAGGTCTATCCTACAAAAGAATCTTAAACTCAAAGATTTATGCACATAGATTATCATTTTACATAATTTACAGTAGCAAAACTGGAATCCACAAACATTCAACAAGACAGAATTGTTATATTGCTATGATGTAAAATGAGGCAGTCATTAAAAATGAAGTAACAAATAATTTTTAGTGACACAGGGGAAAATAAATGTAAAAGGCAGAATGCAAGATTTTATACACAATAGGTTCCAACTGAGATTTTAAAAAAGAATGAAAGGGTAAAAAGACTGGAAAAAAATCACCAAAATATTAACAGTAGATAACTCATTGGTGGGAATAAAGGTGTTCTTGTTTTCTTCTTTATAATTTATTCTCATTTTATACTTGTGATACGTTGTCTACAATAAGATGTATTACGTTCATAATCAGAAAAAAAATCCTTATTTTAAAGGGAAGTCTCTAGAATTAACTTGGCTTTTACCTGACAAAAGACACTGAAGGAAAGCATTTTGATGACATTTTGTTTTGCAATACTTTTTAAAGCAGGATTTCATAGTTATTTTCAAACACAAGCCCCGAGGCAATAACTTTTTTTTTTTTTTTTGGCAGAGGAGTAGTAAATAATAACTAGGGAAAAATTGTGTGTATTTAATTTTGTTTTTTTAAACAATGGTTAAAATATCTCTATTAAAAAAACACTGAGGAATAAAATTCCCTTAGCTCAAGATTTAAGTAAGAACACAAACATTTTTGTCTCATGTCATCTTTATTAGCTATTTAAAAAAATTACACAGGGGCATTTTGTTTCAGATTTCATTTCTTGTAGTTTCTGGAAGTATTGTTGTTTGATCTCAAGATCAAGATGATTTATGATGTGGAGATAAGTTGCTCCATGCTTTCCATAATCATTCTCTTCCACCTTGTCAGACCTTCATGGCTTGCTTTTATAGCTGTCTGTCCTCTCCTGGGATCCACAGTAGATTCACACAGTAGTGAGAACCCATGTCTTTCCCCCAGAGCCAGCCCCAGGCAAAATTGTCGAAGAGCTGAAGTTAGTGGCACTTCCTTTCTCCAGCCCCACGTCTGGTGCATTCCCACCCTCTCAAAATCTGCTCTCACATGCTTTAATCACACTAAGCGACACTAACACTTTTGAGCATCTACTATACACCAGGCATTCTGTTAAGGGCTCTCACCCACACTATTTTATTTTATCCTCACAATAACCTTGCAAAGGTTTATTTGCCTCATTTTACGGATGAGGGTGCTGAGGCCCAGAAAGGTTAAGAAAGTTGGCTATTGTCACACAGCTAGCCATTGCTGGCCCAGTTCAAATTCACAGCCAGAGCTGTCTGATTGCAAAACCGTGCTTATTCTCAGGGGGTGGGGCTGATACTTTGGATCATCAGGACACTTTCCATGCCTTTTAAACTCAGATCATACAGATACTTTGTTTCCTAACTGAAATTCAAATTATTCTTAAATTTGAAAGAGTCCAAAGCTTTTCACTTTTCTCCTGAAATAATATAAATTTCCTGAAGAATGCTGACATGTACCTAATTATAACCAGTAGGTCTATCAGTTGAAAAGAACATTCTTAAATGAATATGGGCACCATTCGGTTTTCTCAGATTGTCACACCTTTCCTGATAGATAAGAAGAAAATTCACAGGCTTGTCTTTCTGTGAGCTTAACGTCATTTCTCCACTAATCTAAAGATCCTCCCAGAAGGTAATTAATTTCCCAGCTTCCTTCTATAACTAATCAAGATTTAAAAACACTAATTCTCAAGGAATTCTTCTTTACCCCTTAATCAGGTCTAATTCTGCTCCTAACTAGCTGTATGCCCTCAGGCAATTTACTTTGGGCCTCTGAGCTACAGGTTTCTCATCTATAAAAGGTGGATTGGATCAAAAATCAGACCCTTCTGCCAAGGTTGTGGGGAGATTTAAATGAGATAAGGCAAGTAACGATTTGGATACGTGGGGGGCTCAGGAAGGTGTACTTCCTTATTCCACACTTCCTTCTCCTTTGGACATTGGTACTCTATTTTAAAGGTCTTCGGGGCCTCCTAATGGGTTTCTTGACTTTTTTCCAGGACACTAAATAATTTCTATTTTTCTTAATTCTTTTCCAAGAGACCTTGTTTTTCAATTATGTACTGATCACAATAAAGCCAGTAACAAATCTCTTTTCTGTCTCCCTTTCCACTTGTCCCCTCCCCCCTCATGAAATCTTCCCCCCAGACTACACCAACATACCCAGAGAAACAGGGAAACAAGCCCCTCAGAGTGATCAATTACACAGTCTTCCTTCAGTGTGTTTGTCAAGAGGGGAGCTTAAAAGTAAGGAAAAAAAAAATGCAGGCTTTTCCTAACCAGCTTTCTGTTTCCCATCCATCAGCAGTGCCGTTGGAGTCCCGGCTTTGCCCACGGGCACGGTGCTGTGGGGCGGGTCAGCCACCTGGCGTGGGCTCGTGGGAAAGCCTGGCCAGTAACTAACATCTTGGGTCACAGAAATGTTTATGGTGAATATGATACAATGAGCTGGGGGAACCGAATATTTCCCACCCAGTAATATTTAATGGAAACGTTTTTGCGTGCTTGATTATAAGGAATTCTTGGTGGTTAAAACCAAAGGATTGGGGAGCTAAAATCCTGCAGCTGGAGGACAGCCGAAGAACCCACTTCAGCACTTAGAGCTTAAGGAATATGAATTCTGTGTTCAGAAAACTTCCCCACACGCTCCTGTTAGTACATCTACTGATTTAGAAAGTGCCAAGGGCCCTGGAAGTGTGATATTTCTGATGGATCTCTCTCTCACTCTCTCTTTTAAATTTGCTCAGGGCTCCAGACAGTTGGTTCTTAAGTGTCTACAATTTAAAGTTTTACATCTCTTCCTTGGGCTGTCATATGTCTACCTATCCCATCCAGGACATTTCCCTAAATAATCTCTGAGTGGAGAGATCCCCTCTCCTAGGGGATCTATCCGAGAAGGAACGTGCGCGGGGCGGTTCGAATTCCGTAGCTCAGATTTCGTTCCCTGCAGGTCAGATGGTGCGGTCGGCGGGGCTGGCGATATGCACAGCTGTCCCTACGAGAGGCATGGAGCACAGGTGCTCGGCCTCCCGCCACCAAAGTTGCAGGGAAACTGCTGCACTGACATGTGAGTCCCAGGCATTTTAACCTCGGATGTGCGAACCCCCTGGGCACAAAGTCTGAACCACGCTCAGGGCGACTGTCACGATTAACCCCCCTCTGTCCTTCTGCAGCCTACCCTCCGTTCACACCAACGAGGTGGCTCGAATTTGCACCTCGCTGCGGAAGCCTCCGCGTGCTCCAGCCTAACTAGCATCCCTCGCTGTCTGGACGCGCTCGGCGGCGGTGGTGGCGGGGTCCGAGTCGGTCTCGGGCGGGCGGTGGTGAGCGCAGCCCTCGGCCCGCCGCGGGGACGCCCCGCATGTCCCGCGCCCTCCGGGAGCGCCAAAGCCTCGGTCGCCGTCCGAGCGCGACGCGAGCTTCCTGCCGGCGGAGCTCGGCGCACGCTCCTGGCGGTCCCCGCGCCACTCGGAGCGCCCTCCAGCCCCGCCTCGCGTCGGCGGGAACCCGGCGCCCGGGCGACCCCGCCCGGATCCGTCCGCAGGGCGTTGTCGCCGCCGGCCGGCCTCGCCACGCGGTGCCTCTGCCCGGGCGCCGGGCAGCAGCTGCCTCGCCAGGCTTTGTCGCGGATCACGCTGCAGCGCGACACCGGGGACCCAAAAGGCGCCGTATCCTCGCTGGCCCCGCGGCTCCCCTGCGGTCCAGCCACCTCCCACCTGGGAGAAATTCACATCTGATGGGATGTTTTATCAATCCCAGCGTTTTCCCAGGTGTTTAGCTTCCTCAATTTTTAATTATTTTGCATTCCCTAATGACTCATCTCTTTCCTCTTCAGGGTTGCAGATGGTTCAAAGTTTAGGCTTGGAATATTAAAAAACGTTACCCACCGTTTCATAAGGAGGGATAGGCCAGGGCGGGGGGCCGGATACTGAGTGGGAATTTAATTTATGGACAAAAATCATTTCACTGCTGACCCAGGCTCTTAATTTTCCCCTCTCAACCTCAACTACTTCATCTATAAAATAAAATTTAAAACAGTTATCTCACCTGCCTTAAAGTAGAGAGTTGGTCAGAAGACCTCATGAAGTATCTTCCAGGTCTAGGATTTGTTTGGTTTTGTGATCTGTGGATTCGAAATTTAAGATTAAACGTATACCATTTCGTTAAAGCAATGAGTGAAGAGCATTTCCAGAAGCAGAGGGTCTTTTTCTCTCCCTCCCACCAGTTGGGGCAGGCTTGGGGTCTCCACACTCTGAATGTTAGTGTCAAACACTTAACCAGGAAATCAGATATGTGGATTATTTAGTCCTTTAGAATTCTTTGTGCCATTGATTCTTTCTACTAATATTGATAACACAAATTTAATTATATATTTTGAGTTTTTCCTTCTTGCCTCATGGTTTCCATCCTGCTGGAGAGAGAGAGAGAAAGAGAAAGCAACCGGCTCTCTTAAAAAAAAAATCAATCCCATTGATCAACGTGGAATACCAAAGACCCAAATCCCCTCCATTACCCTCTACTGTGATTAAAACTGGAGTGTTCTGAAAAATGCCATTTCAAATTGAAAGGATTCAGAATCTCTCTTGTTGTTTCTGTGTCTGTCTCTCTCTCTTGTTTTCAAGGAGACACAGGGGCATCTTAGGGACATGCCTTTTATATCTTTTTTTGATCCAGGCATTTTAAGAGCCACAAATTAAAGCTGGCTGGGTTGGCCGAATGCTGACTTTAGGTATGCCCAATATGAGGAATGTAGTGCAGTCTTCAAAAAGAATCCAGAGTATTTTTACAGAAGGAATTACCTGTGTTTACATTACTGAATCATTTTCATATATGTTGTTGTTTTGACCCATTCTTTCCCTAGGATGCCAGAGCCAACCTTCAGTGAAAGGGGGAGAAAAAGGAAGATGTGTGAGCTCCCCCTGGTGCTCTCCTGTATTCAGGCTAACTGAAAGGAATTGCAAGGAAACACGTCTACACAAGCATAAGGGAAAAAAATTATCTGGATTATTTCCTTTTGAACGACCCATTTCTATGCTAGTGGGCAGAATGTTTCAGATCAAGGACTCCTGGCTTTGGGCTTGGATTCTGTATGCCACCGTGTCAGTGTAGACCCAGCTTTATTATCTAATGTCATTCTTGTCAAGAGTTAGAGGAGGAATCTCTGCCTTGTCAGAGAACATGTTTACAAAGCGAAATTTGAAGTGGGGATTTGGCAGCGGCCCTGTGGATGGGATTACTCTTGGAATCAAATTGGATTACTTTTTGTCCAGAATTATTCTCTTTGTTAGTTTATAGTTATTCATTTGACTGAATAATTTTCACACACTTCTCTGTATGTGGGTAGACATTAGAGATGTCATGGGGCTCTGGTATGAGTCAAGTCAACTAGTGGAGCCTTTAATTCTAGACCATATCTTCTGGCCCCCTAATATCCTATGCTCTTAATGGCCTCTTTAACACTCAGGGTCAGAGACCTCTGAGGGCTCTGGTCATCTGTAAAGACTGTGGGGGAAATGCCATGCAATTACTGGATAAATTCATTACGGTGGACTTCAACAATTTATTAACCTGTATTTAGTGAGTCCTGCCCTCGGTCCGCGCTGTAGGAAGTATAAAAGATGCATGAAACATAATCCCTAGTAAGACCTGGTCAAATCAGCCAAGGGCTGAACTTCAGTGTTCATTAACATAGACGGGTCAGTATTACCGTGTTTCTTTCCCCTCATAAGTAAACGCAGAGCTTTTATGTCATTTTGTTTTGTATGTGGGATTTTGGTTGAGTGGGAATCTCTCGTAAATCCAAAAAGGGACCCCAGCTTTTCTGGTGGCCTGGTGTACTCCTTTTCCCTGAACTTAATTAAAACACAGTGAAGCCCACATTCAGAAAACCACAGCAAGTTTTAATTAATCTGTCTAGCCAGTAATCTCAAGTTCATTCTGCTCTCCAGTTTTTATTTCTCCCAACACATCCTGCTGATTTTCCCTTAACTTCTTTCCCTGGTTGGCACTGTGCTCCTCCCACTGACTCAGCCGTCCAGCGACTACAGTCCCTTATGTCCAGGATGAGGCATGTCTCTTTCCTCACAATCCTTACCTGTTCAAATCGCTTCCTTTTCTGACTCTTTTTGGACTTTTTGTTTGCACCCCACAATGAGCTCTCCCTACGGAGAACCCCATCCTCTGGTTTATAACTTAATGTGCCTGTGTTACCTCTTGTTCTGAACTGGAAGGTGTATGGAGAAAGGGTAATGTCTTTCGTTTCTTCTGTATCTTTACACTACCGAAGTGGTCCCGAGATTTTTAAACAGTTCTCTGTTCAACGAGTAAATTGAAATAATAATCCTGAGGGATTTTTTTAATCTCAAAACAATTTTAAGTCCCATGTCTCTTAAAGGAACGATTGTCAGATTAAGGCGCCATTTCCAGGATTTTAATTTATGTATCAGTTGTGCTTTGTCACCACCCCAAAAGGATTTAAGGTGTGCTTAAAATATTATGAAAACTAGACAAGATTATTAATTCCATTCCCGCAAGCTCTAAAATCATATAGTTTTTGATACCTATTCAAACAATGGAGAGTTTTTTTTTTTAAATAAAAGGCATGCTTTATGATATCTCTCATTATCACATTATGAAAAAAAAATCACAGATAAAAATTTTCAGAAATATTTTTGCGTCTTCTTTGCATATCACACACACATACATACACACTCACACTAGAACTGTACTGGCAGTGAACATGGGTTGTTTAAAGTATAGCTATTCAACTGTCATATAAAGTGAAATCTATATTTTCTCTCCTTATATGACTATATATTTAACATCTCTATGCATATGTGTGTGCATACATATGTATATGTTATATACACACACTCCACATTATTATTTCAAAGGGGATTTTGCTCCTTCTGGCTACCAGCAATAACTAGTCAATATTTACACTCTTGAATATCGATGATATCGTGCATACACAGGAAAGCTGTGGAAAACATCTCCATTTTCAAACAGAGTTTTAATTATTTGTAAAGACTTCAGTTGTTCACTATCTAATGTCATGGACTGGTCTTCACAGTGTGAAGTGTAACTGTCCAGAACCCCCACAGTATTATAAATAGGCTTCTAAAGCCTGCTTGATTGATGTTTGGCATAAAACGCTATTCCTCTGAGCACATATATTCCTTCTGTTCACCATTTTCATAGAAAAATACCAGGGCTGATTTTTTATTCAAACCTCCAATTTATGCAGGGTTTAAACTACTAAATACTTAAAGCCTTTTTCAGATCTTTTTTCCCTTTTCTGTTAGGTAGGTAACTAAATCTTTTGCTTCAACACAAATAAGAATTGGAGATTTAGCAGATTCCTGTGGGGGAGAGAAAGAGTTTATTAATTATATTGAGAATCAAATAATATGCTTCTTTGACACTAATGTTCCATCTTTCTCCACCCCAAGTATCCTATGGGACAACTTTAAAGCCTTTATCAGGGTCTAGATTACTGCATTTATGGTTCCTTAGAAGAAAGAATTTAATGAATGGCGTTCTGAATTGAAGGAAGAATTTGAGATGTTTTAAGATTTAAGCTGTAACAGTGAAGCGATTTTTTTTTCAAAGTATGTCCCAGGGATTGTAATATAAAACATCAAAAAAAAAAAAAAAAGCACAATAATGTACATTTTCATGAGTTTTAATAAATTGTTAATACTGATGAAATGTAAATTTTTCCTTCACGGACCCTTATCTGCATTTGACAGAGTCCTACAGAAACTTTAAGTACCCATTTAAAGCAATTTACAAGATATTGTAGAGATTCCCAGCAATAAAGAATGATTAGTGATCTTCTTAAAAATTTTTATATTGACAATATTAAACCAAGTGCCTTATCCAGATTGAACTGGTTCTGGCCAGTGTCTGTATTGGTACCTTTATCAAGAGTGCAGTTACTTTATAGGCTCTATATTAGAAATAAATTCTCCTTGAATGCCATTCTGAAACTACCCTTACCTGATGGATAACAAAGTAGTTAATATTTACTGGTTATTTATTACATATCAGACACAGTGCTAGGCACATTCCCTATATTACTACCCTGAGTTTTTACAGTTACTGAAATAGAGGATCATACCTAGTTATCACTCTTTTTTTTTTTTAAAAGATTTTATTTATTTATTTGAGAGAGAGAGAGACAGAGGAGAAGCAGACTCCCCTCTGAGCAGGAGCCCCAAGCCGGAGACCCTGAGATCATGACCTGAGCCGAAGGCAGACACTTAACCGACTGAGCTACCTGGGTGCCCCACGTTATCACGTTATCACTCTCATCTAAGGATGAGAAATTTGAAGCAGAGAGAGTGAAAGTGATTTACCCGCTGTCTTAGTCAGCTTAGGCTACTGGAACAGCATACCCTACAACAACATACCCTCAACTGGGTGGATTATAAACAGCATAAGTTTTATTTCTCACAGTTCCGGAGGCTGGAAGTTCAAGATCAAGGTGGAGTGGGCAAGGGAAAAAACTTGGCCATTTTTATATGGCGCTGATCCCATTTGTGAAGACTCCACCCTCGTGACCTACTCACCTCCCAAAGGCCCCCCCAATACCATCATATTGGGGTTAGATTTCAACATGCGAATTTTGGGGGGATGCAAGCATTCAGATCATAGCACCTGCTTAGTAGAAGTAGTGAATGTGAGCATTGGCCGGTAGCAGTCCAGATCTACTATCTACTATCTGGAAAGGGCCGGAGAGTAACTATTGTAGGTTTTGCAGGCCATTTCATCTCGGTCACAGCTGCTGAATTCTGCTGCCTTAGTGTGACAGCCATCACAGTTAAGATGTAAATGAATTGTGTGGCTGTGTTCCGTTAAAACTTTATTTAAGAAAAAAACAGGGGGTGGGTTGGATTTGCCTTGTGAGCTCTAATTTGCTGACCCCTGAGCACTGTCCTATTTTGCTTGCTTCTTCAATGCCAAGAAAACCCACTAAATGCACATGATTTTGGAACCGGCAGGTCTTCATGGGAGGTCAGTCTCCTGAGCAGGCAAAAGCAGGGTGAAGTGAGGGCCTCAGAAACTACCTCACGCCTGAGCACTTGACGTGAACATCATTGTCAGACTCTTTGGAAGGCTCCACTTAGGATATACCGTAGTTATAGGAGCGGAGTCTTGAATGGACTCTTGAATCCTCATTATTTTGCTTTGTGAGTTAGAATTACTACCATGAAGCCCAATTCCACACCTGCCTGAATTTCTGGTGTCCTAAAGGCCACTTAACCTGACTCAAAGACAACCTTACCTCATTTTCCAGGGGTTGTTGGAGCCCCCAGTTATTCTTACTGTTTACTTGCAGTTTTAACCTGTTCCACCGGATGTGACTGGGCTGGTGACTTACTGGTTTTCTAGTCCACGGAGGCCTGACGATGTGTCTAACGCTTCCAAGTCTTTAAATCAAGAACTAGGTCTATTGGCCAAACTTGTCTGGTGCCTCTCTACTTTCACCTGTTCCTAGATGCTCTATTACTACAATTCATCCATGACCATGTGTTAGAAAGTAGATACTCTTTCTCCCCGTCAATGCCATATCCATTATCTTCCTCATCAGAGACTGCATTCTGCAGGACAAATTGAACTTTTTAGCTCCTAAGCCTTACCAGTGGCTGCCTGCCTACCCCAGCGGACAAATGAAGGTCTAGTCTTAGATCCTCTCAGTTGGTTTTAATGGTAGGTTATCAGCTCATGCTTGTCCATAGGGCAGGAGGAGCAACATGGGGCAAGGCACAGAAAACAAACTCCCCTACTCTACAGCTTTGTCTAAAGTAAAATGTTACCTTTCTTTTATTCTAAAAGCTAAGTAATATGATCATAGAGTGTAGTTATTATAAGAAGATTGCATAAAGATTTGACCTTATATTTTCTGAAATGGCAAGATAAAGAGAATATAGTCTTGGCCTGATTGGTGAAATTACAGATGCAACTGAGTGAAAGAGAAACCAAGATGATGGTTGATAATTAAGAAGAACCAAGATTAAACTTCAGATATCATATGATTAACAATGTACTCTCTTCCTCAGACCTCTTTTATAAAACTCAATTTTTATCATAAATCTCATTGATGATTTTTGTACTAAAGAACTAAGTGAAATCTTTAACCAGAAGGAAAATTCTCTAGTGTTGGATTTAATCCTTGAAATCAATCAACAAGTCTTTTAAGGTCCTTTAAATCATCATGACATGAAAGGGCTCTTGGGGCTCAAAGCCAAAGAAGTAATCCCTTGTCTTGTGTGTGACCGAAAAGAATGATTGTAAGCAGTGATCCCTGCTCTTAAGTAGATTATAGTGTCATTGCAGAGATAAAATTAAGACATGAGACAATTAGACCAACTAAACAGGTTGGCACTTAGTCTATGAGTTTAGAGTAGGAAGGGATGATGAAACAATACAATCAGTGCTTTGTAGAGAAGGTTGGGTTTGAGGCAGTTGCTATCTGGGAGCCACTGATAGTTTTATACAAGGGAATGACTTGAATGTGAGTTTCTTGAATTTAGAGGTGTCTTAATCTCTTTTGTAACTCAAATACAGGGTGTACATCATGGCACAGTAGGTGTCTAAGAAAAATTTATTTAGTACGAAAATGGAATTTCAGGGGTATGGAAGATTTATTGGAGAGATTGGAGTCAGGAAAGAGACATGATAATGTCTTTGATGAGCAGCAATATGCCTGACTGTTTCTGTCAGCCAAGACCTGTATTAGCTACCCGTATTGGGTCACCTCTCAATACATATTCAGTAAATTCAACAAATTAGTCTTGGACATTGATCAGCAAGTTTTTTTCAAGTTGTTTCCAGTACTCCAAATACTGTGGGCTTCAAAGTTAATGCAAAGAAATAGATCCATTTCTTGAGTGAAACCACGGAATGATTGTGACTGATTGTTTTTTCTTTTTTTGAAATTTTTAATTTTTTATTAACAGGTAATGTATTATTTGTTTCAGGGGTACAGGTCTGTGAATCATCAGTCTTACACAAGTCACAGCATTCATCATAGCACATACCCTCCCCAGCGTCCATCACCCAGCCACCCCATGCCTCCCACCCCGCTCCCCTCCAGCAACCCTCAGTTTGTTCAAGGGAAGTAGCGTGGTAGAGAATCTCATGGGCTCCGGAGTCAGGTCACAGTACACAACTTGGTCACACAAGTTGTTTGTGCGGTATTAGCTGGCGGACCTTTAGTAATGTCATTTTCCTGTGCCTCAGTTCTGTAACCTAAAAAATACAGGTCATGATAATCTATCCAGATGGATTTTGGTGAGGATAAACATTTATAAAACACAGACTTGTTCAGGATAAATCAGCGAGGCTCTTTTCACTTGTCTTTCTCTGCCTACAGCATTGAGTGAGAGCCTGGATTTGGGTGCAGCCAGGGTGTCCTGAAGGTCCTGGGCCTATAAGACTGGAGCAACACCGGGTAGTGGGCACTAGAGCTGTAGATGCCGTCCATGTGCAGGTCAGGACACTAGTCCTGCGCATGAGGGAATTCTGCTGGTGAGTGCAGAAGAAAGGCGCCAAGCCCTGAGTTTGCCTTGTGGAATATCCATTGTTATGGCTCAGGATGTAAAAGGAAAAAAGGCTATATATATATATTTATTTATTTGACAGAGGGAGAGAAAGCACAAGCGGAGAGAGCAGGAGAGGGGGAAGCAGGCTCCCTGCGGAGCTGGGAGCCCAATGCGGGCCCGATCCCAGGGCGCTGGGATCATGACCCGAGCCAAATGCAGATGCTTAACCAAGTGAGCTACCTAGGTGCCCCTATATTTGGAAAAAAAGAAAAAAATCAATTTACTTGCAATGAAAGACGAACGAGCAAAAGAGATGATATTGTTGCAATAATAATACTACGTAAGTGCCTTAGATTTTTGCAGAGTTATTTAACTGTAGGTACACTGGTGGGTTAACTAGTAAAAATGAGTTGTAATGAAAGCTTACAGTGAGCCAGCTGTGTTCTGCTAGAAAGGAGTTCTTTTTCTTCTTCATGGGAGCAAGAGGAGTGGGTCTGTTAAATTAAGGAGAAAAACGTTGGGAAATATTGGGGCATGATTTTATTTCTGCAGTGGTGGAAACCAGTTTTCCAAACAATTGAAAGCGGATGCTTCCGTACCAGATGTGGGATTTTCTAGAGCCTGGATATTTCCCAGAAGAGCCATTCAATGGCTAGCAGGCTGTTCTCACAGGCAATAGTAGATGGAACAACTGAGCTCGGGGTGGAGGGTGCTGCTCAGAGAGCCCACCTTTTCCCTCTGACTTCTCCCTTTATTCTTTCAGCCCTTGCCCTGGGTGCATAGTTGTGCTGGGTGACATGCTGTCACAGTGGCTGCGGTGGCCTCATCCTGAACATGGCTGGGTAGGCTCCTCCTAGCCCGGGTGGGGCCTCAGCTCAGCTGCCCACGGCCCACATGGGATCTGTTCATCACTATGGTCACCTCTGAAGTCGCTGAGCCATTTGCCAAGCTTCAGGGAATAGCAGATAATACAGCTGGAATTAGAGTACAGGTCTTCAGGTTCTCAAGTTGTTTCTGCAGACCGGTGATCATCAAGTAGGGGAGGCAACTTCTCTATCCCTTCTGCCCCCACCAGGATAGCATGGCATAATTAGAAGAGAGTGAAGCTTGGAAAAACATAGTCAAATCATTCTAAGTACCAGACCACCAAAGGTAATCCTGTTCAGAGTCTTCTTGGTTAGTGAGTAAGCAAATGTTGTGGGTGGTCCTCGTGACTCTGTGACATAGTGACGTGAACTTCATAGACAGGAAGGAAAATGAGAACTGAGAAATGTCTCCTGGATTTGCCAGGTAGAAAGGAATGGTGACCTTTAACAGCCTAGTTTTGGTTCTGTGGTCAACATGGAAACCAGGCTGCAGGGATTAAGAATGGGTAAGGAGAAAGTGTTGGTTAGGCATGAAACAGGGGTACAAGTATAGGAGGAAAGTGAAGTAGAACCTGTGCAGGAACAGCTCTGTCTCCTGGCAGACTGGATCAGGGGCCAGGCCTCTGTGTCCCCCAGCCTCGACGGCCCCGTCGCTCTCATTTCATGCCACGGGTTACTTAGCAATTTATATTTGAAAAGTGGATGAATGGTATTCTAATGTATTAATACACTTATTATATTAGTAGTTGTTTGTCTGTCCCTGAGGTAATTTCTCTCCTTGTGTCCAAAGGAAATCCCCCATCCCCCTCCCTTCCCCTCCCCGCCCTGCAGGACTAGACAGCTAGACAGTGAATCACCCAAAACAAAGGCTGAAAACATTTGGAAATCCTCTGGTCTTAGTGTAAATCAGAAAGATTTGGAGGCATACTTGTTGAGCAAGTTTTTCTGCCTTCAGAGACTAATCTAGTTCAGAGATAGATTATAGATCCCCAAGGGCAGGGGAGGGGAGGAGATGCCGGCATCAGACAAACGGGGAGCTGAAGATAAAAAACAAAAAACCCACAGGTCTCTAGCAGGGAAGGCACCCTTTGTCCCCCACTCCAGTGAGGTACATGGAAGTCCACTTAGCACCCAAGGTGTCCTACTCATTGCCAACTGGTGAGAACCATCCTTGGGCAGCAGTCAGTATGTCACTGGAGAGCTAGGTTTGTGCATTCCTCAAGATCCTGCCCCCACCTCATCTAATTTATTATAACCCCAGGTGGTAGGGCCCAAGGTGGTGATAACAAGGAAAGGAATTCCCTCCTCCTTCCCAAGGTGTCATTAGATGCAACCAGATCGGAATCTTCCAGAAGGCACAGAAAGTGTGGAGCCCGCTGTCCTGTCATGCAGGCCTTTATGAGTTTCTCTTCCCCATGATACTGGGATACTCATGAAGGCAAAGGCCACCTCTTTCTTACCTTCGGGATAATACCTGGCACAGAGCTTAACTAGTGTTTCTGAATGAATAAATGAATGAATGGATGATTGATGAATAAATAAAGGGAAAATGTTTAGAAGTGGAAGTCAGAAGAAGCCAAAGGAGAGAAAGAGGAGAGGTGTTTGAAGAGGATGATTATTTGAAATGCACGAGGAGGGATTGGGAAAGGAGAGGTTGAGAGATGAATCCAAGTCCTTTTGGAGTTTCAGGAAAGGGATGAAACGATAGATGGAGAGTCTCTGACATGTTGGCATGAAAAAAGGAAAGGATTTTTTTTTTTAAATAGCCATACTTAACACTGATTTATCTCCTTCATAGTTCCATTTCTGATCATAATGTGTGTCCAGTAGAGTTAGCAGGTAATAAATTATCAATATGATCTGAGAATCTGTAAAAGGTAAAGTCATGGGGTATTATTTTAAGTCTTTGAGTCTTCATATTTAGAAAAACATGTCACGATCATCATCAGATTATTCTCTTTATGATCTGAAAACAGAATTCTGTACAAGTATGTTCCAAGTGCCAAATAAAATTGTGTGTTCTTAGAGTTTCAAGGGGTTCCGTAGTTATTCATTCACTAATTTTTCACTCTGGCTCATTTATTCACTCGTTTGGAGGCATGAACTAAGCTCCTGTTATGTGGAGACGCTGTGAGGCTGCCCAAGATCCAGAGGGGAACACAGCGTGGCTGGTGTCCAGGGAGTTCACAGTCTAGAAGGGGAAACAGACACATCAATGTGTATTTAGGAGTCAAGGTGCTGCTCCAGCACCGAAGCCCGAGGGCATGAAGGCTGAGTCTGACCCCTCTCTACCCTGTTCTGACACCTCTCAACCCAAACTAGTGCATCAGCTGCCTGTTTCGTCAGCAGCTCTCAGCCAGGACCTTCTATCTAGAACTCCAGACTCTTGCCAGGACTGGTGCTCTGAAGCTCTGCTTGGTTCTCCCCAGTCCCTTCCTAGGAGCTAGATCTTGCCTCCTCCCCAGCAAACAGCTAGACGTTGTGTTCTCAATTGGCCTCTACCCCAATACCACTTTGTTCCAACTGTGGCTCAACCCAAGTCTGACCTTGACATGGTCTTTGCACACTAGCTCTGGGCTACTTGGACCAGGGCCATTCTTGGCATGTAAGTCTAGGCATTTCTCCTCTCTCTTCATTGCAGCTCTCTCCTCCCTCATGCAGTGCCTTGCTTCGAGGTCTGCCGGCCTGTCTCTGGCTGAAGTCAGCTCAAGACAGTGCTCCCTGCCTAGTTCTGCCTGTGCCCCTGAACTGGGATGGTCTTTGTAAATACCTCTTTGGTCAGAGAAACTTCCTTCAGGTACCCTTTAGAAGAAGAGAATGAGTTCTTGCTGCTGTCAGGGCTGGCCCAGGCCCTGAGCAGCCTGGGCCTTTCAGGGGCCTGTTTCACTGGGTGGCCGTGAGGAGAACTGGGGAGACAAGAAATGGTATATTAACCATCCATTAACTCCATCACATAGAAGCCGATGCATGGTACCCATTTCAGGGATGTGTAAAGCTGTGGATTAAATGATTTGATAGAATATATGTAATGTTAGCAGAGGAGATATAAATGGAAGGAAATATTTCTCAATCTCTAGTTTCAATCGCTAGATCATGTTAATAATAATTTTGGCGTATACTTTTTGGTGTGAGAGGGTATTTCATTTGGAATGTAACAAGGTTTAAGAAAAACTTTCTTTATATAATATCACTCCTTAATTTAACTAACCTTTAGAATTACTTTTGTTGCTGAACCGATTTGTCAATTTGCCTCACAGTGTTGTATTTCTCTATGCAAGAATAACTGTTTAAAATATATAAAGACACCACAAAAAAGGGAAAAAAAACCAGCCCTCAAAGTGTTATATTTTGGAGGCAAGGGAGCTATTTCAAAATCAGAGCACTGCAGTCTTAATTTCCAGCCTTTCAAGTCTGTTAAAAAATAAGTATTTATGTATTTTAAAACAGGCAGAAATAACTTCTTTATTATAAACAGGATATCACTGGAAATTCAAATTTTTGAGCCGATGGAGGAAAAAAATCGTGAATCATCAGTTTGTCAAATGTCAACATTAGCTCAAGCAAATTTGGGTTGACTTTTCAATAGGTTTCTAATAGCTGGGGTAGCAGAACCCGCTAGGTCTGGGGAGCGGATGAGGAGGAGCAGGCAAAGATGTATTCCCTGTTTGGGATAAATGGCATCTCGCTGCTAAAACGAGCTTCACACGTTAGCCAACAATCATTAGATTGGTGACTTTCCCGATACCCAGGAGAGGCTTGCACTGGGAATAAATTTCTATGTCGAAGCATTTGACAAGCCTTAGTTCCTGATGTCTCACACCCAAGCCTTACTTTATAGTCACATCTGTTAGTTTAAAGCATTTTTAGTTTATTGAAGAAGCCTTCACAAAGAAAAAACAGATGATGAAAATCTCATCTGTCAAAACTGTTATTAAAACCAGTAACAGTGTGAAATTTTGTTTAAATTGAAAGCATCATTTATTTTTATCAAACATTTTATAAACAATCACATTTGAGAAAGATTTGGGGGACCTGGAGAGCCCTCAACAAAACGCAACTCATTATGTCGCTTTGTTGAACGCGTGGCTCAGAGATAGACTGAGGCTACTTCCCCCGTCCCCGCGTGAGACCAGAGGGGTGGAGAGATTCCCAGGAGCGAGGCTGCCAGCTTGGAGGAGGGAAAGCAAGCAGGACAGAGGAGGAGACCTGAAGTGGAGGCTGGGAGACCGACGTGGCAGTGGCAGACAGTGGAGGCACCTCACGGGCTCTCTTCTGATGGACTATGGTGGGGGGACGGAACGTGCACCTTGAAGTTCCTTAGAGGGTTTGGGAAAAAGAAAGGAAAGGGAAGAAAGGGTATTCATGGAAAGAATGAGCAAGGCTTCCTTTCTTTTCTTGTGTGCAGACAGTTGATTTCATGCTCAGATCTGCTACTGATATCAAAGGGTGTTTCACAGCCAGAAGGAGTAGAAGCCAGCCTTAAAAGGGGAAACAAGATGAACATCAAATCCATTTAGCTGGATCCTCATTCAATCCAGATGTTTGGCAAAGTGGAGACAAAACATCCGACACGTCCCTATTGTGTAGACTCAACCTTAGAATACACAAAAGATCCAGTTTCACGTTCTCAACTGTGTCTCATACTCCTTTGGCTGTTTGGTATTAGCAGCTTTGGAAAAGAAACTGTATCTAAGGAAAGTAGAACCATGTAAATCTGAGTGATTCGTCCAAGCAGCGACCTTTCTTTTCTTTCTCCAGGCGATACAGTGCTTCATTCTGTCGCACTTTGAGATCAACCCCTGGGGGCCAGCAAAGCTTTCTCGCGGGGCACAGCCTCTGGAATGGGGGTGCACAGAGGGTTGAGCGGCTTTCCAGAGCCTGGATTTTCCATTCACACTTTCCTAAAGCTCACTGTACTAAGGACTTGTCTATTCTCCTTTTGTTATCTCCCCTTCACAATCCTTCCTGCTTCTATTTGTGGAAGAAAACCTTATCTCTAACTCATCCTGGATCTCACTGGAGAATGCTGGCCCCAGGGATGTCAAGAACTTTCTATCTGTTAAAGGAGAGTTTGTTGGTGTATTTTGAAAGCGTATGATGGTGGATATGAAATTAGGTTGTGTGTCTATCATGCAGGGGTCTGCTGGATGGCATACTCCACAGACGGAACTGAGCTGAGTTTACTAGAAACCAGTTTACAAAGGTGTGGACAGGGTGATGTGACACCTAATTGGGGACAAAAGTGGGTAGGTGTGAAGGGAGGGGACAGTCACCAGTTCCTAGAGAGTGACTTTATCTGAGGAGAGAGCTGGCCTGTGGTAGCTGTGCCCATTGGTGGAAGATAGAGCTGAGCTGCGTTCTAGAAGGAAGGAAGCCAGGAGAATAAATGTCTTGACCATACTGTCTCCCTGCTGTCCTTCCCATTGGTTCATCCCAACTTGTTACAAGTGGTGACAGGCCTTAATCTTTTAAAGTTACTGTTGATAGCTGTAGATTTTTGGGTTTTTTTGTAGATGTCCTTTCTCAGATCAAGGAATTTCTCTTTCTATTTATAGTTTTTGAGAGCTTTTATCATGAGTTTCTGTTGAATTTTGTTAAATAATTCACTGCATCTATTATGATAATCATGTTTTCACTTACAGCCTATTGATAAGATGGATTATATTTTATATCTATATATATTTATATATTTTTATATATTTTATATATATATATTATTTATATATTTTAAATGTTAAAGTAACCTTGCATTCTTGAAATAAACTACACTTGGTCATAAAGTACTATCCTTTCTATGTCATGCTAATCCTATTTGCTGATATATTTTTTTAAAGTTTTTTTAAGATTTTATTTATTTATTTATTTGACAGAGAGAGAGAGAGAGAGATCACAAGCAGGCAGAGAGGCAAGCAGAGAGAGGGGGAAGCAGGCTCCCCACTGAGCAGAGAGCCTGATGTGGGGCTCCATCCCAGGACCCTGAGATCATGACCTGAGCCGAAGGCAGATGCTCAACCGACTGAGCCACCCAGGCGTCCTGCTATTTTAGTTTTCTTAAGATTGGTATTTGCATGATATATCTTTCCATCTTGTTATTTTTAGTTAGGTTTATACTTAAGGTGAGTTTCTTGTAGATAATATATAGGTAAGTCTTGATTTTTCATCATTTCAGGAACCTGTGCCTTTTAATTGGAAAGTTTAGACCATTTATTTTTTATTTTTTATTTTTATTTTTTTAAAGATTTTATTTATTTATTTGACAGAGAGAGAGAGAGAGATCACAAGTAGGTAGAAAGGCAGGCAGAGAGAGAGGGGGAAGCAGGCTCCCTGCCGACCAGAGAGCCCAATGCGGGGCTCGATTCCAGGACCCTGAGATCATGACCTGAGCCAAAGGCAGAGGCTTAACCCACTGAGCCACCCAGGCGCCCCTAGACCATTTATTTTTAATGTGAATATTGATATGGTCAAATTAAATTTTGCCAACTTCCTGTTTATTTCTATTTGTTCCATTGTGGGGTTTTTTTGTGCTTTTTTGAATTTTTATTTTTAAAAAAAGTTTTTTAAATTTAATTTAATTTTTTCAGTGTTCCAAGATTCATTGTTCATGCACCACACCCAGAGCTCCATGCAATATGTGCCCTCTTCAATACCCACCACCAGGCTCACCGCCCCTCCCCCAAACCCTCAGTTTGTTTCTCAGAGTCCACAGTCTCTCATGTTTCATCTCCCCCTCCGATTTCCCCCAATTCACCCTTCCTTTCCTTCTCCCAATGTCCTCCATGTTTTTCCTTATGCTCCACATGTAAGTGAAATCA
>CM052889.1:16787621-16972062 GCA_028534135.1 Potos flavus | reverse complement strand
TGTTAAAGGGCATCTTGGCTCTTTCCACAGTTTGGCGATTGTGGCCATTGCTGCTATGAACATTGGGGTACATGTGGCCCTTCTTTTCACTACATCTGTATCTTTGGGGTAAATACCCAGTAGTGCAATTGCAGGATCATAGGGTAGCTCTATTTTTAATTTCTTCAGGAATCTCCACACTGTTTTCCAAAGTGGCTGCACCAACCTGCATTTCCACCTCTTGTCTTATTTTGATGATTTTTTTAATGTTCCACTTTATTCCCACTACTGGCTTATTAGCTGTAATTAGTGGTAACTGTAGGGTCTGCAGTACACATCTTATTTAAATCTTATTTATACTACTTCAGATATAATGCAGCAATCTTACAACAGTATACTTCTGTCCACCACCCTTTTCTTTTCTCCTATTTACCCTTTATCCTTTTCTGCTTTTCACCCTTTATCTTTTCTGCTATTGTTGTCGTACATATTATTTCTTTGCCAACAATGAGTTTTTGTTGTTTTGGCATTCAGTAGTCAATTATCTTAAAAAAAAAGAAAGAAAGGAAGAAAGAGGAAAAAATAGTTCTTTATATTTCTCCACAAATTTAGCATTTTTACTGTTCTTTATTTCTTTTAGTAAAGCCAGTTTTCATCTCATATCATTTATCTTCTGGCTTTCTTTGTTTTTGTAGTTTTGTAGTGAAGTTCTGCTGGTAAAATATTTTCTCAGTTTTTGTTTTTCTTAAAGTCTCTGTTTCACCATTATTTCTAAAACATATTGCATGAGTATAGCATTCTAAGGTGATGGTTTTTTGTTTTTTGTTTTTTTCCAATACATAAACTGGTTTCTGTTTCACATAGTTTCTGATGAGAAATCTGGTGACCGTTTGTTTTTTGTTCCTTTTTTTATAATGTGGATTTTTTTTTTCCTGTTACTGCCTTTAAGATGGTCTTCTTTTCACTGTTTTTCAGTGAATTTGATTGTGTCTTGGCTCCCTCCCCATCCTTGCCCATCCTGCCTGGAATTATTGGAACTTCTTGGAGCTGTGGATTTATAGTTTTCACTAAATTTGGAATTATTTTTTGCCATTTTTTCTTTAAATATATTTTAATACATATATATTATATATTATATATAAATATATTTAATATTTCTTTAAATATGTATTTAAGTATATTTTTTTCTGACACCTCATTCAACTTGTCTTCTGGGACTCCAATTATACTTGTGTTAGACCGATATTTTCACTTGGGTCAGTGAGTTGTGTGTGTGTGTGTGTGTGTGTGTGTGTGTGTGTGTGTTCTTTTTTCCCTCCCTTTTCTTCCTCTGTGCTTCATTTAGAATAGTTTATATTGTTATATATTGTTATATTATGAAGGTCATTGATTTTTTTATTCTAATGTGTCTAATCTGTCAATCTCATTTAGAAAATTTTTCATTCCTGATATTGTATTTTTTATATCTAGAAGTTATATTTCTTCTTTTTTTGTATCTTCCATTTCTTTTCTTACTATGTACATGTTTTTCTTTAAATTCTTGACCATATTTTGCATATTTATACTGGTTGTTTTAATGTCCACATCTGTTAATTCCATCATCTCTGTCATTTCTGGGTCTGTTTCTATTGGCTGGATTTTCTGCTGATATGTATCATATCACATTTTCCTGTTTTATTCACATATAATATTTGATTTGATGAGGGACATTGTGAATTTATACTTCTGGGTACTGGATTTTTGTTATATTCCTTTAAAGAATGTTAGACTTTGTTCTGGTCAATAGCTAAGCTTCTTGTGGCTTAGCTGAACCATTTTAAGGCTTCAAGTGTTTTTAGAGCAGGTCTAGATTAGTCTATACTCTTGGACAAATTTAGGTTCGTTTTTAAAAGTATGCTCCTTTTTGAATCTCTGCTGAAGTATATATTCAGTGATGTATTTCACCTCTAACCAACGGGAAATAAAATTATTCCTGGCCCTATGTGAGCTCTGAGAATTTTATTTTATATTACAACTCTCTGGTAATTGTTTTTTCCCCAGAAGTTTTCTCATTCAAATTTGTGAAGTTTTATGTGGTACGTACATAGATTAGTATTCTGCTAGATTCAAGAAGACCCCTATTCAAATTTCTGGAGCTCTTTTTCTGTGTAGATTTCTTTTCTGTTAGACTATCTTGCATATTTTAGCTACATCTGCCACTCTGAACTGTGATCTCTGTCTCTTCTACTCAGCAACGCTTGAGTTCCCCCTGTCTCGAGGTGGGCACACTACTTCAAGGCAGAATGCCAATGCAAGTGAAAGACTCACCTTATTTTCTCTCTCTCTCTCTCTTTTCAGAGATTACTGTCCTATGTTGCCAACTGATATCTGAAGACAGTTGTTTCATATATTTTGTTCGGTTTTCTGTTTGTTTATGGCAGAAAGATGTATCTGGACTGCGTTGTTTTCTTATGGCTGGAACCTAATGTCCTTGTGTCATCTTTAATTTTTCTCTCTCTCTTTTTTTGCTTCTGCATCCATGTTGTTTCTGTTCCCTCCAAGTCCTATCATTGCCATATCTCTCACAAGTGACCTCCTTCCCATTGCCCTAGCCTTCCTTCGGTCCACAATTACCTGTCTCCTGATAATCATAAAAGTCTTTTGTCTGGTCTTCCTGCTTCTAGACTCCATCCCCTCATATCTAGCTGGTTCACTCTATTTGCCAGAATGATCTGCCTAAAATTCTGCCAATTGTGATTTAAAAATCGCTAAACAAACAAACAAACAAACAAACCCCCAAATCTTTAAAATCTTCAGTGGTTCCGTCTTGGTAGCAGAGCCATTAAACACTTTTTAATATTGGTATTAAAGCAACTTCATGCTCTTCTCTTTTGCTTTCATCTGTCATTTTACCTACTATTATTTCCTTTCCCTTTCCTTCTTGTCTAACATTTTCCACTATATTTTATTTCCCCTACATATTAAAATTCTTCCTATTGATCAAGACAAAATTTATGCAATCTCATTTCTTAAAGTATCTCTTCCTTCTCTGAATTCTGAGAGTAAATTGTTCATACTTCTCATGGCACTTAATTTTTTTTAGTTATTGAAGTATAACTACATACAATAGTATATTAGTTTCAGGTGTACAATATATTGCTTTAACAATTCTATATGTTACTCAATGTTTATGGTAAGTATAGTCACCATCTGTCACCATATGTTATTACAATATTATTGGCTATATTCCTATATTCCCTATGCTGTATTTTTTATTTTTGTGACTTCTGTACTTTATAACTAGAAGTTTGTACTTTTTAATACTGTCTATGTATTTCACTCCTTCCCCTACCTCCTTTCTGGCAACCACCAGCTCATTCTCTCTATTTGAGAGGCCGTTTGTTTTTGTGTTTGTGCATTTGTTTTGGTTTTTTTTTAGATTCCACATATAAGTGAAATTATGTTATTTATTTTTCTCTGACTTATTTCACTTAGCATAATACTGTCTAAGTCTATTCACGATATTGCAGATTGCAAGATCTCATCCCTTTTTTATGGCTGAGTAGTATTACATCATATAAACAACAAAACAAGATATACCACATCTTTTTTATTCATCTATGATGGACACTTGGGTTGCTTCCATATGGATCTTGGCTATTGGAAATAATGCTGCAATAAACATATCTTTTTTAAAATTCAATTAGTCAACATATCATTAGTTTCAGATGTAGAGTTCATTAATTCATCAGTTGCATTTAACACCCAGCGCTCATCACATCACATGCCCTCGTAATGCCTATCACCCAATTACCCCATTCCCCCACCCATCTCCCCTCCAGCAACTCTGAGTTTGTTTCCTAGAGTTAAGAGTCTCTCATGTTTTGTCTCCCTATCTGATGACTTCTCTTTCAGTTCTCCCTCCTTTCTTCCCCTATGATCCTCTGCGCTGTTTCTTATATTCCACATATGCACATCTTTTTGAATTAGTGTTTTTGTTTTCTTTGGGTAAATACCCAGTAGTGGAATTACTGTATCATATGTTTGTTTCTATTTTTAAGTTTTTGAGGAACCTCCATACTGTTTTCCACAGTGGTTGCAGCGATTTACAATCCCATCAACAGTGCACTAGAGTTCCTTTACTCTCTATCCTCACCAAATTTTTTTTTGTCTTTTTGATAGCAGTCGTTCTGACTGATGTGAGGTGATATATTATGGTTTTGATTTGCATTTCCCTGTGATTTATGATGCTGAGCATTGTTTCAAATATCTGTTGTTCATATGAATGTCTTCTTTGGAAAATATCCATTCAGGTCCTCTGCCTATTTTTAAATCAGATTGTTTGGGGTTTTTTGGTGTTGAGTTGTGTAAGTTATTTATATATTTTGGATATTAATCCCTTATTGGATACATCACATGCAAATATCTTCTCCCATTCACTAGGTTTCCTTTTTGCTTTATTAATGGTTTCTTTTGCTGTATGAAAGCTTTTTATTTTGGTGTAGTCTCAATAGTTTATTTTTGCTTTTATTTCCCCTCCCTGAGGAGACATATCCATAAATACGTTGCTAAGGGACAATGTCTGAGAGATTACTGCATATGTTTTCTTTTAGGAATTTTATGGTTCAGGTCTCACACTTAGGTTTTTAATCCATTTTAAGTTTATTTTTGTGTATGGTGTGAGAAAGTGGTCCACTTTCATTCTTTTGTGCATAGCAGTCCTGTTTTCCTGACACCATTTATTGAAAAGATTGTTATTTCTCCAGTGTATATTTTTGTCTCTTTCGTCATAAATTAATTGACCATAGGGGCATAAGTTTATTTCCGAGTTCTCTGTCCTGTTCCATTGATCTATGTGTCTATATTTGTCAGTACCATACCACTTTGATTACTATAGCTTTATAGTATATTTAGAAATCTGGTATTATGATACATCCAGCTTTCTTCTTCTTTCTCAAGATTGCTTTGGCTATTTGATGTCTTTTGTGGTTCCTACAAATTTTAGGATTATTTGTTCTAGTTCTGTAAAAAATACTATTGGCATTTTGATAGAGACTGCATTGAATCTGTAGATTGCCTTGGGTAGTACAGACATTTTAACAGTATTAATTCTTCTAATCCATTAACATGGTATATTTTTCCATTCGTTTGTGTTCTTTTCAATTTCTTTCTTCAGAGTATAGGTCATTCACTTCTTGATTAAATTTATTCCTAGGTATTTTATTCTTTTTGGTGAAATTATAAATTATTAATTCCTCTTTTTCCTACTTCTGTTTATGCCCCAATTTTTATTTTTTTAGATGTTTATGTTTCTTTTTTACTAACTTGTGAGCTCCCCACAAGTAAATTTTTTATCAGCTCTTTAGCGGTGCTTTGTATACACAATTAGAGGTAATACAATGTAACTGTAAAAACTCTATTTTCTTTTTTTTTCCCAAATACTTTTACTTTATTTTTTCAGTGTCACAAGATTCATTGTTTATGTGCCACACCCAGTGCTCCATGCAATACGTGAAAAACTCTATTTTCTGAGACACATACACACACCTGTTTCATTTTACTGAGCATGGGCCTTCATGTATTAATGATACAAAAGATAAAATAAAAAATAGAATGTGAAAATACTATTTTTTTGAATATTACTTGCTTAATGTTAGAAAATAGTATGAGAATATTAGCCCTAATATGTATCGTCCGTAACTGATAGTCAGAGATACTTCAGTTTCAGTGTCTCAAATTATGAGGATTCAATTATTTTCTCTAGAAAATACTTGTTTCTCTCCACCTCATTATCAAAACACTTTCTGCATACTTTGCTTAAAATTACCTTTTCTCCAATTTAATTATACAACTCCAAATCACTTTTCCTCATTGGTATTTGATAATTATAACCAAAGAAGCAAATATAAGAACAAGAAGTACGTGAGCAATGCAGTCATGCGTCTTTCTGTTGATAGCCCTGACTTCACTGAAATGAAGTGTATTTAATTTCAATTCACTGAATGACCACATTCATAATTTGAGTTCCTTTCCATTTCGGGCCGATTTCTTTTAAATTTGATTCAATATACATAATTTTTCTTTGAGCATACATGTCTACATTCCTTTGAACTTATTTTTATCTAGGGAGGGGAGGAAGGAAATTAACATTCATTTTGTATCTCCTTTTGACACAGCCTGTTTTTGGCACTTGACACATATTATCTCATTCAATTCTCTCCACAACCATGAGAAGTCAGAATTATTATTCTCATTTTAAAGATGAAAAACTGATGGCTAGAAACCAACATGCCCGAGATTGTTTAATTAGGAAATGACAGAACCAGAGTTAAAACAAAAGCATCCTCTTTTTCTTTTTCTTTTTTTTTTTTAAATGGTATTACATCATTTATTTTCAGGCAAAGATTTTGCAAAAGACTCACAGGAGGCTAAAAAGTTAATAATTTTTTAAACATCGTATTGGTTTATCTGTGGTGTGTGTAAATCCACGTGTTAAAAATGTTTATCAGAGCATGACATTTGAACAGGCTGCACGATAGAATATTGTGATGTCTCCCTATTCGCTGCAGTATGAGAGACTTCAAAGAGAAACATTCCAAAACCACATTGTGAAATTGTTTATTTCTATAAGGGCTCTCAGTTTTTGTTTTTGTTTTTGTTTTTTAAAGACAGTGATAAATTGATCTTAAAAACCTATGGAGATTAAACTAGGTGGGAACCATCTGTGCTTTTAGCATCACCCACAAGTGTGTTAGGTTCTGGGTGACAATAATGGAGAACGTGATCACATTCATTTCCACTCCCAGCAATTTGGTTTCATCTGACGTGCCACAGGTTTCCCCAGGAGTCTTGCTTAATTGAGTTGTAACTTACCCCTTTTGGAATTATTAAAATTCTAAGCATCCCAATGAGAGACTGTAAATTGTGTATTATGATGATACTTATGGTTGTTGTTATCTTAGTAACAACACTGTTACAAGTGCAAGGCAGTCTATAGGAAACATTGCAGTCAGCTCCGGAAAATGTAAATTATAATCTTGAACTAGCTATATGAGCTAGGTCAAGTCACTTAACCAGTCCCTAGTCTTGGCTGTCTCCTCCATAAAATAAAGGTGTTGAACAAAATCACCAGTGAAATTTCCTTTTTAAAACTATTTTCCCCATGAGGGAAAAAGTAATAAATGAATGTAGTAAAAAATATAATATTACACACACACACACACACACACATATATATATATGATAGAAAAGGAAATACAGTAAAAAACATTTGTCCCCTTCCAGTCTCCTAGCCCTTCTCCTTAGATGCAACTGTTAGGAATAGATTTTGTGCATGTTGAAACACATTTTCTATGACTATATAACCAGGTGTGTAGGTATATGTGTGTGATATGCAACTTTTATTTTCTTTTCAGCTCAAATGGCAATATACTGCACTCATTGTTAAGTTGAATTTATAAAATGCCATAAATCTTGGTCATTTTTTTATATCACCATATTTAGATCTACCACATTATTTTTAATGGTTGCATAATATATCTTTGCATGGATATGCCGTGGTTTATTTAATCTGTTTTCTGTTGATGGACATTTAAGTTTGTCACAATGACAATACTTGTATATATGATATTGCAATATATAGGCAAAAAAATATGTAGAATGGATTCCTAGAAATGAAATTATTGGACCTAATTAATTTAAAAACTAATTTTAAGATAATGCACAACTAATTTTTTTTTTACAATGTGATAACCTCTTTGGGGAGAAAAATTATACAAACTTATAAGAATTCAAGCAATAAGAGTAAAAAGAAGAAAGCAAAAATCATTCTAATTCACAACTACTTCAAAATCACCATTTTTTTACATCAGGGGAATACCATAACAGATATCTACTAATGCTTATGTGAAAAGAAAGCTAGATAGATAACATTTCATTAAAAAGAACCATGATACAAATACTAATTTAAAAATATATTACATTCAAGTTTTATTTGGATCTCATGGGATAAAAAGAAACTGAGGTAAAACTGAAGGCATCTCTAACTTTTAGATAAACGTTTTGTCACCAGAAGAGATATTAGTTTCTAAAAGTTGCATCTAAAATTAAAAAGGGAGGCACCTGGGTGGCTCAGTCAGTTAAGCATCTGCCTTTGGCTCGGGTCATGATCTCAGGGACGTGGGATCAAGTCCCGCATGGGGCTCCCTGCTCCGTGGGGAGTCTGCTTCTCCCTCTCCCTCTTCCAAGGCTTGTGGGTATGCTCTCTCTCTTTCTCTCTTTCGCTCACTCTCTCTCTCAAATAAATAAATAAAATCTTAAAAAAAAAGAAACTGGCAGCTTCCATTAAAAAAAAATGAAATTAAAAAGGAAGATTCTAAAAATATGGAGAATGGGATCCATTCTTTTTTTTTTTTTTAAAGATTTTATTTATTTATTTGACAGAGAGAGAGAGATCACAAGTAGGCGGCGGGAGGGGGGGGGAAGCAGGCTCCCTGCTGAGCAGAGAGCCCAATGCGAGGCTCGATCCCAGGACCCTGAGATCATGACCTGAGCCGAAGGCAGAGGGTTTAATCCACTGAGCCACCCAGACGACCCATGGGATCCATTCTTATATGATATTCCAGTTTGCTTCCCCCAGAGATACCTACCTCCAGAATTTAACTTAATTTTTTTGTTGTTGTTGTTAAGGCCTACAAACTTTACAGTTTAGTCTGTAATCATCATTACTCAGTTTTTATTATATTTTTATATTTAATGGATCCAGGACTTATATTTTTAAAATCCCATGGCTTTTTTATTTTTGAGTTCTTGATTTTGATTTAATTGACATCATTATTTTTTCAAGAAGGAGTCAAATTACTATTTTTCTAGGTACTTGAGAACATGATTCAGCTGTTCTTATAGAAAAGGGACCAAATTGGCCAAGTATAATATCATTGTGTCCCATTTTCCTTCAGAATTTCCTAGACCCAAATTTCTTTTAAAATTGAGATTTGCCGTGGAAATTGTCTGAATGCCCCTTAACTTCCCCCTTTGAACATGACTTGCTTTTGCTATATAGATGCCTGAAGACTTATTTTTTCACATTAAAACAAAAATTTAGTTCGATGTGTTTTTCTTCTATGAGAATTTCTTGGAATATTGTGTACATTTCTGATCTGCACATTTACTTTTTCCTTCATTCTAAGGACTTTTTAAAGTATTGTGTTCTGTAATACTTTTCTCTTTCATTTGTAAACATTTTCTAATTCGATTTATTTTAGAATAGAGCAAGCACACGTGAGCAGGGGGAGGGGCAGAGGGAGGGAGAATCTCCAGCAGATTCCCCGCTGAGTGTGAAGCCAGAAGTGGGGTTCGATCTCAGGACCCTGAGATCATGACCTGAGCCGAAATCAAGAGTCGAGTGCTTAACTGACTGAACCACCCAGGTGCCCTGACATTAATCACTTTATGCTGAACCATTTTTCTTGGTCCTTCATATCCACTTTCTTCTCTCTGATGTCTGTTTCATCTATAGTTTTTCCTACCAGCAATTTGATTTTCAGGTATGTGGACTTTTCTCTTGCTGTTTCTAACATTTCTGTTAAATCTGCAGTGCTATTTTTCTGGTTCTCTATTTTCTCAACTCTGTAAGCTCCCTCTACTTTTTATTTTGTGTGTTTCATTATCTGCCCCCCCCCAAGCTCTTACTGAAATTAATTCATGTTATTATTAAGTTCTCTTTTTCCTTTCATTGTGTTTTATTCCATGTAAAGTTTTAAAAGTCCTTTATTAAATTTAAATGCCCATTCACTGTACTTACTAGAAATGGTGCCTTTTTCCATTACTCAAATTCTGCAGGGTCTGGGAGGAGCCTCTGCTATCACTAGTTTTTGTTCCTACCATTTCCCCTATTTATTCACCCACTCAATACACCTCTCTCTAAATTGGGGAATATTCATGAGATTCAAACAAAATTTTTCTCTTAACGTTTTTCTCCAGTTCTTTTTCTGGGCAGTAAGAGCATAGTGGCGAGTAGTGAAGAGCGACATCAGTATCTTTTATTTATTTCATTGGCCACAACATTTTAAAGATTACAGTATCAACTTGTTACTCCTTTCTTTGACTATTCACTGCTGATACATTTTTTTTTAACCTTACTTTGAGGGTTTTTATTGATCATTTTGTTAGATATTAGTGGAGTGGGTTTTAATTGCCATTTACATAGAAATACTCTCCATTATAAATCTCCAAAATGGTAGTACCAATGTACACTCCACCCAAAGGGACCGTGTAAACCCAAACTACCAAACTTGTTCATCTTTCTCAGTTAGGCGTGTAATAATGTTATTGTTTTATTGTACAGCTCTTATGAACACGTTTGGGTGGAAAGAGTTCTTTATTTGTTACGTGACATGGCTTTTGCAGGCATTTTCTCCAGTTATGTTTTCTTTTGGCTTTGATTATGATGGTTTTTTAATATTAATTTCTAACTTTTATGGAGCCAAATAATTTATTTTTCTTATATTTCTGACATTAGAGACTTGCTAAGAGAGGCTTTTGTCAGCACTAGATTTAAAAAAATGTATTCCTGGAGCTGAAAAAATAGACTCTTGATCACCTCCCCCCACCCCCAGCACACATACACACAGGTAAACCTGAGTCTGTGGGCGAGGGACCTAACATGTGTTTTAAAAAGCTTTCCCTGGCTAAGACTCACTAGGCCTTGATCGTCCCTACCGTGCCTTACAAACATGACATGCTATGGCTGTAAGTGATATTTCACAAATAGGAGAGTAGCACAAGTTCTGTGAGGGGGCAAAGGCACTAGAGGCGTTCATTTTTTTTTTAAAGTTGCATTTCCACATCAGGACATTATAACATATAGAGGTTAATAAAGTACAATTTATTCCCACTATTTAGAGAAAAATGGTAAAATCTAACGCTGTCCGTTGTTGGAGGAATTTGTTGAGATCAGAAAAGGGAGAGGCTAGTCAGTCTTTTAACCAGAAACCTAAATATGCCTTCATGATATTAAAAAACATTTGGTGAAGAGCATGAAACAAGAATGGGTTACTGCTAGATCGGAAGCCAAGCAGATCAAAGGGACTAGAAAGGGAAGAAGGGGGGAAATGAATATTTAGTAGAGCCTCATTGTCACTGTTATCTCAGAAATACATTTTATCAAAGAAAAAAAAAGCTCAGTTAAATTATTACAGACATGCGCCATCGCATCTTCTGAAGTGGTCTATTAGAATATCCTATTGTTATCGAGGATGTTTCATAGACAGGATATCTTTTCTGTTCCACATGATAAGGTGGAGAACATGTAGCCAAGTGAAATTATCCAAGTGGCAGAACATTCGCATATAAAATAATTTATAGTTCACCATAAATGTTGTGAAATCTGGGACTTGTACAATGCTGAGTTATGAATTCAGCCCTTGTTAATGTTTCCTTTGCAAGATGTGGTGGGAAACAGCTATTAAAAATACTAGCGTCACTATTTATTCAGATTCCACATCACCAGAATAAATTGCCTGAGAGGAAACATCTTGTTCGTAATGATTTGGAATACAGAGCTTAAAGTTTCATGCGCTGAATGTTTAGCTTTATAATAAGGAAGCATTCATAATATATGTGTGATATTTATTCGTGCTAAAGATACAGCTAAATGTTTCATGAAAGAGCTATTGTGCACTTGATTTTACAATAAACAGTTAAAACTCCTGGAGTAGATTGCATGCAAGTGGAATGTTTGCTTAGATTTAGCAAAGAAAAATACTGTAAATAATTCACGGGGTGTAATTTGACTCGATATTTTCCCTGGCCTATGAGGTATACGGACCTACTATTTTTCCGTGTAGCTTTGCTCTTTTCTTCAGGTAGCCGCTCCTCAAGGTTTGCTTGCAATTCAACTCTGGGGTCCATTGCAAAATAAATTCAGAAGATAAATTGGTGGAATTGTATGTGATGAATCAGAGAGAATCTTGTGGCTTCTTTTCTACATCGTCTCGAAGGGTTTTGGGGAGACCACCTGCCACCTCCTTTGAGAAAGACTGATAAAGAAGGGAGGTAGGAGGGTTGAACTCAGTTGGCACTCATTCGTTCCCGTTTTTTAGTGGCAAAGGTCTCTGCCTCTGACGTCTCCCTCCATCCAACCAAATGGAATTAGGTGAGAAGTGTAAAGCGATACCAAAATAAATGCAAAAATCTGGTGACTTAGGGCCATTATACCGTGGTGTAGGGGTAGTTGTACATTACAAACTTGAACTATGATGCTCAAGGCCTTCCCTAGGTGTTGTGTCGGACCCTGTGGCTCTTTTTCTGGCAGTTATGTTCAGGTAAAATCAGGTTCCAAAGAATATCAGGGGCAGCTTGAAGGGAAAGTGGGGAAAAATGGATAATGGAGAAGGTCCAGCCATCTTTCTTAGGGATATCGAGGGCTTCCTCTGAAAACCATTATTGGCTAATTTCCTTGCCTACTTTTACTTAAGTTATAGGGATCTGGACATGTTATTTCCATTTTTAGTGATTATCAAACTATAATGAAGTTCTTAGTTATTTCCTTTCTTTGATTTGCTATTGATATATCTTTAGAATCCTGCAAAGCAAATACTATTTTAAAATTGACTGGAGATAACCAATTCACTATGGACAATTTGAGTCTGCCGATGTTTTTTCTTTCAAGTAGGAGTTGTGCAGAACTAGGCTTCTGAGAGGTGATTACCAGGCCTTATTCTTCCTCCTTTCACCCCCTCCCCCCCCCACCCCCAACACAAACCACTCAGAAGGAAAAATAGTCCCTAAGGCTGCAAGAAGGAAATAGCCTCAACTGCATTGATCAATCTCCTTAAATCAGAGAAGGAGAAAAAACTGTGTAGAAAGACATCTATATCAAGAGTACTAAAGCTTTAAAATAATGAGGGAGTGGTGCATAAATCCTTTTTTATCTGCCTTCATGTGTCTGAGGTGGAGAAAGGAGTGCTGAAATCATGTTTCCTCAACGAGCACCCTATAGATAGGATGCCGTTATCGAAAGCTCTGGGAGCCAGGAGATGTGAATTCTGGTCTTGGCTCCAACACCAATTAGCTAGTGAAATTGGCCCCTTTCCCCTTCGATTTCCTTATGCATAAGCTGATGGAGCTGGTGAGAAGTGATTCTAAAATCCTTTCCAGCTTTAATCTCTGCTTATTCAAGCCGAGTGTTTCCTGAGTTATGACCTGAGAGCTACCAGAAATGGGCCAGAGTTGAACTACCAGGTTCCAGTGGAAGAAAATTTGCTCCTTGTAATGTGAACTAAGGAAATGTTCTCTTCACTCAGATATGAACTTGTTGAGAAGGAAGGATTCTGAGGATGGAAGTCTGGCAGGGTGGGGTGGGGGGCACGGGAATGGTGACTTTATCTAAAAACAGAGGCTGGAAGAGGAATAGTTATTAACTATGGATCCTCCATTGTCAACTAATATGCCATCTTTGAAGCCAGCATGACTCCCTGGTAAGCGGACTTCAGGAAGCGCAGAGACTCTTTGGGGTGCTTTGATGTACCCTGGAGGGCCTGGGCTATTTCAGTTACTACCGAAGACTCTGTAAAAAGGTCAATATATGCATCATGGTATTATTATGTGATCCTAGATCATGTAGGCCCCATCACATTGTATCTTACCAGAGGGGCTCAGAGACCGCACAGCGGTCCCCTGATGCTTTCACCCTGTGAGCGCCATCGCCCTGGGGAAGTGGCCCTCAAACGTGTTGACCTACAGATCATGTCCGTTGGCCAAGCCATCCTTATACCCCTCTCTTCTCTTCCAGACCACCCATGACAGATCCGTTTAACTGCCTCTCCCAGTCCTGGCTCCCAACTATCAGAGCAAGATCAGCTAAACCAACTGATCAGACCAAGACCAGATTCCTTTAAAGTGGGAAGAAAAGGATGTTTTAAATGAGAGAACAAAGAAAAAAATGCAACAGATCAATCATTTTGTGCCAGGAACCAAAATGCAGGCATGGGCATGTTTCAAACACTAAGATTTCAAGAGTCCGTATGTTTTCTTGCGGACCCTTGGAAATAAACTTTGAGAACTCCTTCCTTAAAGCAAGTTATTTGTCCAGACAGGGTCATCTGCAGCTCTCTCGTTTTTTTTTTTTTTTTTTTTTTTTTTTTTCTTTCCTCCCGGTAGCCAGTAGCCAGGAACTTAGGTTTTGAACCAGTTCAGAGGCTCGCACATCTCTTTTTGAGTCACTGCTTTCTAAGACAACACTCAGATTTTCCTTGGAGACCGTCCATTTGGGCAGTGACTAGAATGGAACCTATTTAGCTTCCAAGACCTGACAGTTTCATAGCAAAAGGAGGGTTGAGAGGCAGTTCATCAAAGTTCAGACCATGATAAGGAATCCGGCCTGAAATGGGAGACTGGACTTGCCATAGAGGGAGGTATTATTTTGGGAAAGGTTGGCATGTTTATGATTCTTGAGGCTATGTGAGCTCAGTTTTTCCCCTTAAACATCTGCCACAGGTGCTAGGGAAACACTGCTTGTATTTTTGTATGAACATGGTGTAAATAATGTCCACTTTCAATAAACCTTTAAAACCAAAACAGCTGCCATTTGGGGCTTAAAAAAAACTTGTGACTTCCCGTAAGTCTGAATGACCTTATCACTATTACCCATTTAAACGTGTTACCCCTCCCCCACCCTCACCTTTGGTCTATAGCCTTGTAAAGTTCATAGCCCTTGACTCTGTTTTTCACAAATACATGGCAGTGACTTTAAGAAACAAATAAACACTTGTCCTAGATTCTTGGAGGAGGTGCTGGAGTTGGAACATATACCTCTGCCCTGGTGAAAACTACCCTCAGCTTTGTGATTTTTAAAAAATCTTTTTGAAACTCTAATACTCAGAGGGCCTTTTAAAAATGTGTGTTGCTGTCTTTCTTATCTGTGTTGTTTGTTCTATATTGCAAGCCACGGCAACTAGCACTTTATCTTCTGAATTCTTCTATGATTCCTGAAGATTTGACCTAGGGCAAGGAAGCAATCTATAAAGCCTATGCATGTAATAAACATTAAGTTTGGGGTTTCAGGCATTCTATGTTTCCTTTCTTAGCCACACAGGATTTTATTCTTTCAATTCCAGTAGATTCAAAGTCTGAGAAAGATTTTCCTTTCATGTAACAGCAGGCTCTTCTCATGTCCTGGGAGTGGCTTGGTAGCATCCAATAGAACGTGGGGATCTACTCTTACTTTTAATACAATGTGGTTTATCTCTTTTAAGATTTTATTTCTAATGATAAGATGTGAAACGATGGAGCAAAAATAATCCAGAATACTTTTGCACGTTGTGTGATTGTTTGTGTGTGTATAAGGATTCTCAGTAGCTGCTGGATTAAGTAGTTTCGGGAAAGCTTACGTTCTTGGAACACTAGTTTGCCTGGTGAAGATCTCTGGCCCAGGTGATTGGGCCCAGTCCTCATCTGGGACAGTTTTACCTCACAGGGACACTTGGCAGTGTGGTTTGATGATTATGATTTGGGGAGAGGGAGTCTGGGAGTCTGGCATCTGGTGGATTGAGGTAAGGGTTACTGCTGAATATCCTACAATGCGCAGGTCAGCTCTTCACGACAAAGAATTATCTTGTTAAAATGTCAGTAGTGCTGAGGTTGAGAAATTCTGGAGAGAAACGTGACAGTGGAATGAACACAGGATTGAGGGCCAACAGTTCAAGAGGGCATAAGAGATTAACTTGAAGCTTGCAATCTTCAAATGCCAGTTCCTGGCCTGCCATTATGCAAGAAGCAGAATCCTTCTTCAAGGCACCAGAGTAGAGTTTTGGGCCGTGGGAGACTTGGCACCCAACCCCAGAGAACAGCACAGACCTCTGTGGCATTTCTCCCACTCTGCCATCAATCTCTAAGAGGCAGAACCTGACCTCTATGAGAGGTATTTCTGTAATTCACCGGGCATGGGGCACCTGGGTGGCTCAGTCGGTTAAGCGTCTGCCTTTGGCCCAGGTCATGATGGCAGGGTCCTGGGATTGAACCCTTCATGGGGCTTCTTGCCAGGGGGGAGCCTGCTTCTCCCTGTCCCTCTGCCTGTCGCTCCCCCTGCTTGTGCTCTCTCTCCCTGTCAAATAAATAAATAAAATCTTAAAAAAAAAAAAAGTTTGTAATTCACTAGGTATTCCCTTTGCCCACTCCCCATGTTCTTTTTCTTTTTTTTTGGTTTGTTTCCTCCCTCCCCCCTCTTCTTTTTTGTTACTTGAGAAGATACTAGCGAATGGCAGCTATTTATATAATATGAAAGGGTCTAAAGTACTCTTTTCTCCCCGTTTTCCAATCATGCCCCCACTTTGCTGATGTAATGTTGCATCAACTGTAGATTCTGTAGAAACTGAAGATTTGGAAGTCGATCCACTCACTCTTCCCCCAAAATAACACATAACCCTGAAAACTTTTTTTCATTTAACAAATACGTGGTAGATACTTTTCAAGCTTATCTCACAGAGATTGACCTCGCAATTTAAAAATGACAAAAAAAATTTTTTATATTAAGTTTTTAATTTTAATTCCAGCATAGTTAATGTATTACAGTGTTATATTAATTTCAGATGTACAATATAGTGATTCAACAATTTATATATTACTCAGTGCTCATCATGATAAGCGTATATTCTCATTATGAGACTTGGTAATTTTTAAATTGGCTACGTAAAATTCTGTAGAATGAATGAACCATCGTTTATCCAACCATTCTTCTCTATTTATCAACATTCCTGTTGTTTCAAGTGTTTTGCTGTTACTAACAGTGCAGCAATAAATACCTGTGTACATTTTGTTTCAAGTTTCAGGTATTTCAAGTATTAGTACTCTTATTTATTTATTTATTTATTTATTAATACTCTTATTTCTGTTGGATTCCATATAGGATGGCTAGGACAAAGATTATACATTTTTTTGGAAAGATTTATTTATTTATTTTACAGAGAGAGAGAGAGAGAGAGAGAGAGCATGAGCAGAGGGAGGGACAGAGAGAGAGAGAGAGACAGAGAGAGAATCCTCAAGTGAACTCCCCGCTGAGTGCCAACCCTGAGATCATGACCTGATCTGAAATCAAGAGTCTAATACTCAACTGACTGAGCCACTCAGGTTCCCCAGATTATGCATTTTTAATTCTAAAAATTACTGCTTATTTCTTTGGAAGTTGTAATGATATAACATTAGTAGGTTATAAGTCCCTATCTCCCCACAATTTTGCCAGTAAAAGTTATTCGTAATCTTTATTTAATGCATCTAATAGGTTGACATCATACATATGCTAGTGTATCCTAATATCATAAAATAGTCCACTATAATTTCTTGTATTATATAAGCATATTTATATTTATATTTATGTATATGTACATGTGTGTATATTACATTTATCCCTTTAATCTGCACTTTATTTTTATGTATGATGTGAAATAAACACCTAATTCTATTTTCTTCAAATGGAAAACCAATTACCACAAACTATTTATTGTATAGCCTATCAGGTTTGCATAGACTTGAGATATAATCTTTATCACATACATTTCCATAATACTAGTTTTTATTTCTGAACATTCAGTGGTGTTACGCTGATTATTTTCACCTCTCCTAATACCATACTGTTTGACTCCTGTGGCCATATAATAAATTTTGGTATGTAATAAGACAAGTGGCTTTGTTTTTATTTTGTAAAATACACAGAATACAAAATTGACCATTTAAACCATTTTTAATTATAGTTCCAGTGGCATTAAGTACATTCACATTATTGTACAGCTTTCACCACCATTGATCTCCAGGATTTTCTGTCTCCTCCAGCTGAAAACTCTGCACCCATTAAACACTAGTTCCCCATCCCTTCCTCCCTGCAGCCCTTAATAGCCATTCTACTTTCTGTCTCTATGAATCTGACTACCCTAGGTACCTCATGTAAGTGGAATCATACAGTATTTGTCCTTTTGTGACTGGTTTATTTCACTTACCATAATGTCCTCAAGGTTTACAGTGTCTTAGAAAATTTTCCATTTCATATACATATTCTAGTGTGTGTGCATAAACCCTATATAGCGTTCTCTTAAGGTTTTAACATTTATTACACCTATAGCCGAGCCCCTCTTCTCATTTCTAAAGTTACTTGTGTTTTTATTTTTCCCAATCATATTTGCCATACTTACTCTTCAGTTAACAATCCTTTGCATTTATTGAACAAGTGAACTATTTTCTATTATCTGTCTCCATCTCTATATACACATCTGGTTTGTAACCCTTCCTCCCTCCGTTCCTCTTTCTTTCCTTTCCTCCCCCAACCCTGTCCTGATTCTTTCTTTCTTCCTTTTAGCTGGAGGCTTACTTGTTCTCTGTGTAGCTTTTAAAGTGTGTGCCTAGTTCACTTATTTTCAATCTTTTCTTGCTTTCCATGAAGTTCCAAGTGTGCCTAAATTTTGATGTGTAGTGTTGAGTATTGTTATTTTATAAGTAATTTGCAATATAAATTATGAATTTCTTTTTAATTCAAGAGTAATTAGAAAATCCTTTTAAACTTCCAGTGGATAGATTTTAATTTGACCATTTTGATTGTGAGTGTTTTAATTTTATTGCATCATAGCTGTGGAATACAGTTTGCATGCTTTCTGCTATTAAAAAAATCTTTTGAGAATTTTTTTTGTGGTCGAATATATCACCAGTGTTATAAGTGTTCCATGGGTATTTGAAAAGGATGTTTATTTTGCTTCTTTTCACTTACAAAGTTCTCTGTGTGTTTATTAAGTCAAGCATGTTAATTGTGCTATTCAAATGTTCTTGTTGTTCTTTTTTCTTCTACCAATTTCTGAGAGAGAAGTATGGAAATTTCACATTATGATATTAAATTTGTCAGTTGCTTTCCGGATTTCAAACATTTTTTTTAAAAAACGTGGTTCGATAGTTGAATGTTCGATGGAATGAGTTTATATCTGGTTTGTTTTATACTGCCTTTGTCTTATTTAACACTTTTTGCCTTGACTAACTATACTGTTACCACCCTGCTTTATATTACTAACTTTTGCCTACTGTATCTTTGTCCATCCTTTTATATTTGATCTTTCTGGAATATTTTGTTCTAGACATATCTCTTGGAAACAGATATCCCTGGATTTTGCTTAAAGAAAAACCTAATTTGAAATTCTCTGTCTTTGAATTGGGAAATTTATCTGTTGCTGTTTACTACGAAAATGGAAACATTTGGTCTAAGTCTGACAACCCTGTTTGGTTTTCTATTTTTATGTAAATTAGTTTTTACCCTTTCCTGGAGTGACTGAGTTTTCTTTACTGACATTTTTTTGTTTACTCGGTTGAAAGATAAACATACTACTACTATTTATCTATGGCGTAAGATTATTTTTTAATAACACATTTGAATATGTATCTTTTTATCAATTGCTAACATTAGTTAGCGTCTTTTGCCTTTTCCTTAAATAAGACAAGACTGAAACTTAGCCTCTCTTGTCTTTTCTCCTCTACTTCCTCCTCTGATAGAATTTTCATTTCAGCCTTGTGTTTGAGTTTTTTTTAAAAATCTTGCCTCTATTTTATAAGGATTTATCTCTTAATAACTGAATTAAACTTAAAAGCACCATTATAAATCACTATTTTGATCTAATTGTAAATTGTGTGCTATCCTTAACTTATCATTTTTTCTTCAGTCATCTGTCTTTTTCTTCTTTGCATCTGTTTTTAATTTTTTCTGACACAGACTCGTGAGTAATTTTTTTTTTTTTCAGGGCGGTACATTTTCTGGACTCCTTGAGTATCTGTAATTGGCTTTCTTGAGTTACTGGCTTAGGAATTGACACCTCAAATCTTTTTCCTTCTAAACTTTGAAGATATTTTCCCACTGTATTTTAGGATTCCAATTTTGATGATTTTTCGAGTGAAACAATGAAGGACAGTGGAGTGACTTGTTCAGTTGGCTGGCTACTCTATTTTAGGCACAAAATTAGGCGATAGAAATTTACAGGAGGTAACACTGATCTATAAATAAATGTCTGTGGGAGTAAGAGGAGTGAGTACCTGAGCTGCTCAGGGTCGTCTCCTTTACAGAGGAAACACTGAAACTAGACAGTGAGATTTACTACAGAAATCTACTACAGAATCTATAATCTTATCTACTCCAATTTCTGGTTCTCATATCACAATGTAAAATAGGCTTCAATTAGGTAAATCTAGACTAGACTAGAATAGCATACACTTAGAAATAAACATATCTTCCCTCAACTATCAATTATTCTTGTTCTGGTTCTAACTTATATAGCGCTCTTCCCCTTTCCAGATTTCCTAGGCCAGAGCTTGGTGTGAACTAAGGTATGCCACTGGCTTTTGTAAATAAAGTTTTATTGAAAGAGCTATGCTCATTCATGTACATGTTGTCTGTGGCTTCTTTCATGTTAAGGCAGCAGAGCTGAGTGGCTGCAACAAAGACCTCATGGTTCACAAAGTCCAAGTATTTATTCTCTCTTTACAGAAAACGCTGCTGACTGCTGCTCTAGGACGTTCATCAACACAGATGAACAGGGCTCACACCAGCGTTCCTGCGAGCCACTGAAGGTATGTAACCACAGCAAATCTTGACTTCCTCGGGGTGGCCGATGACTATATTGATGCAAATCCGGTAACTCAGTTGGCTTCTATTTTACACTGAATGATGCCGAAGCTTCTCTCTCAATATGTCCTGTTAATAATAACTTGCCCTTTAAATTATATCCTTTCTTCATTGTTGTTTTTCTCTCATGTTCTAGGAGTTGTGCAATTCAGCATTGCGATTTTCATTTCTTTGCGTGATGTGAGGGAAGCTGGCATATTTGCTAATGTGCTGTTGTGTGGGCTCGGGCTGTTGATTGCTTTTGGCCTAGGTGCTGTGCCGAGCTCCAAGGTTTGGCTTTGTGAACACTGCCTGGCAAAATGGAAACATTTTGTGAAATTTCACAAATGTCACAGGCACCCGCACACACACACATTTTAAATTGCAAAATTCTCCCCCTTGGCACACAATTTACCCAGGTTTTTGTTGCTCATAATAAATCTTTAACTATCTTCAGTCCTACAGGAGCACTTTAGTGGGTTAACTTGCTTTCGCTTTGATAAAACTTGCACTTAAAAGTCTTTGGTTTCCAGGGTGTTCGTATTGTTTCCCCTTTCTCAAACATTTAATACGATCTTTTATTCCAAAAGTAAAGCAGCTTTATTTCAAGCCCAACTGTTCTCTCAGACAAAGATCCCTGATTTAATTCCCAGTGAAAATCATTTTTCAAAATGGGACCCGTAGAAACTGACCTCACAGCATCACTGTTCTGAACTCAGAATGAGACACGGAGAGTTGATTCAAAGAAAAACTGGGCAAATTACATTCTTTTTGTGCATAAATTACAGCACCTAAGAAACTGTAGCAAGAGTACTTAATCCCAATGAAAACACTTCTTGGTGTGTTGAGGTACTTTTCCACTATGGGTAGCTAAGAGCACTTTAAAAACAAGTCTGTCACACAGATGAAGGGACAAGTATTATTGTCGTGGGTCACAGATGACGTTACGCTATGGAGAGGTAAGCTTTTGCTCAAGGTCATTCAAGATGTCAGTGTGGGCCAGGCAGGCTTTAATTTTGTGGTTGGTGTATCTGTTTAAAGCATTCGGCCAATTTTACAATATACTTCTGGTTTAAGAAAATTCTTCCGTTTTGCCTCCTCAGATTTGCATCTCTCTCTGGGCTTTAAGCTCTACAGTTTCGAGACACTCTACTTACTCAGACATTACTTCTCACAACGACCCCTACCCTCATTCCTTCAGCTTGATCCCAGGGTCCTTGTGCTTGTGGAGTGCCATCTCAGCAGCCATGATTAGATGGCTTGGCTGCCTCGTGCACGAGCCGTGTCCTTCTTGGTTTAGATGTATAGGGTGACAATAATCAGGCAGCCCTCTGGATCCAGAGCACGCAAGTGCAACCAGACCAAATGGGACGGGCCCAGCCATTCTATTTGAAACACAGCGTGTTTACTGGAGAGCAGACAGTGCAGTTGAGAAACTCTAAAGAGAAAATTAGTGTCTTTGTTTTGTCAGTTACAGATCTGGTCCCAACTGTTTGGGGAAGAAAGGAACTAAATGTTCCATTCAATCATTTAAACAGTACCTTTAAATAATGCTTAGTGTCCTGGGCTAATTGCTCAATGGAAATGTTAGAGTTAAAAGTGTGTGGTCCTGAGTCAGGATGTCTGTGTTTAAACCATGATTTTGCCACTGAGTAGCTTTGTGACCTTGGACAAATTACATAACTACTCCGTGCCTCGTTTCTTCTTGTGTAAACTGGAAAAAGAAATCTGCCTCTTTGCAGTTCAATACGATAGTGACTAGCTACCTATGCCCATTTAAATGTAAATTTAAATTTAAGGTAATTAAAATGAAATGAGGGTAACAGTTCATTTCTTCAGGTGCACTAGCACATTTCAAAGATTCACTAGTCACATGTGGCTAGTGGCTACTGTACTGGAGAGCACAGAATAGAACATTTCTATCATAAAGTCTATTGGACAGCACTGGTCTACATCACAGGGTTATAAGGAGGAGTAAGTAAGTTAGTGCACCTAAAGTGCTTAGAACAACGCCTGGCATATAGAAGGGGTTCAGTATATTTATCATTATCATCATCATCATCATCATCGTTTCTATACCTCCCTTCCTTTTTAAATCCTCTTCAAAATGGTGGCTGGGTCTACTGGGAAAGGGTAGGGTTATTGCAGTTCCTGGTTACTAGTTTTTGTATAAATGTTTTATTTCCTGTATAATCTTGTAAGCTTCCATATGACAAGATTTTTGTTTCTATAGAGAGATGCCATCATAGAATAGCTATGAGAAAGTGCTGTAGAGCCAACCAGCCTGTTTTGAACCTCAATTCTGCCATTTAGTAGCTGTGTTACCTTAGGCAAATTATTTACTCCTTCTGTGTCTCAGTTTCTACATAAGTAAAATGAAGATAAATATAATAGAATCCCGTAAAGATTGTTGGAGGGAATTAAATGAGTTAATGTAGATACTTATAATGGGACCTGGCATTGCACGTTCTCAAAAAAATATTACCTCTCACTTATATTATTATTTCTGCCGTGTTCTTCTCTCCTCTTCAAAATGGCACTGGTGTCTACCAAAGAAGTTTTGGTTCACTCAGTCTTCTGGTGAGGAAAGATATCAGAGTTCTGTAGTTCTGATTTTTGTTTTGATGCCCCTTTGCTCCTTTGATGGTTTTTGGGAATGAGATTTGTGGTTGATTTGGTCTGTGGTTCAGTGGGTCTATAGCCCTTCCTGGCTGATGTGACCATTCCTTGGCTCTCACTGGTGCTATAGACCCATTGCCTTTCTGCCATATCTTCCTTTTGGTTTCTGATTGGGTAGTCACTCCCAGCTTCCATTGCAGGGTCTCTCTCCATCTCATGATGGCTGGTCCCTGGACATTCCACTCTCTCCACTAAGCTTTTCAGCCCCATTTGGTAGAGCTTCAAGAACTTATGGGCTCCATCCATGTTGGATCCACAGGTTGATTTCAAATGACTACAGTATAGGTAGATATGAAACAGATCTATCCTCCATACCATCTTCAATTTGCCTAGCATACTATCCCCTTTCCCTTGTGATTTGAGGTGGAAATTACCCCCATCCCACCTAAAACCCCAATCAGTTTTAGCCCATGCGGATCCTCTTAGAGGATGAGGTCATCTAAGGCAGGACCCAGGAGAAATGAGATTTCTCATCAGACATTCTTTAAGACAGACGGCCATTCCAAAGTGCCTTGAGGAGCCTTTGGATCATCATCTCCACCCTGGACCTAGAGTTTCTGTGATAATGACTCTACTACCCGTCATTTAGTCATGACCTGAGGTTGGCACCTGGCTTTGAGCATGTGTATCCAGATATAGCAAATGGCCTTATGCCTATGGATTCCAACCTTAACTAGTAAGTGGAATTCTGAATTAGTATGGTAGAAATTAGCATGTCAGCAAAGGAGGGGAAGAAATAAATGCATCAAATACTATGGAAGTAGAGTTAGTAGGTTTGGCCACTGACTAGATGTGGGAGGCAAGGAAGATAAGATTCAAATCTGACTTCTAGGTGTTGAACTTGGTAATTGGGAAAACCAGAAGAAGTTTACAGGCTGTCCTTCCAGTTGGATCTGCCCCTAAAACATGGAACCCAAATATTACCTATGCGGTATACCCTTGCTGATGATGTAAGTGTGATAGATTTGTTTCATCGGTTCTGAGAAGGCAGGTCCAAGGGCAATAATACTTTAAAAGTGAGGATGACATTTATGAGACTGTATATGATATGTAAATATAACTGGGTTGAAAAATATAATATTTAGGCAGGTAATAATTTGGACATCTTATCTCTAGCATCAGTAATTGGGATTTTCAAATAAAGCCACAAGTAATTGAAATTAAAAAAAAAAGAAAAATGGATTCTCTCCAGGAATGGTCTGACAATGTGGGTAAGATACTGCCTCATCAGTTTAGAATCCAGTTTGTATCTCAGAAAAGGGAAGTTGCCTTTCTCTTTCTTAAATGAGAATTTGCATGGTATTTATTATTTTGGGCACTGCCATGGAAGAGTACTATGTCCCCAGGTGCACATGAATATTATTTGATGATGATGAGCACTTGATGAATAACTTTCAGAGTGTTGTTTATAATTACTCTGGTAATAGTAATTATAGATCCAAAAGCAAAGTCCTGACTATTAGATTTAAGAATAAGAGGTTAAACCTCATATAAAAGTGATCATTTTTAGTGGTTGTGGAGAAAATGTTGAAATGACTAAAGGAACATATGGGGAACTACCAGCAGACCAATTCATGTGTTACAGCTATTTAACTGAATTACAAATGCAAAATGCATTCTTTTCCCAGTTTCATTCCATTTAAACCCAAATGGCTATGTGAAATGGTGTCATACACCTGGTGAAAAGCTTTGCTTTTTAAAAATCTTATCGCTTCACCAAAGCGCCTGGTGTTGAACCAACAACAACATTCTTTCTGTATTTTTAAAACAAGTTTAACCATTTTCCAGAATATCCCACTTCTCTTTGCGTGAAAAAATGAAGCATCCCAAGAATTTAATTTAACCCCCTTTTCTTCCTAATGGTTTTATCGACATCAGTGATGGTGCTAGTCACTGTTAGGAAAGTAAATGAGGGGGAGATTTTTTTTTTTTCACCTTAAATCTAGGAAAGAATATTTTGGTTGTGGTTATAAGTGGAAGACTGTGTTATAAAACAGTAAGAAGCACTCTTCCAAACTGCTAAGAGAAGGCGATGAACAATGGAGGAATAAAACCCACAAAGTAAAAACTCTGAATTGTACTTGAGAGCGCAACTGAAGAAAAACAGAAATAACATTTAGTCAAGGCAGAAAAAAATTGAGCTTTCTTATAAAAACACATTAAAATAATATTTGATCTATTTGGGAACACAGGCTGTATTTAGTTACTATGAATTATATAAATTGGACATTGCAAACTATTGGCCCTTGAGCCACATCTGGTATGCAGTTGTGTTTTATTTGGTCTATCTACTATTCAAAAAAATTCTTATTGACTACCAACACTTAAAAATTAGGAGAATTTATATAAAAATCCAGATTTTTAGTTCTTTTGGAAAAAAAAGAATCTGACAGCATTAGGCTTGTATTTCTGCAGGTCGTCAGCTGAAGGGAACTGAAACCAACTAACTGCCTCCTTGAGGAGGGGTGTATTTTCTTTCCTTTCCCCACTTCCCACCACTCCCTATTGCCTCCCTATTGCCCCCCTATTGCCTGATCTGTTTCTCTAATTTCGTTACCAGGCCAGTCTTGTTGGTCTTCTGAGCTTGAGATGCTGCTAGGAGTATATAAGTTCTCACCATAATGTGGTTGTGCATTTCTATAAAATGTTGGGCCATGGCTGCGAGGTTAATACGAGCCCCAGGGCTGGCCTGCAGCCCACTGCAGTGAGTTTTGGGTGGTTTGAGGGTGTCATCCTCTCTGTCCTGCTGTGCCTTGGTACACATGGTGGCTGTTGTCTGCTCTGAACTTTAATATCAGTGGGATTGACTTTGGCTTTCTGCGACTGGCCAGAATCCTTTAGAATAATCATTCAAGGGGTTGGTCCTGGAGCAAAAGAGTCCACAAAAAGTAGAGAAACAATCAAGCTTTTTCAATGAAGTTCAAAACTATTTAAGCTTACCAATTCTCCAATCAAGTGAAATTCACATTAAAAAAAAAAAAAAAAGGAAAGAGAAGAAAAGAAGAACCAAACCAGTCAATCATCCAACCAGCATTTAGTCCCTTTCATCCAATTCTCGGGACTGTGGGGGCCTCCCCTCTCTCTCAGCAGCCTCCTTTTACAGATGAGGAAAATGGAGTCCTCAGGTGTGTTGCCTGAGGTCGCAGAGCTGAGGCTGAGGAGCCCTTGAAGGAGGGCACACAGGGGTGAGAGAACTGACCTCCCTGATGGGGATTCTGCTCTGCACTTCGGCAACTTTGGAGCTAGGAGCGAGCAGTCCTGATTCAGAGGCTTTCATCCTGGGCTGCGTCTCCCCTCTGGTATCTGAGACAGCTCAGAAAGCCAAACTCAAGTGACAAAGACATCAAAATTTATACAGATACAAAGCGATGCAAACCTCTTCATTTTCTGTAAGTAGATTTTTCTCATTATGACTTATCTTCAGCGATTCATATTTTAAGTTCTTTTTGATAGAATTAAACAATCCAATAATATCATTTGATGGCTCTATTCACAGTTTACTTCTGGACCCCATGTAGCCCCAGGTGGCCTTTTACGCAAAAGCACTTAATTACTTCCTACCACCTAAGGGAATGTGAAATTACAAATACCACTAGCTTACTAAAGCACGTATTTGGTTCATAATTTGTTCTTCTGCTCATTTCCATCATGCGATGGAATAATTTAGAGTAGGGAAACACGGGGAGCAAGGGGACATTTTAACCACATCACTTGCATGAACTTTTAAATAAGATTTATTAATTTATTCTTAACATAGAAAATTTGGAAAATGATGAAATGCATCGTGGAGTTCAATTTATTAATGTGACTCCATTATTTACTTAAAGAATCATAAATTTCCAGAATGCAAGACACCCAAATAGTAGATAAACATTACTGTGGAATCGCCCACTATTTATATTATCTGTATCTCTAGCCAACAATATGCAGAACTAAGAAGATGGCCAATTAGTATTATGAATTAACTGGTACATAATAGAGTTTATTTGTGTACTTTGAAATTTTAAGTATGATTCTTTCAAGTACAGCTTATGACTAGTTTGTTATGGGAATCTGAGGGCATAAAAAGTTCAGGTTTATTTAAAAAAAAAAAAGGTGATTTTTGAATGGAGGGAATTCCAAAAGCTGAGGAACTTAAAAAAAAAACAACCCAACAAAGTCAGAAATATTGCATTTTCATGACCTTTTCCTTTATGAGTAACTCAGAAAATTTGATTCAAACTTTCCAAAATAAATTTTTCTTTGGCTTGAGACTAAAGCATAATAATTTTCAGTTCAAAAGGAGCTGTTGGTGGACAATTTTTTTTTTGACATCATGAGAAAGGAAAGAAATTATAGCCCCAAATAGAGTAGTAGCTGTTGGCTTAATTAGGGAGCAGAGACTGTGGCGCCATAATTACTGGAAATGATGCACCCACATCATCCGTGTTTTTAGCTGGTAAATTTACTTTCTTTTCCGAGAAAAACAGAGATGTGTGATCGGAACTGAAAAATTCCTCCTGATGTCAGTCAGCATGCCATACATCTATGATTTGTCTATGCGGGGGAAGGAACGTGGGTGAGGAAAATAGAGTATGTGTCTTAAACTTTGAGATGAGAGTCCCGACAGAGAAGCCAGAAAGGAATGGAGAGTCTGGGAAGGGTGGGGGCAGGTCACTGAAGGAGGATAAGAAATGAGATCCACGGCCACTTTGTTGACACTTCCCTACACACTGCAATTCCAAAAGCAAGACAGAACTCCTGAGAGTTCATAGGTGGATGAGAATATAGAGGGAAGACATACAAAATATTTTCTGGAAGCTCTGTGAAGAAGAGGGGGAAAGAGATTAGAAAATGTTACAAGCATTCTGTTCATGTGTGTCACGAAGAGCGGTCTTGTCTCCCCAGCCCACTAGTCTGGAACCAAAGTCAGTCTCAAACATAACAATAGACACTGGGGAGCTCTCCAACAAAAGATTGCCTCCCAGAGAGGAGGAGGCTCTGATGACAGGGAATGCCAGCCCAAGGAAACACAGATCCTGGAGAGCCGCACTGGGGCTCACAGCGGCTCCTCCTGCCTTTGAATGAACTGCTAAGAGACCAGGATGTGTGCTGGGAGATGAGAAGGCCGGGGCACTGCCTTGCCTTGCAGGTGGTGCTGGGAAGCACCAGACACCACTCCTGCCATCAGGTGCTGGCCATCGGCGGCGGGAACACCATTCTTGGTGCCGTATGGGAGAGAACAGGATCGTGACTCACATCTCCAGGCGGAGGGTGAGTCTTGGGTTTCCTCCCAGGGTGGAACAAACACAGAAGGCCCACTTGGAGGAAAGCTAAAGCAGTTCATTATCTCTTCAATTTTATACCATTTCCTCAAAACTACCCCCTGACAATGGGCAACTGGGAAGGTGGTTTTGTTTCTCCTGACCACACAGTATGAGTTGTAACAGGCTTGTCACTGGCCATTGCATGGCTGTCTTCCTGCTCTTCCCTTCCATCAGTTTACATTGACATCCTCCACTAAGCGCCTGCCCACCACTGGGCACTTGGCGAGGCATTGATAGTAGACAAGTCACACTTAGTCCTTGGCCTGGAGAAGGTCACCGCCTAGGGTGGGGAACAAATAATTTTGATACAAAGTATTAACTGGAAGGTTAGAGATCTGCCCGAGGAGCCCTCAACTCAGAGGGGAGGGGACCTTAGTCCAGCCAGGCCAGTAAGGGGGCCAGGGAGGCAGTGATTCATGAAATTTGCAAGTGGTGAGAAGAGGGAGGCAGGTCCAGCTGTTGCTAGCACAAAATTACTTAACTCTTCCTTTCACCAAGGCCAACGTTTGTGTGTCCTTCTTCCCATGCCCCTGGTTTGACACAATCTTGGAGTTGGCAACAGCAATGTGATTCATGCCTGTCTCACATTCACTGGAGATGACCCACTCCCATCAGACTTCTTGTTATCACCTAAGCCTGAAACTGCAGAGACATCCTACCCTCTCCTTCTCCTTCACCCCTTACCTGCTGGTGAGCAATTAGTCACCAAGTCCTGACTGTACCTGCAAGCATCTTTGGAATGGACCCCTCACTCTGCCCAGTCTCTCTTATCTCCACTCTTCCCCATGCTCTCATCTTCCCTCCCTTGCACTGTTGCTCAGCCTCCTAACTGACCACTGGCCCACTCTCACTCCTGTTAACCGCTGCCATGAAGGTCTTTCTAGATCAGAGATCTTATGTTATTCTACCGCTCAAAATCCATTAGTGGTTTCCTCTTGCAAACAGGATAAAATCCTAACTCTTTCGCATGCTCTAGAAATAAAGAGCCTTTTACGAAATGCTTATTCAGATACCATCACAGTAGATGCATAGATGTCAAATGAGCACGTGAAAAAACGCTCAGCATTATTAGTCATTGTGAAATGCAAATTAAAACCACAAGGAGATACCACTACAACCAGTAGAATGGCAGAAATTAAAAAGACGTGGGCAAGGAGGTGGAAGAAATGGAGTTGTCATGCACTGCTGGTGGGAATGGAAAATGGCACAACCACTTTGGAAAAAGTTTGGGTAGTTTCATATAAAGTTGGACATACATTTACTATGTCATGCAGCCACTCTATTCCTCATGTTGTCTAAAAGAAATAAAAGCATTTGTCCAGAGAAAGTCCTACAAAAATGTACATAGCAACTTTATTCATAATAATGAGAAACTGGAAACAATCCAAATGTTCATCAGTAGTGAAAGGGTAAATGAATTCTGTATTCATATGATGGAATACAGCCATAAAAAAGAATAAACTAGGGATACACCCCACAACAGAGCTACACCGAGTGAAAGAAACCATCCAAAAAGAGTATACAGTTGACCTTTGAACAACATGGATTTGAACAGTGTGGGTTTATACTTGGATTTTTTTCAATAAATATAGTACCATACCGTAAATGTATTTTCTCTTCCTTGGGATTTTCTTAACAACATTCTCCTTTCTCTTGCTTACTTTATCTTAAGAATATAGTATATGGTAGATAATACATATAACATGCAAAATATGTGTTAATTAACTTTATGTTATCAGTAAGACTTCTGACCAACAGCAGGTTATTAGTAAAGTTTTCAGAGAATTAAAGTTATACATGGGCTTTCAACTGAGCACTTGGAAGCTCCTGACCCCCTCATTGTTTAAGGGTCAACTGTACACTTTATATATTAGTTTGCTAGGGCTTCCATATCAAAGTACCACAAACTGGGTGCTTAAGTCACAGAAACTTATTTTCTCATAATCTGGAGGCTAGAAGACTTGGTGGGGTTGGTTTCTGCTGACCTCTCTCTTCTTGGCTTGCAGACGGCTGTCTCTTCCCTATGTGTTCTTATGGTCTTTTATGCATGTGCATGTCTCTGTTAGGTCTCGGTCCAAATTTCCTGTTTTTCTATGGCTATCAGTCATATTGGATTAGGGCCCACCACAGTGACCTCATTTTAATGTAATTATCCCTTTAAAGACCCAAGCTTTGAATGGAGTCACATTCTGAGATCCTGGGGGTTAGGACTTTCACCATATGAATTTTGGGGAAGCACAATCCATCCCAATAAAACTGTGTGCTTCCATCTATATAAAGTTCTGGAAAATTCAAACCAATCCATAGAGAACAGGATAGTAGGAGGAAGGAAGGGGAGGCAAGAGGGACAGTCTATGAGGAGGGAGGAGAAGACTTTTGAGGGTGGTGGATATGTTCATTATCTTGCTATGGTGATGGTTCCATGGGTGTATACACATGTCAGAGCTTCCAGCATTTCACACCTTAAATAGGCACAGTCTACCGTAGGTCAGCGATACCTCAGTCAAGCCGCTCTTTAAAAAATAACCTTTAACGGTCTTACATTTGGATTCTTCAGCAGTTCTAGGTCCGGCCACTTCTTTTTAGGCACCATACACCCTAGTTACGCCAGATTCTTGCTGTTATTTGAATACTGCACACTTTCTTATACTACCAAGCCTTTGCAAGTGCTGTCTGAATGCCCTTCTTCCTTCTCTGCTCGGTGATTACAACTCAGACATCGCTTTGCAACCACAACCATCTCTAGGCTGAGTTAATTGTCCCTTCTTCTTGTTTCCATAGCTTTATTATGGTGCATTTAATATTGACTTTTGGCTATTTATTTTCTTATTTATATCCCATTAGGTTAGGTGTTTTTCTTGAGGTTAAAGATTTTTGTCTCGACATCTTCTTTTTGATATCTTTTTTTTTTAAATAAACTTTTTTATTTTGGAATGATTTTAGATTTACAGAAAAATTGCAGACCTAGTAGAGAGAGTTTCCATATCCCCTTCACTCAGTCTCCCTTATTAAGGATAACGTTGCACATTACTCTGTCAAACCTGAGTAACCAACACTGGTGCTTTACTATTAACTAAATGCCAGACTTTGTTCGATGCCATGAGTCTCTCCACTCGTGCCCTTGTGTTCCAGGATCTGATGCAGCATACCACATTATGTTTTGTCTTCATGTCTCCTCGGTCTCCTCAGATCTGTGACAGTTTCTCAGTTTTTCCTTATTTTGTGATATCTTTTCAACCCCAGAGTCTAGCCCCTAAAAATAAAAACAAAAAACAGTCGCCAAATGTATGCTGCCCACTATGTGTCAGCCACTGTTAACTCCCTTTTATGCAACATCTTACTGAACCCTTGTAATAATCCAGCAGTAATTACTCTTATCGCTGTTTTAGTAGATGAAGACATGAATGCTCCAAAAGCAGAAGACTTTAGCTAGCTTAGCTCTTAACACTGTTCTGTAGGTAACTAGTAAATGTGGGTGAGGTAAATGCATTAATTTGTAACCACCTTTCTCCACTGGTTGAATTATTAGGAGGGATGAAAATGCAGAATTTGCACAATATCAGATCTCCTGAAGTAAATAAGATACATTAAGTTACAGGAGGACATTGCAGGAAAGGACGAGGCTGGGTCCTGCTTGGGCAGGAAGTGAAATCTCTCTGCCTGAGTCACTCATCATGCTGCATATAGCAGCCAGAGTCAGGCCAGTGTGGCGTCTGCCCTGCCCACCAAGGACAGAGACCCATTAGAAAAGACAATGAGTTTACCAAACCATAAATGCGAAGTCCAGGACACAGGTATTTATGATAAGGACGTGATCTGCAATGTTACATTATTCTACAGGGATCGTAGAAAAAGCCCAAGTCTGTGAAGACTGGAAATCAGCTGAAATGGCACTGAAAAACTGAAAGCAAACTGAACATGTGCCCATTGGGCTTTAAACAATAAAAAAGGAGGGGAGGGGAATAAATTAAATTAAAAAAACTAACAATAATAGGCAAGACAGCCTCAGTGATTTCTCTCTGGGCACCCTTGTGGATTATTCAAAAATAGAATGCCCTTCTGTCCCTCCCTCTGTGGCACTTTAGTGGGTCCTTAATCCAAGGAAATCTCTAAAAATCTCTTGTAATCAAATGGGTGGTACATCAAGTCAGTTCACGCGGCCAACCTTCCAGTGCACGCTAGGGCATCCTTTGCTATTGTCCTGGTCCTTCTCCTCCTGGGGACAGGGTGAGGCATGCTAGCAAGGTGAATTCAAATAACTACCTTTGTTTAAAAAAAAGGGGGTTTGGAGCTTGAAGAGAGACCCAATAGTTCACAAAAAGTCATTTTTACTAAGTTCCCCCCCCCAAGGTTCTCATTAATGAGTTCTCATTGTAATAACAATCAAAACCTTTATAACATTTTCAAAGCCTGGAACTTAGTTTAGCCAGGGAACTTGAGGGATTGTGCCACTGCTTGACTTTTGGGGCTAAAGCCTTGTGAGGGTAAAGTGGGAGCCACGGTGTAACACAGGTGTGGGGTTCTCTACTAAGAGCCCTCTTGTGTCCTTCTTGGATGAGGGTGCATCCCTTGGCAACAGCTCTGGATCTCTCAGGACACCCAGTCATATAAAGCCGGGCAATTACCTCTGTTCTTTTCCCATTGTCAAGTTTCTGTCTCTGGAGGATGTGGAATTAACAGCCCCTTCCTGACTACGACTCAGTAGGAGAGCAGTCGCCCGGAGGTAATAGGACAAGGAAGTGGCGTTTAAACGTCTCTCTTTCCAGTATTTAGGAAGTCACATGGTAATCCGCCACATATAAACTAGGGCTAATCCAATTTTCAGATTTCCCCACTTTGATCTCTTTGCTTAGAGTCCATTTCATCCCTTGGACTCTTTACCTTAGATCAGGGATTGGCAAACTTCTGCAAAGGATCAGAGAGTAAATATTTTAGGCTTTGCTGGCTCTAAGGTCTCTGTCACAACTACTCATTTTCGCTGTTGGGTTTTCACTGTGTTAACAATAAAAACATGAAAACAGCCATAGACAATATGTAAATAGATGAGCATGGTTATTTCCCAATAAAACTTTATTTACAAAAAGGAGAGTAGATCCAGGGGTCGTAGTTTGCAGGTGCCTGCCTTAGATGACAGACTGTAAGAGCAAATAAGAATCATAACTTTTTCTTTGTAGCGTATTCCTTTTCTTTGCTATTGGTATTTTTATAGCTAGTGTGTTCTGGTTGATGTTTATTGAAGGTACACATTAGTATAAATATTATAACTTGGAAAGGATGCAGCCTTTGGATAGAATTTTATTTCTACAAAATAAAACTCAGTAGTGTCAGGGCTTAACCTTACACATCAAAGCTTATGCTTATTTGAAAAATCCCAGTGAAATTTAATGCAAAATTTCTTCCTTGGGTAATTTTAAATATAATTATTTAGGATCTTTCACATGTATTATGTTTTACTTTGCCAATTTTCCCAGTGCTCAGCTAGCTAATGATAACATCCTTCCTCTATACAGATGATGGTAATAATAATAAATTATTATTTTAGTTATCTCTTTGATCCTTCTGTCCCATTCATGGTTATCTCTCTGGCATAATCTTTAAAACCACATTTCTTCCGGATCATCAGGTGTGGCCCGAACCTTTCCTGAAAATTCAAACGAAGGTTTATGAAAGTCCAAAAACCATAGTCTATCAGATAACCTAGATAAATAGTAACAAGAAAGAGAAATCTTTTGTAAAACACATTTAGGATAGTCTCCATTGGGTGAGCTCTGACAATGAGTTAGGCTCGTCTATCTCTGATGCAGAACACTCCCCTGAGCTCATGTACCCACCTGACAGTGGATGCCTCCACCGGGGGGTCTAATAGATACCCCCCGATAGTAGTATTAATCCTAATACTCTGCAAACCCATCTTTCACTCCAAATTTATTTGAATAGTAGTACCACCATCTGATCAGATGTTCAAGCTCCAATTATACGAATTACCCTTGGTTACTCTTTTTTCTTCACCCCCCTATATCAAAACTATTCCTAGGTCCTGCTGTCTGTATGGGCAGAGCATACTGCAAACCTGCCTCTTCTCTCCATTTCTGCTGCCACTCCACCCATCCAAGCCCTATAACCTCTGGCCTGGATTACTTTACCCCTTTCTGTCCCCCTGCTTCCTCTGTGAAGCTCACCTGCGATACATCCCCTCAGAGGGGGTTCCACCTGCATAAAGCTTCCAAAATTCCTGTCTCAACAAGTTCTCTCAATTCTCTTTCCAAATCATAGAGTAAAATCCATCTACCTGTGTCCATCTAGTAGTAATGTGTATAGACCACCATCCATTTTGGCTCAAGCCAAACGGGGGGAGGTGGGTGTGTCACTTAATGACTTTACCCAAATTTGAACTTCAGACAGGACCTTTCCCAGGGTCTTTGCACCTGCTGGTCTTTACCCCATATAGTGGAGTGGCTGCCTCTTATTCAACATGCAAGTCTCTGGACAGATGTTTCCCCTTCCAAGAAGCCTTCCCCTGCCATCCTAGCCAAAGCTGTATGCCTAACCCCTGTCATTCTCTATCTCATTACCCTATTTATCTTCTTTGTAAGACTTATCAGTTCCTGTAATTACTCACTTATTGCATATATATTTATCATCTATCTTACCCTGATACACAGAAACATCCCAGGGCAGAGACCTTGTCTATCTTTTCATTGCCATTAACCCCAGGACTTACAGGTTCTTGGTACATAGAGGGTGCTCAAAATATATTTATTGACTACCACTGGACTCGTCTCCTTCAGTCCTCAGAACAATCCTATAAGGCAGCTATTTTTATTAACATCTTGTAAGTGGGCAAATTGAAGCTTAGGGCAGTAATTGACTCACGTGGACAAGGTTGTTAAGTGGAAAAGGAGGTGTGATTTCACCCACACACCTGGTGTACTGCAGTGTCCATGCCTTTGTGCATGCTGCCCCATTGCCCTTGACCTTTCCTAGCCCTTTCCCACCATCTCCACAAGTTCACTTGTACCCGTTCTCCCCAGAGTAGGTCCATTGCTTCCTTTCCCTTGAGTCTTTCCTGATGCCTGCCAGATAAAATTGTGCTCTCCCTCTGTTGTGTGAGCTTCTTATACCAGCCAGGTGTGACCTTCTGTTAGAGCTATTTGGTGCCCATCTTGTCTCCTCTTCTGGATTGACTAGCTCTTAGCTCCGGAGATGATCTCTGCTCATCTTGCTCAGGAAATACAGATTGACATTCATTACTCCAACAAGTACTATTGACATCCTACTATAGTCTCCCTGTTGTAAGCACAAAGGCTAGAGCATTAAACCAAAGAGAACAACATTTCTGCCTTCCTGGACCTTATGTTCTCCTGGGGAGGACAGACAACAAGCAGGATAAATGATACATACTACATGCAGTATAGACAGTGAGAAGTGCCAAGGAGAAGAAAACTCTAGCAAGGGAAGAGGACACGGAGTGTTGTTGGAGAAAGGGTGGGCATTGATGTTCCAGGGCGGACCTCACAGACCAGGGCTTTTGAGAACAGGCCTGAAGAAAGTTAGATATCCGGAGCTATCTGTGGGCAGAGGATGTAGGCAGGAAGGACTGGCCTGTCCAGGTGACTGGAATAGAGCGATCGTGCAACACTGTTGTAGGAAGTGAGGTCAGGGAGGTATTGGGAGCCATGCAGGGATGACGAGTAAGAATTTAGATTTGGCTCAGTGGGATGGGAAACTATTGAGCAGAATGACTGATTTGAGCCCACAACTTAAATGTCACTTCTACTGAATCTAAAATAGTGTCCACTCAGCCCTAATGCCAATCATAATGTTCTTAAAAAAAAAAAATCTCTGCATACAGCTGTACACAGTCTGATATTTTTCTTGTTCATTTGTTTGACTATTTTTGGCCCCCCTCTTAGGCAAGAAGGCTCTAAGGAGGGGCGCCTGGGTGGCTCAGTGGGTTAAGGCCTCTGCCTTCGACTCAGGTCATGATTTCAGGATCCTGGGATCGAGCCTCGCATCGGGCTCTCTGCTCAGCAGGGAGCCTGCTTCCCCCTCTCTCTCTCTGCCTGTTTGTGATCTCTCTCTCTCTCTGTCAAATAAATAAATAAAATCTTTATAATAAAAAAAAAAGGCTCTAGGAAGGCAGATACTGTACCTGTTTACTCTGTGTCCTCAGTACCTTGTAATGGCATTTGGCACATAGCAGGTTCCTATAACTGTTTGGTGAATGAACGAAGTAAGTACAAATGAGCTCTAGCAGAGGTTGCTAGCAATCAGTGGGATCTGACAGAATTTGGAAGGGCTTGGGAGCAAAGACAAGTTTAATATACTTCAGTGCTGGTCCTTGTTGCATCCCAGCCCCTAGGCTCTGGAATCGTCCTTCTAGAATTAATCTTAAATTCATGCCTCTGTTACTTACACTAAGTACTGACCACTCTCGATTCTTTGATGCTTCTTCTGAAAGTTGATGAATTTAAGCCCATCCATGGATCTATGGAGAAATGGTTTAAGTCACGTAACTTCTGATTTCAGTCCTCCCTTCATTCCTCCGTGGGCAGAAGCAATTGCAACTTTGTTTTCTTGGTATATTACATGAAAATACAGTTTTCACCATGACAGAGTCACAGGCTAGATAGTGCCCTCACGACCTTGCCATACTTATGAGGGGGGTCAAGTTAACAAATAAGAAAATGAAAGAGCACTAAACAGGATAAGAACAGTAGCAATGTGTTTCTTCAGATTTGAAATGCAATGGGAATTCAGGAGAAGAGAGGTCAAATATTGGAGAAAGAAATCCACCATGAAGGAAGTTAGGAGATGGAGGCTATTATTATGGCCTGAATCCTTGGAAAACCTTGGGTTGCATCATGTCCCTGGAGAGTGGCTCATGAGCCTTCCATGGTTTTCTGAACCGCTTGCCTCTGTGCCAAGGAAGGGTGATTAGACTTTGGTGGTGCGGATGTTTTAACTCTTTTGCCGCTTAAGTCCCTTTTAAAATTCCTTTCTCAGGTTGTGAGAATTTCATAGTAACTTCCAAACTTTTGCTCTTGTTCACGAACAAGATTTACTGATTATCCTTTATCTCTTTATTTATTTTTGTTACTTTTCTGCCCAAGGAGTACCAGTCTTGATGGATGAGATGAGGAAGTATGCTGACGTGGGGGAGGGGAGCACTGTCAACAGAAAGGAGCTTCTGGGTCTTCAGATGTCAGATCTCCCAGTGCGTGAGCACAGCAGTCAACTGTGTGGCAGAGCTGATGGGAAAGGAGCAACGGGGCCAGCAGGCATCTGGCACTCTGTTTATGTAACAATCAAGAGGACAGTGTTTTACTAGCTGGACAGGGCAGGAGCACTATCATGCCAGCAGAGAACCAAAGAATTGAAAGGTAAAGGTAGCCTCACCATGGAAAGAAATAGACATGGCTCATCGGTTTGAACATTTCTCTAGAAGATAGCTAGTTGGGTCTCCTCTCTACCCAAAAGTAGTTCTCCTTGACCACATGATCAATTACCAAGTGCTGTGAGGAAGCGAAGGCGTGTTAGAAAAAGATTCCCAGCCAGCCTTTGCCCCCAACCCTATTCTTACTGCTCCTCGTGTATTTTTTTTTTTAATGGGCATACCAGTTCTTTAAAAAAAAAAATAAAAATTTTTTTAAAAAAAAATAAAAATAAATAATAAAAATAATAAATAATAAATAATAAAAATAAAAAATAAAAAAAAATAAAATTTTTTTAAAAAAAAATTGCTAATTTTGACAGGTTAGAAGTTGGTAACATAAAGAGGACCATTTACTGCAGATGTCAGGGGCCACTGGGAAGGTGCTGGTGCCCAGATCCTTGGAATCACAGAGCTCAGGTGGCACATTGTGCTAGATCCCCACCTTATTTTGCTGTTAATCATTTTCTGGCATTCTTCCACTAATGACTTTCTTTAGAAAATGGGAAATGAATTGGACTCAGAAGCATAAATGACAGCCCAGATTGTCATTGCTTTTCACAGCTCATATAACATTCTCTAATTCTATATATTTTGAGTGCAGAGAATTATCATGATTGAGCCCAGCACCCAGTTTAGTTATTCCGTTCGTTCACCTTTCTTTCTAATACCATGAGTTCCTATGGGTTCACTATTAAAATGTTTATTATGTCTAATTATGCCCCCATATTCTTCTAAATGCTGTAGTTATAATGATAAAATGAAACAATAGGTGTGGAAAGGAATTCATGCCATCTCTCCTTTATGATACCTTCACTCCCTACCTCAGCAAATGTTCATTGTAAGACATTTGGAAATACAAAACATCATAAAGAAGAAAATAAACATTAGCCATTGTCCCTTTACCTAATAAAAAGCACTGGTGACATTCTGATGGGTATATAATATAGTTTTATATCCTTTGGATTGTTTGTAGTTCCTCTAGATGATAAATTGTTTTCTATTCTAATTAATCTTAAGTTGTATATATTTATCTTATTTCCCTCATTAGAATCAAGCTCTTTGAAAGAAGATCAATTTCCTACAACCAACATTGTACTTTATTTAAGTTAATTTATAAAGTGGTTATGTTTGCTAATTACCAATGAATAGCCATTAACCCCCTCCCCTACAAGGAAGAACATGTCAGAGAGCAAAGGAACCCAGTTAAAAAGAAAGGAAAAAGAGAAGAAAAGGAAAGGAAAGGAAAGAAAAGAAAAGGCCATATTTCCCAGTCTTCCTTGCAGATGGGGAGGCCATTAAAAAGTTAAGTACAAGGGTTCCTCGGTGGCTCAGTTGGTTGGGCATCCGACCCTTGATTTCGGCTCAGGTCATGATCATGAGGTTGTGCAATCAAGTCCTGTGTCGGACTCCGCGCTCATCAAGGAGCCCGCGTGAGTTTCTCTCTTTCCCTCTCCCTCTGTCACTCCCCACGTGTGTGGGCTCTCTCTCTCAAATAAGTAAATAAATCTTAAAAAAAAAAAAACACACACACACACATTAAGTACAAGTCATTGGGGAACTTCTGGGAAAGTTCTTTAAAAAGGGCTAACTCAGGTGGCAGGCATCTATTTTTTGTTTTCTCTTTTTTTCTCATCATGCCTGAGATTTGAATGTATTGGCTGGAACTCCAGCAGCTACTTTGGGACCCTGAGAGGAAGGCCAAGAAAACTGGAAGGTCTTTTGCCCTGACATTCTGAACTATTTGCTGAACCAACAATAAAATTGTTGACCCAGACTTTTCGTTACATGACAAAAATATGCCCGTGTGTGTTTAATCCACTGTATTGTAACCTGTGGGCAGCAACTGAACTCAATTCCAAATTCACATCATCATACCGTTTTATTTCAAAAAAGAATTTGAGGAGACCACCAACTAACTCCTCTTTATAGATCATTGTATTTTCAAAAGCAACAAGCACTGTGTATCTTCCCAGTGGTAGGTATTCTATAAATATATATTGAATGGACTCTAACGAGGTGAAATTCAACATCATTATAAACATCTTCTTCCTCCAATGCTTTACCCATATCCTTTTCTTGAACTCAAGTGATCACTTTTATTTTTTCCACGTAGAACATTTTAAAGGTACAAATCTACAAAAGGCATTCACTGTGGGAAACGTCCAGCTAAGCTCTTTATTTATTTCAGGATAGCCTTCTTTTTGTAGCTTTCCCTATTGTATTTCTTAAGTGCCTACGCCCTAAAAATAATACTTTACAATTGTTCAGCATGTTTAACTTATCAGGAGCCCATTGACTCCTTTGTTTTATTTACCCACACCCCGGCAAGGGATAAAAATAGTATAAATGACTTAGGTTCTAAAAATAAGATTGAAATGAGAGTGAAATCTCTTGCCTTCCATTCCTAACTCGTCTCTTTTCTCAAGAGATGTCAAAGGTATCATCTCGTGTGCCAGCTCTGCTTGGTTGGTATAACACAGTTTGGCTTTCTGGAACACTGTGTTAAGTAGGATTCTGAAGCCATATTAGGACTCAGACAAAAGAGCAGTAATTGGTTTAGCGATGCTAGTCATAGACATTAAGAGTGAACAGGGAGTTGTCTGTGGCAACCTGTGTACCTTTTATTTGCCATCCTGTATCTAGAACAAGATAGATTTACTGACATCCCCCTCAACACACAAAACAGCCAAAAGGCATCCCATTCTTCAGTAGGATTTGCTCAATCCCAGTCTCTCTCTGCCAACCTTTTTCTGCTCATTTAGATTTATTCAGTATAATTTATGTATTCATGTAATGTATATACATATACATATATATATACACACACACATATATTACTGTCTGTTTTTCTGTGTCCCAATTTAGATGAGGTTCCGTAGTGTAAATCATGCATTTATTCTAAGTCTGTTTTTAATAGAATTACTACAATTACAACACAGTCACACTGTATGCCAAGGTAAAGTTTTCGATGACAGTAAGCTTCTGAAATAATTGGGTAATGATCAGTGTGGTATGGTTTATATTTTATCCGGCCTAGGAGGGAGGATATCTACACGGCATCTTAGGTCCCCTTTCAAGTATTTAAGTGTACAAATGCTTAGGCCAGGAGTTGACATCTTTTCCTGCAAAGAGCCAGACAGTAAATATTTTAGGCTTTGCAAATCTATCTGATCTCCAGCCCAGCTACTCAGCTCTACCGTTGGCGTTCAATAGTACAGTGCACCGTGCGTCAATCAGCAAGTGTGGCCGTGTTCAGGAACGAAGAGTGGAGGAGAGCAGATTTGACGCTGAAGTCTCTTCCACTGACCCTGGCATGGGGAACAGATCGCTGCGGAGGGGACTTGAAACCTGGGATGGTTTTCTTCAGGGGGCTGTGTCACCTTCAGTTTATCTCTGCGTGTCATGTAATTATCTGTGACATGACCATGATGACAAGGACGACTTCAGTGACGACTATGATGGTGGCTATCTTACGGGGTCCTTGTGAGGGTCAGAGGACCTGGTTACGGGTTTATCTGCACGGTGCTGCATCTGGCTGAGAAGTGGACACCTGAGTTGATTATTTGGTTGTTTTTCCAGCAGCAGGGCTCTCACTCCCACCTACCTTCAGGGGCGGGTGGGTGGAGCTGGTGAGGCAGCAGCGCTGGTGGAGGTGAGGGCGAAGGGAGCGCAAATATCCCCTTTGAGAAGTAAGCTGCTGCTCAGCTCCAGGCCACTGTTGTCGTGTGGGAATGGGGTCTTCTTGTTGCCAGGTCTTCTGAGTTTTCTGCATCTACAAACCCACATTTTAAAGAAAATTTTCCAATTTTTAAGCTTTTGCAACCTCTTTAAAATGTAAAGACTGTAGGAGTTGAAGACAATCCAAGTATAAGGACTGAATCAAGTTGAAAAGGTGACGATTATTGACAAACACAAAGGACTACAACAGGTCTACTCATTAACTGCATAGAAAGGACGCTCATTGGCTATGCTTTGGGTTCACTGATAATAAATAGGAGGAATCCTGGTACATTTTCAGGACAGAGGTTTAAGTAAGGTACCAGGAAGAACTTCCCAACAGGATGATTGTTAAACAGAATCAGGAGGCTGCAGTTGATTGAGAGCTCTATTCCCTGGAGAACTTTAGGAACAGGGTTGTCAACATTCAACCAAACATACGGTATCTCTTAGGGACAGGGAGTTGAGTTGGAGCCAGGAGCCTGAGTACCATAGTGAAAAGAATTTTAATTTCTCAATTTTTTACTTTGGCCTAGGAGTCATCATGTTTAAAATGTTTTTTAAAAGTTTGTGTTTAGAAAGGTCTCTTCTTCCATAGTTCAAGCTCCATAGATGAGCTCATGTAAGGAATGCGTTTTTTAATTTTAGCACTTTCTATAAATGGGTTTTCCAAACCCTAAGCTGAAGTTGTTACCGCGACGGGGAACATGGAGATAATTTTTCATTCTTTCATGCTATGCTGAATGTCGGCAGTAGAAGCTCCTAAAAATAATCATACCTTGTATTTATATAGCACCTTTCCCGAAGGTTCTCAAACTGCTTTGTAAGACATCATGTAATTAATCCTTATAAAGCATTCGGAAGACAGTTGTATAATATTCAGTTAATATTTGTCTTGCTTATAAAGGTTATACATTTTATACTTATATATTATATTTATGCTATGTGCTGTGAGCTCTAGATCAGGCATAGAGTTTGCTGCCCAAAACCACTTTCTGATTATTGTTTTGCGTGGTCTGACAAACAGGAGAGATCAGGGACACAAAGCTGTAGGTTTCAGGGAGGTAAGTGTGAGAGAGTAAAAGGTAACTCACACCGGGGCTGCTGGGAGTTTGTGAAAGTTTATTTGTAGAGTTCATGGGAAGCCATTACAGGTGTATGAGAAGAAGACATGGAAAGAGGATTCTAATACCCCTGAAAAACAACTTAGTTGGCTTATTTGAGTGCATGGAGGTAAATGAGGGAGGGGAGGGTTCGGAAGGAGATAAGCGATACTGTCAATTTATTACTGTTTCTGAGCCAAGTTTCCCCTTTCTCGGCCTCCTCCCCACTATGCACACAACTTCTCCTTAAGATGCTTTTATCTTCATCTTTCTCAACTCATCTCTTCTGCACGTTTAGAAAAGATTATCCCGGGAACCGATTTGCAACCTGTCATAAACACCTTAGCATGAAATAAGCTGGGATAACTCTGCCCAAGATTTCGACACTTTAAACCTCATCTTTAATTTCACAATGAAAAGATTCAATAAGTTAATAAATGTCCAAGCTCTTAAAATAGCACCAGACACATAGTAAATATTTATGCAAGTCATTATTTTTATTTGTAAAGATATCAAGCATGGTTGAGCGAGAATGACCGTATACCGGGTTCTTGCAGACATTTGTGCATCCTCGCAGTCAGGCCTCATGGGTAGTCTTCAACTCTATCTGTGCATAAAACTGGTCCTGGCCATGACTACAACAAAGAAATAGTCACCTCAGCCCCAGCAGGTGGCTGGAGAATTGACAGGAAAGAGGGAGGAGGGTCAAATCTCAGAAGCCTTGCTTGGGAGTAGGGATGGACTTGTGTGTGATGATAAATTGGACAGAGAAAGAAAAGAGGAGGGAAACTCTGGAGAAGACACCCCCCCCCTCCCCCGGTCCCAGCTTGGAGGAGTGAGCATTCAACTCGTGAAGAGCACAATATGCAGGCTTGGAAAGGGAAAATGTTTCCGTAGGCTCCAGCTTGTGCCCAGCCCAGCAGGCTGCCTGCAGGTTCACAGCTGAACGTTACCATCATGGCACTCTCTTCTCTGGAGTGGCCAAGAGGAAGGAACGGCCAGGGACATTTCCGCCAGCCCAGCGGTTCTGGTGCCGCCCTTGAGTGTTTTCAAATTGGAAAGAGCGGGCTGGTGATTTTCCACCGGCCAAGTCAATCTCCCATGCTTACGGACCCAGAATTTAACATTTGTGTTTCATTGGCTCTGATAAGCCCTTTACAACTAGCTGAAAACTTAGCAACAAATCTGCTTTCAAGTGTGAACTAAGCCTTGAGTAGAAGTCCTAGTCCCTAAACCAGGAGGATATTGTCTGTTTTTAGTTGTTTCTTCTTCAGGCACCTAACTTAGTCTTGGCTCGCCCTGAAAAGCAAAGGCCCAAGGCCATGGGATTCTGCCCCTGGCACTAAAGCAGAAGCTTTAACTGAGGCACTTAGAGCAACCTTCAATGCATTGATTGTACCATATGGTAGCCACCTATGATTCAAGGCCACCCAAGAATAAAACGGACAAGGTTGTTTCCTGAGTATTAGCTGCAAGAAAAATACTGCTTTTCAAAATTTAGACAAAAGAAAGCCACGTTGACCTTTTCATTGAAAAATGGATATTTCAAAGACGTTTAAAAAATATTAAGATTAGCCTATGAGGTGATGGATACCAATATTAATGACTATTCCAACTTTATGTCTATTATACCAACTTTAGTGTCTATCCAAAATGGGAGAAGGGAAGTTGAATGTTTGATTGTCCTAAAACCACAGAAATTCTATCATTTTTTTTCCTGGAAATGTGTATTTTCCAGCTCAGTAATGGAAAAGAGAGGCCTTGCCCTATGTGGAATTGTTTTAAGTTTAATGATTTGGATGTGTTCTGCCTCTATTACAATGATAATTGTTTGGGGAGTCTGGGTGACTCAGTTGGATAAGCATCCGACTCTTGATCTCAGCTCAGGTCTTGATCTCAGGGTCTTGAATTCAAGCCCTGTGTTGGGCTACATGCCCATCATGGAGCCCACTTAAAAAAAAAAAAAAGAATGATAATTGTTTGAAGGTGATATTAGAGAAGTGTGTTTTGGGTGCAAGTGACAGAAGAAACTCAGTTCTAAGTAGTTTGAGCTGCAAAGGGAGTGTATTGGTTCAATGGAGAAGTCTAAGGGATAGGCATCCCTGAGCTGGTTTGGATGGTAAGTATACATGGGTTTTCAGGGCTCAGGCTCTCTTAACTTTCTGAAATCTTTTTTCTTCAGTGTTGGATTTTTCTTTGGTGCTTGCTTTCTTTGGCAAGGATAGCTTCTGGAATGCAGGCATCCTTTACTCTTACTACTTGGTTATTAGGCTCAGGCTTGTTTAATGGCTGGAAATGGGGAGGAATGCTCAGGCTGAGATGCAGTGTGAATGTCCGGGGGCAGATGGGAGGAGGAGATGTGAACCAAGAAGTTCCAATCTGAGCCCTTTCCAGGGTTTGAAACCAAGCTTAGATTCCATGATGCATCATTAAAACCATTCTCTTATCAATACTCTTAACCCTCTTGTCCCCCTCTTCCTCCTATCTGCACACTCTAGAGTTACTGTCCACGCCTCTGTGGAGAGGGGCAAAGATTTGTGCCTAAAAGAAAAGAAGCCACATAGACCAAGAAAGTGGGATGCCTCAGGAGGAAACAAAGATTCTGTTTCCACGGGGAGTGGGGGGGATGTGCTGCTGGGCATTCTAGAACAAATATGTCTACCCACCAAGGGTAGAAGCTTACTTGTGCATTGCTATATTCTCCCCAGCACCTCCCCATGTGGGTAGCAGCCTGATTTTAGCAAAGTGAATATGAGTCCTGAATAATCTTCTCTTCATCATGCTTTGGTGCTCCAGCAAGCTTAGTTACAGCCCATGTAACGTGGGAAAATCAGGTGGCTTTTCTAGAGTCACCATCCCAATGCCTTATCCCATTCCTATATACATTTTGACATGGACTGGGAGTAGTAGAGTAGGTGGGCATCCTAGAATAGGATTTCAATATTTTGACAAATCTTTTAACTTTGAAGACTGGGGCAGAAACTACATCCTCTGCTTTTTACCGAGCAAGAGCTTTTCTTTTCTTTTTATTTGTTTCTTTGTTTTGTTGGGTGCATGGCCATATGAAATATAGATGATATTTTCCAGTTGTTTTGGCAGATGTGACCGTGTTAAGTTCTAGTCTCTTGGATATGAGTGGAACTTAGGTGGTCACCTCTGGGTCATACCCATAGGGGGCATGGTCCCCCTTTTCCTTTTCCCTTCCCCCAGGTTGGATAGTAGACGTAAGATGCTCCATCTTGAGTGATGCTGATGAGCGTGAAGCCTTAAGGATGGTAGAACAAGAAGAAGGCTCCGTGTAGCCCTACAGCAGCTGCTGGTTCTGACAGCCTCCCCAGACAGAGCCACCTCTTCGTACAGATAGAGAAATAAATGTGAAGGAAAAATCACCCGTATCTTCCTCAAGCTACTGTTATTTCGGTTTTCTATCACATGCACTAAGCCTCTATCATAACTAAAACAGTGAACAAAAAGCTTTTAGAGGAACATTTGGATCAAGCAATCCAGAAGGTGCAACACGGAAAAATGGGCAAAAATCTAAGAGAACTTACATTATCTTAAATAATTACTGTCTTGACATTCAGGGGGGAAAAACACATAGCTCAAAAAAAAAAAAAAATAGAAAGTGATAAAAATAATTAATTGAACAGCCTGAGAGGATGGCATTTCTAATGCATTATGGAAATCAGGGACTTAGGAAGTTTTTGAGCTGGAAGGAACAGGAAAGTTCACCTGGGTCCATCACCTGGCCCAATCATCTCATTTTAGAGCTGGTTTTCTCAGTCTTGGCACAATCGATCTTTCGGGCAGATAATTCTTTGTGGTAGGGGCTGTCCTGTGAATTGTAAACTGATTAACAGCAACCCTGGCCGCTATGCACTGGACCCCCGTAGTGGCCTTTCCATCCCCCACCAATCATGACAATCAAAAATGTCCCGGCAAGATAGAGGTGGGCAGGGCAAATTTGCTCCCAATTGGGAGCACTGCTTTAAAGATCAAGAAATGGGAGATTCAGCCAGCCAGAGAGTCAGATATCTTCTGGATGCTGCTCTATTAGCAAGTTTGAAAGATGCAAGTCGTATATAATACTGATGTAGAATTTGGGAAAATATTAAAAGGAAAATACTTTAAAATAAATAAAGGCAAAATGACAGCGATAGCTGATATTTATGAAAGTCTTAGGCATTGTTTTAATCTTTACTATGACTCTAGGATTCCTCCATTAAAAGTTGGGGAAACTCAGCATGATAGAGGCTAAGCAAACTACCACAAGATCACATGTCTAAGAACCAGTAGAATTAGCATTTGGACTTGGCCTCAAACACACAGACTTCCTCACCCCTTTAATATGTAAAGTGAACAGTAAGTGAAACGTGTTGTCATGTTGGATCAGTTTGTCAAGTCATAAAAATAAGCTGAATATACGTGTTTGGATAAATTCACATTTTCTTTAATCAACTTATGTTATTTCCTCCATTCGATAAAGAGTTACCGAATGCCGATTATTTGCATAGCATTGAAGGATAAAAAAATGAAAAGGTTGAAAAAGGCTTATTGCCATGTTTATTGCCAGACCCTGGTGTAAATTTTACAGGTAGTAATACTCTGATTCAGTACAATAACACTAGGATATTGGTTCTGTTATTATGATCACATTATAAATGAGGAAATGGAGGCATCAGATGTTCAAGTAAATTGCTGAAAGTCACACGAGCTAGCAAGCTGTAGAACAAGATTTCAAATTCGGGCAGTTCGACTTTTCTATTAATTTCCAAGGACATAACAAAGGACCACAAAGGGGGCAGCTTAAGAAATTTATCGTCTTCACAGTTCTGGAGGCCAGAAGTCAGAAATCAAGGTGTCCTCAGAGACATGCTCCTTCTGAAACCTGTAGGAGAAACCTTTCTTGCCTCTCCAGTTCCTGGTAGCTCCTGGCAATCCTTGGCATTCCTTGCCTTGCAGCTACTTACCTCCCATCTCTGCCTTCATTGTCATGTGGCATACTCCCTATGTGTCTCTGTCTTTCCAAGCCTGGTTTATTGTAAGAACACCGGTTGTATTGGATTAGTAGACCACTCTATTCCAGTATGGCCTCGTCTTAACTAGCTTACATCTGCTATGACCCTATTTCCAAATCAGGTCATATTCCAAGGTACTGGGGGTTTAGGGCTTCAAACATATCTTTTTTTGGGAGACACACTTCAACCCTTATACCCCATAGCAACTCTTAAAAAGCGTGTCATAGTGCCTCCCTGTAAGTAAGATGCAGTCCTTGCTATTGGGGGCTCACAGGAGCACAGGACAAAAGTCATGTGCACAAATAATAGCAACCATACAAATGCTAGAATCCTTTGGTCAATGTCACAAAAGAGGCAAAAGCAATGAGCCATGGAGGTTCAGAGAGGTGCTGAGATTTAACTGAGGCTGTGGAAGGGGGAAGCAATAGGTAGTCCTTTGCCAGGGCAAGTCACGAGATAGGTGAGGACAGGTGTAAGGACAGGCAGAATTGCATACAAAAAAATAACACGGAGTTAAGAAAACCCAGAGCTTGTTCCTTGGAATAGGGTGCTACCCAATAGGACATAGAGTCTACAAGCAATGATAGAGCAGGTCATAAAAATCAAAGCTTTTCACGAGCAGAAGAACTTCATGAGGTCAACAAGACTAGCTCTCTTCTTTAAGAAAGGTGGCAATATTGCACCACTGGGATTACTGAAGCCAAGAGAAGTTAAGTGGCTTGGCCTTGTTTGCATCACTGGTTAGCGATGGAGAATGGTGAATTGGGACATGCTTTTTCTATCTTCTACTGCAATTGCCCATTTTTTTCTATATCGCTAGAAAAATACACTGGGGAGGTATCATAAGGTGTTGAATGCCAGGCTGAGTCCAAAACGGAGTTACAGAGTAACAAGGTTTCAATGCCATCTTCAAAGGTTTGTGGGTAGACTCGATGCTCCATGAGAAATGGGGCCAGCAAGAAGAGGGAGGGGGCTCATTGTGATTCAGGATGGAGATCAGGAGGGTTTGAACTGGTATTGGGCAGTAGGAATGAAGGGAGAAGTAGAGAAAAGGGAATCGTCAGACGTAAATGTGGGAGATAGGAGGCCAAGATGACTTTGAGGTTTAGGGCTCTAGAGATAATGTGCCATTAATAGCAATGGGAAATTCAGGGGGCAGTATAAGGTGATCAACCATCTGGGTTTGCCTGGGATGGAGGGGGTTCCCTAGAAGGCAGAATTTTCTTCACTAAAACCAAGAGTTGTCTCAGTCAAAAGTCTTGGGATGAGTTGGTGACTTTAAAGGAGACACAGGTTTTGCTTTTATTTTTATAAAAATAATTTATATTTTATTTAAATATACAACTAAATTACTAAATTTAAATTACTACTAAATCTAGTATTAAGGCTAATTAATGCTAGATTTAGACATAAAACCTAAAAGTAGGACACTTATTCAAAGATGTCTTTCAGCTCCAGAATTCTATAAATCTACAAATACAGCCAAGATTACTTTAACTAGTCATATTTACAGTGTCGGAGAATGGTGAAATCGACAATGAAAGAGTTCATTTCAGAGATCAGCGAATTGGAAGGCCCCTGCCTTGTGTATTTCACAATTAGAAGTTTCTGTAAAATCAGCGTTCCCTTTGCTTGGGTGTAAAAAGAATCACAGGGTTTGACAACACTTCTCGCCTTTTGTTGCAAACAGTCCTTGATCTCTGGGTTGTTCACATCAATTCTGCCCTGAGGGTATCCACTAATAATGCCCTCAGTATTTGTCTGCTAAATGCAATGAGTCACCAGCTCCGTGTTCACACAGGGACTGCAAAGGTATATTGGAAGAGCTCCTGATTTCCCAGGCTCTTCCTGAATCTTATTTTAGATAGTAAGAAGTAATTTTTCAGTGCAGTGCACATGAAATTAAGCATGCAACTGCTATTATTAATGGGATTTGTGCATCTCATTTCCCCCCCTACACAGTAACATATACACATGTGGGAGGCTGAAGCTCTGCTACAGTTGTTCTATCAGAATTATAAAATCTGTAATCTGTCCCTGGAGAAAAATGCGCAATTCATTTTCTCATGGAAGGAAAACTGAGCCTTGGTCTCTGACATCTCAAAGGGCTTGCTCGAAAGAATCTCTTATTGGCTTTAAGCATTTGAGTTATAAGCTTAATTTTCAAAAATATCCATTTCACTAGACCATGCTGAAAAATACATGCAGCCCTTTCTTTTGTAATGTGGGGAATTCAGTGTTGACCAGATCCTGCACATCGCCGCAGCCCAGGAAGAATGAATGCCCACTGTTTATTTACTAATTGCCGACGGGAAAAGCTCTTCCATGTTGCTTTAGTGATGTGCCTCTACAATGGGGGGAGATAGCTGTTCTCCTTGGGGTGTAACAGTTTTGGTCTTTGATGCCTGAATTTTGACTAGAAAAATTTTTTGACTTTTTTTTTTTTTTTTTTTAAATCTTAAACCAGGACTGGAAACCATTAGTGCCCAGTAAATATTTCTGGTGACCTCATCTGTTCTCACCCCATCTTGGTTGGTCCAGTTTGGGGCAGTTTACAATTTTAGTAGGAAACCTGGATCAGTTCTAGTGGATCAATGACATGGAATAAAGAAGAGAAGAGTCTAGAGACAGCAGTTCCCAAGAGCAAGAGCAAGCAGCCAGTGAAATGATCTGGCATAAAAGAACATCAGTGACCGGGCATGATGGTACCACCTGTGATTTAGAAGGGGGGCTTACTTGTATCCCGTTGAGCACTTTGCAGGTTTCTCTTGGCAACATTATTGATCGTGGCTGGAAACCTCCAGGTGAAAGCCATTACTTCAACTACAAACTTCGGTAACTCTTCCAGCTCCATCATCTGGGCAGGCTGAGCTACCAGATCTCTTCGCTGGGAGCAGATCCACCATCCAGAAGGCCAGTGCTGTTATTAACGTTGCTCACAGCAAAGTTCTTTTGTTTTGTTTTCTGCGAGTTCCAAATTGACAATAAGTATAACTGACATCGGCTCAGGAAATAGAAAAAAGATGTAGAACCGAAACAGATATATATATAGATATCTATATCTATATCTATACATACATATATATAAATATATATATATATTTTTTTTTTTTCCTAACCCAAAAGGGCTATCAAAACTCCTAAGGTGTCTGGCTGTCACTGTTTTTCCCCACAAAAAGAATATTTTCTACTTAGTTTCCCTTTGTTAAGAACTTAAACTTTGAAATATGCTCGGCCACGGAGCGAAAGCCACTGAACAAGTCTCTCCAGGTGCTATGGATGATTTTGCAGCCGTTCAATTAAGTCTCTTCCAGCCTTGAAAAGCTGCCTAATTTGGGGTTGGGTTTTAGTGCCACCCCATTTTGTATTTTCAGTGTCACTTTTAACACGCATGAGGATCATGACATTGAACTGGAAACTGGGTGCTCGACGCAATGCCAGTATTCCATATGCATAGAACCCTTCTCTTCTGCAGCATAAACTCAGGCTGCACCTGTGCCAGAGAGGAGCCCCCCCCCCCCCAATACAAAGCCAAGAGGCAGCTAATCCACCTGTCACGGGGTTCCTGTAACTCTTCCAGCCTATTTACAACACCGCGGTCATGTTGAAAGCCCTTAATACAGAAAGCCATTTGTTTCTTATAAATGCATATCTAGATGTGGGAGAAAGTAACATCTATTTTTAAAAATTACCGAGCAGAATATCCTGTGTAGTCCTACCAGGCGGGCAACAGCTGCAGGAAAATACAATATTTAAAATTAAAGTTAGCAAAACAACAGCCCCTTGGGGACTTTTGCTCCTCCTTAAGATGGTGAAACAAAGCACCTTAAAAGGCTTAGTTTTATACACATGTAAGTTATTTAATTCCCAAGGACACTGTTCTCAACATCAAGAATATGTGCATGTGTGTGTTTTTTTTCTTTGAGAACTTTCTTTATTGAGGGTTTGTGCAACCGTTCAGCAGGAATTATGCAGCATCTTTCCTCAAAGAGAGCTGCATTAATGTGCCAATGCCCTTTATTTAATGCACTTTAAAATTCTGACGCGCCTTTTAAAAAGTATGAGTTGTGTTGGGGAAGTCTAATCACCGTTCTGCATGAACGGAAATGTGCTATTTTTGTAAGGGTAGTGCTGGAGTCGAGTTTAGCATAAGGGTGTCTCTATAGTACAGATGTCCGAAGACATTGGTTCGTTCTGATGCCCAAATCAACCAGCAAGAAATGTTACTTGTGCCAAAATTAGTCAGAGGAACTTCAACTAATCATCATTTAAGCAATTTGGGACCGAAAACTCTTTAAGTCTGTAGGGAATATTTAGAATTAATTCTGCAAAAACTCAGCTTCGAGGGCAAACTTTCCTTGCACTCTGGAGCGTGCAGCCACCCGCCAGATTATGCTGTGTGCCTGTGATGACTTCATACAGATTTTTTAAGACGTCTCTTGGGATACTATCATTTTGGTTTGCTGATCTAATCCATTTCCCTTTCTTCTCGATCATGCACTCACTCTTCTCTCTCTGGATGCCTCTCTTTGGATCTCTTCCCATTTCAATCAGTGTGTCCTTTTTAAAAGTGTTTCATTAAGGTTGAAGTTCCAAGGACATCACTTTTCCTCTTTGAATAAAATGTGCCTTCTTTCTTGAATGCAAACTGCCTGTGCCCTCACTGTACAATCAAAACAACGGGAAATACACCCAGTGCACTCAGGCAAAATTGGTGTGCGAGTCTCTTGGAAATATCTAGTAACAGGTGCAGTTAGATAGGCTGGCAAAGCATTCTAGTTTCATAACAATTACTAATAAGAAAATAAACGTTAGGTATGCATTATTAAAATACTTTCAAGATTTTTTTTTCCTACTAAAAACAACAGCAGCAGCAACAAACCCGAACCTAGCCAGTAACCAATTCTATAGACTGAAACCCTTAATATAAACATTTGATTCCATCTCTGTTTTCAACACTCTTTTATTTTAAAAAAAACTTTGCATAGATCTTTCTTCTTATAGGAGGAAAATATATATAATTTTCACCCAGATCTTTGGAATCTGTGTTATCCATTAAGTCAGTAGGAGATTCTTCTCTCTGTGGCTTTTGACGATTGAACAGTCACATTTGTTACGTGCATTCCATGTTAATTATAATAAACCAGTAGGCATGCATATGTTCTTCCCCTTGTTAGTAAATGGAAGCGTTTGCCAGTGATCTGGAGGTTTTTTGGTTTCTACGAATAAGGGTCCTAGACAGTCTTAGAAGTGGCTCAAATGCACTTTGGTAAGGAAAGCTGCTTTGCAATTCTTAGAGACTTCAGATGCATCTAGTAGGAAATTCCAGTGTTTAATATGCTTTCATGCAGCCAGAAGCCTATATCCACACATGGAAATTTGATGATTTAATGTTATTTGTGATCTTTGGCTATTTTGTATAGAACCTGAAAAGAAAAGGAGTTTCCTTTTGTACTCAAGAGAGGAGCACACAATATGTCAGAATCTAATAACTTTTTTTTTAGACTTTGGATTTCTACATCTGAATTTGGTGTGCAAGTTTTGCTGCCCCCAAAGTCAAAGTGTCATATTTTGTTAAAAAAAAAAGGGATGGCTATATTATAGAGATGTTTATAAATTGAAATAAATAGATATTTTTTGACAGATGGAGAGTATAAGTACTTGAAATATATAGCAGGAGAGTAGGGTGGCAAAGGAGAAACAGGGAAAAGCATGAAAGTGGGGGACAAGGAGAAAATCTATATACTTCAGCAAAAATGTTTAGGAGCCTGAAATTCTAATGAATGTATTGAATTAACTGCACAGAAATGTGAAGGTATTTGCTGGAATGGAGTACTAATTTGACATACTCTACAGGATTTGTAGAGATTAAGGTTGAGGAAGCTTGAGAACGGTATGGGTCCAGATATCATCAATGCACTAAAACAGGAAATGCCCACAGGTGAGAGGAAACAATCAATTCTGGTCTTACTTTGAGAGAGAGAGAGAGAGAGAGAGAGAGAGAGAAAATAAAAATACCAAACAATTGCTTCAATTCTTTCCGTTCATAAAAGCTCTCATCACTCCCTCCTTTACTTCTAAATGTTCGCATTCGATTTAAATTCTGAGAAGCTAGGGCAGTGGTGAGTCAGTCACATTAAGCAGGGAATGGGGAACAAACTCCCTTTAGGCCAGTCACCTGTTAAGTTTGGGATAAAACAGAAGTTAAAAAACGATTTTCCTCTCAAACCATGTTAGTAGTGCCAAAGTATGGAGGACTAACTGTTGGAAAGTCTGCGTGTGTGTGCCTGTGAGCCCTTTTGTATGAGAGAGACCAATGAAACCAGAGGTCCAGGAGAGACAAGAGAGAGAAGAAAGTTGTTAACATGAAAGAAATTGAGGAATGATTTCCCTAAGGAGCATATATTTATATATATTCACATATTATAATCGCATATTAAAGAATGCATGTCAGACTATATAAATGGAATATAAGTATTTCCAGCCACAGAATTAAAAACACAACACATATTGCGTATGCATGTATATGTGTGTGTATTTTTGTAGTTGTTAGGAGTTTTTTGGAAAGAAAAAGGGAACAAGTGTTGCTTTACCAGTTTTATCATCGTATTCATAACACCAGCCCCGGAGTCTCCTGATTAAACCAATTAGCCTTGTTTAGCTGTTCATTACCCACATTGCTCGACCTGCTGCTATGCATAATAGGGTTAATCATAATGAAATGAAATCTTTTGATTTTATTAATTTCTTATGTAGTATGTCTTCCAGAATTCTTTCCAATGCTTGGACATCAGGGAATACTGCTCATGAACTAAATTTTGCTCCCTCTGCTGGCTATCTCTGAGGGAATGGTAAAACTACTGGCTTATACATAGACTGGGACTATTATTATTTGGGATACACACACACACGCAGTACCATTAGGTACTTAGGGAGGCAGTACCATTGCACTAAGAGTTAGCCCTGTTCTCTTCTGACACTGACAACAGAAGCACCACGAGGACATTTTCTACCCAGAATGCCATGGTCGCTGAGGGAAAAAAAGCCCAAGGTGGTCGTGGGAGGGGCAGTCGAGGATGGGAGCTGTGGTGTATCTAAGGCTTAGATAAGCATAAGCTCCCCCCTCATGAGCTTATTTCATCTTCTTTGCTTGCTGATATCTGTTAGTTCCTAAAGGGGAGTGGGAGAGCTTTATCCTGCAGGATACAAATAAATGTGTTACTCTTGTGGGGCATGAGAGAGGGTCCTAGAATTAGTGAGAAAGCCTGTCCCCTTATTAGAATCCCTAGATTTATGCAAATATAAGCATATTTATATGAAATATGTAAAGTTAAAAAGAATGAGTTAATTTTTCAAAATGAATTAGAAAATTTGAAAAAACTTATGGAGAATCCTGGAAACATAATATATAAATTTTCATTTAAAAAGATATTTTGTTTAGCAATAAAATTAGTTCAATAGATACTTAAGTTTCTATATATTTTATCTACAAATCTAGACGTTAGGGAAAAAAATTAAGCAACTGTGGAGATACTTTAATAAATGGACAGATTAGGTTAACCTAACATAAAATGTGTTTTTTGTCTTGAAGTTCGGAAAAACTGCCTTTCTCTCTGATGTACACAAAATGATTTCTTGCCTTTTGTGAGAAGATTAGGGAGCTGAATCTTAGCTTTAGATTTGGAATCATTAAGGAGATTAAAAAAAAAGAAGGAAGGAAGGAAGGACAGAGCATGGACAAGAAGCATGTTATCTGCCATATAAATTAATTCAAATTCTTTAATAAAGTTTCTTAATATGACAGAAAATTTCACTCTCCCTTTCCCTCCTACTTGATGGCTTTCTTAGGAAAAAAAAAAAAAAAAAAGCCGTGTCCAAAAAAGATAAAGAGAATAAAAGAAATGAGTCTATAAAAATCTGAATAAATGGGAATTTGTGCGTTATTTAATGCCAATCTGCTCCAGTTTTTATGTTTGTTGTGTGTACCCATATCCATGCCTGGCATTGGCATTTAATGAATTGTTTTGGTATCGAAATATACTCTCTTGCCTTTCAAATTCATGCAGACCTTACTTGTCCTTCAAAAGGGAAAACATCCTGTTTTGGTTAACGGGCTTAAAAAAAAACAACAACAAAAGTAAATTGTGATAGCAATTAGGTTTCTCAGTGAGCATGCTCAGTGGGTCTCTGGTGGTTGCTAGGCAACCAGCTGAAGGTGTGTGGCAAAAGAGGGCCCCAAATGTAAAAACATGAGCACCTTTGGCATAGGTTTCACCTAGTCTGGAAGCCCATGTTCAAGTATTGAATTAATAGTAGGATGTCCTTGGATGCCTTTCATGAATTCCTTTCCATTTTTAGGGAGAGGGTTGGAGGTCAGGGGTAGGGGATTCAGCAGGATGAGTTCAAGAACCCTTGTGAATATTACCAGAAGGTGCGCTGTGTTTGAACTGGGTTGCAGTTTTACAGTGTGTGCGTGTGACAATTTATTTTTCTTCGCGGGAAGTTGCGGTTCGCTCTTAACCACCGCACTTGGGCTGCTCAGGTGGTTCGGGCACGATCCTCATCCCACCCCGCCGGGGCGTAATGCATACATCGTCGGACATTTAAACCTTTCCAGTAAATCCATGTTCACGTCCTCGAGTCCGATCGCAGAAAATTCCCAGTTAAACCACATTGTTAAATTAAAGGTTGCAGCCCGTTTTCAAAAGCCCATTCACACACTCGGGGGTTCTGCTGAAGAAGCACTTACAGTCATTGAGAGAGCGGTGCCGTGAAGTCAAGAGGAATCAACTTTTAGAAACCACACGAAACGCCTCGTCTTTGGTGAGCACAGTGCCATCCCCATCAGCACCTCTGAGTAGCAACCCGACCAAACACCTGGTTCGGCCCACAGTGACAGCTCACTGTCTCTCCAGTGGTAACAATTTAGAGGCACAATGCTAAACAAGATATATACATGATGTCAAATATTGGCTGCACACATCTAAGCCAATCACTTCTAAATAAATTAACCATGGCACAGCCTAATACGATCCACCTGCTTTCTTCCTTGCGTCGTTCCAGACCCTACCTGAACCCCCCTTTGATTAAATGTCAAAAGCTTGCCTTGTGCCTACAGATTTCACTGAAGGCGGATAACAGAAAGGTTCCTCCTGTGACTCCATAAAACTGAAATAAATTCCACTGGCATCTTGTAAATTTTTATTTTCTACAATGACTGCAGGCCCCATCTGCGGCCCAGCTGTTATTAGAACGGAAAGCGTTGGCCCTTCTGCATTACAAAACAGCATAGAACAGTAATTGCCAGTGGAAGAGATTAAGTGTAGACACTAAAAATGTTTACTCGCAATGAATATGCATAACGATGGGTAGGAAACAGCACTGGAAGATTAAAAAGAGAGAAGGGTTTGTTTACAAGGCTGGGGAAAAAAAAAAGAGTGGAATGTCAGTTGGCCCCGAGCCTGAAATAGGAACGAAAAACCTTTGGGCAAGGCATTAGGGAGAAAAACAGATGGTTTGTGAACCTTTTATTAGATAGAAAAATCATTAATCAAGCCCAGGCTGGAAATGGCAGGGTTTTTGGTAGTTCATATTTTAGTTTATTTTTTCTTAAAGTGACAGTATGCTTTTTTTTTTTTTCCTGTGGTCTTTTTGGGACAGTCATCTATGGATCTTATGTCAATAGGCACTGCTTTTGTACAGCGTTCCACATTAAAGCGGCTTCACTTTAGGTTAGTATGAGCACTGATTTGTTATACGGAGAAAATTCCTCCAAAGGGTTTCACATTTCAGCACCTGTTTTGCGTGTATAGCAATTAAAAAAAATTGCGGAATGGAAAATTTTTTTGTTCATTCATATCCTATTCCTTTGCTTTTGTAACTTGGGAAGAAAATGGAGAAGAGGAAACTTTGGCATGTAAAGCCTTGCTGACTAGGTTGATGCATAACAATTTAAGCAAAATATGTAGTCACGATAATCACAAATTGATTCATCTCCTGAGAGGGAAATTCATCGGAAAAAGCTCTCAAGAGCATAGCATGGAGGGTCTCATTTGAAACTGTACCTTCCATAAAACTAATCTGCACCCTTTGGGCTTGAAAGGCTTGTATTTTACATTTATTTTTAATAATAGTAGTGAAAAATCTCAGGGAAGGGCATGTCCTAGGGATTAGCAAAATCCTGGAATTAATGGGCCAAAGCTCATCATCTGCTGCTAGCCAGTCATCAAACCCTAGGAAATGCCCTGTGCCAGGGGCATTATTGTTTAAACGAAATGCATATAACATTAAAACACCCTCATGTGTTTTAAACACAAAATGTGTGTGTGTTCACTTATGCATCCATTCACATACACCTATACACACACACACACACACACACACACACACACAGCGTGTCAACTTCAGGACTAGTAGGATGGCAGGGTAGGAAAATATCAGAATAAAAGTGCCTATAGCCAGACCCAGAATTGAGCTTAATAGCACAGTCCTGGAGTTTTGCTGTGGTCCGCCATATCCTTGGAGCTGATAGCTTATTTTTATTTTGGGAAGCTCCCCTTAAACTCAGCTGTAAAGGGTTCCTGTTCCTGGTCCGTGTGTGTAGTATTGGATGGGAATTGACTTCATCCAGGTTGTCACTCCTAGAGCTAAGCGTTGTTGATGCCGGGCTTCTGTGAACATACAGTGGGGCAATTTATGTGTAAGGAATTAGAAGGTTTGTTTTCACTCTTTTAGTGGAAAAAAAATTTTTTTAAATAATTTTATTTGCTAGTTGGGGTGCCTGGGTGGCTCAGTCGGTTTAAGCATCTGCCTTTGGCTCGGGTCATAGTGGCAGTGTTCTGGGATCGAGCCCCACATCGGGCTCCCTGCTCACTGGGAAGCCTGCTTCTCCCTCTCACTCTGCCTGCTGCTCCCCCTGCTTGTGTGCTCTCTTTCTCCCTGTCAAATAAATAAATAAAATAAAATAAATAATTTTATTCACTAGTAAATATCTGCAATTCGTAGGGAAAGTTGTTTTTTGGCAAAAAGTGCTCACAGAGAACCCATTGTTTTCCCGTCCTTATTTCCCATAAGAGGAATTGTGGAAGTCAAGGTCAGAAAACACCTGCCACGTCATCTGATTTTTCCTCTGAGCAATATACCTATATTCCATGTTAGGGAAATGAGACCCATTGAAATGGTTGCATTAAAATAAGAAGCAGAATGAGAAGAAGGTTTCTGTTCTGATGTTATTACTATCTCCCTCTGATGATCATTCCCCTGAAAGTCTGAGCCGCATGCCTTCCCTTTCCTTATCCCCTAGTCTCCTTCATGGACTTACTTATCTTCGTGCAATTTGTTTGGGGTTAATGTCATTGTCAATAAAGAATGCCAGAGAGGAGGAGGATCCACAGTGACCTTCTGCACAGATTCCAAAACCTTGCCAACCTACCTTCGTGTCCTGGGCTGACTCATTCTAGAAACAGAAGTTCAAAGACACAGCTGCCATGCTCCTTTAAAACACTTTTATAGCACAGTTAACGTTTTCTGTTTTCTGACATTCTTTTTCTAAAGAGATGCTTAAAGCAAAAAAGGTTTCCTGCCACAAAAATGACATTAATATTTCGTAAATCAAGAACTAAGATAATGTTTTGGCTGCTGCAGAGACGTTTACCTTATGTCGTTTATCTAAATGCTTTTCGATTAAAACATGACACAATTTTTGGACTGTCTTTAACCGGAAAAAACAATTCCAAGAACTTTCTTCTTTCAGAGCCTGAAATTCTTTAGTATATTTCTCACCAGAATTCACTGTGGAGTATACAACCTTTCAGCTCATTGAAAAAGGCTTACCATATAATAAATCTTTTCCAGTGATTATTCATGTGCACTAAATCAAATAATTTACCAAAAGTCAAGAAGAAACCTTCAAATGAAAACCATATAAATATGTTTGTAAACTTTTGAGTTAATTGCAATGTCAACAGTTCTGTTCCCCAAAATTAAATGCTTTGTATATTGACCTATTAAAGAATTGATCTGCTTAAAGAAGAGATTTTTTTGTATCAGAAAGAGCAAAAACAAAACAAAAAACAAAAAAACACAACACTTTATAGGTAATAAAGCTTTCTTGAGTGAACATCTGCTAAAGAAAGTATTAAAATCACAGAAGTGATTATGAATTTTGAAGCTTTTCACCTATTTGAAAAATATGGGGAAGAATGAGGTGTTGGAGTCTGTGCTATACGGTAAAAACATGATTTTCTGGCATTACATACACTTTACATTTTTTTTCTTGCCAAGTTGCTTATAACACGGATTTTATCTCTGACCCTTTATTATCTTATTTTATCTATGGCTAATGCATTTCCTTTTCCTTTTAAAACCGTAAGGGTTTTACCAGTTGATTTCGACACATTTAGATTTTAGGAAGAAAAACACACTTAAGAAGTAGCTATTTCAAAACATTGAGGACAGTAACAGTTACCAAAAAAAAAGCATTATGATTCTGCCATAAACCATTCAACAGCAAACGGAAGACTACAATTAAGGCCAACCTGCTTCTCTGGGGAATAGTGAAGAACAATTTCTTTTCCGACTGTGTACACCATAGAAAACTGCCCACATAGTTCCTGAGTCCTGAACTAATAACTCTGAAATGAACTTCCTGTGGGAGATGAGTCCCCTCAAGGTTGCAAGGGGCTGAAGAAGCTGGCTGTTGCAAGGGGCTGAAGAAGCTGGCTGTGGCTAAGAGAATGAGGGAGAGGAGCAGGTTCTGGAAAGAGAATGCGCAACGGCTATATAAGGAAGGATAGCTAGGATTGCTAGCCTTGCGTATGTTATGGCGCACCATTAATAACAATGATCAAAAGAAAGAGGATGTCTTAACAGCTGCATTAAATTACTATGGAAATTGGCATTTTGAAATGAATTCAGGGTGAAACAGTAACAAAAGAGCATCTATGTATAGTACGGGTCACATTGTAAGGCCAGAGAATCATTCTGAAAGGTAGAGTAGTTGTGATCAAGCAGAGATTCTTCTTTCTTTCATTTTCCCTTACATTTATAGCATGTACAGAAAAATGGGCTTTACTGAAACACCCGGATGAAGTAAGATGCTTCAACAAGATTATGTTCTCTGAAAGATAGGGGAAATATTCAATACCATAAAAATAGGTAAATATCCCTATAAGAAGAGCTGGGTGAAAGACTATAACAGTCTATATTTCCAACTTAACAATAACTATTATCAAAGTCCAGTTTTGAAATGAAATTTTTTTTATGGAAGCAAAAGATTTTGAGACAATTTGTCTTTGATATGAACATTTCGTATTAATTAAAAAAATGAAGCACAGACAAGAGCTAGTGTATCCTTTAATGGAAAAATGGAAAAGATAAAAAATAATTTTGAGTTGTGTAGCATTAGAAACTGATTTTCAAGATGTTTTCTATGTATTTTTTCTATCAATATTTATCAATCCACTAGTCCTTTTTATGTGGGTTTTAAAAATCATGATTAAGTGATTTTACTGAAGTAATAAAACTGGTATTTTTATAAATTGTCAAAGTGTCTAATGAAAAAATGTAAAAAAAGTCAGAAAATGATGTGGATATTTGTCTCTCCAAACCAGATATCCAAAGACTGGCTGAATGTTTTCCTTGTTGCGTGAAAGTTTTGGTCCCTGCTGTAGAGCTGACCTGGATTTCTCTAATTACCACTATGAAGCTATGAAAGCTTGCTTTCTCAGAACTTTCTAGAAGGAGGGACAGTTGCTTTATAATTGATTAGTAGTACTGCAAGAAGAACAAAATCCTCCATGAAGCACTTAAAACTTATATACCTTAGGCAAGGGAAGCATTATCAGGACAAATTAAACTTCTCTTTTGAATTCAGTGGGGGTACTTACGGGTTTCTTTTGATCCTTGACACACACTTGAAATGGAAATCTGTTGACAGAAAGTAAGTAATATTTTTAATTTGGATGACCTTGATGTGGTGATTATTCTAGGAGAAGAAGCTTTATCCAGTTCTGTCTTGGCAGCAATTATATCCATTTTGGGTGAACCCGTGTCTTGTGACTTTGTTGAGTGCTATCTCCCAGTCATTGCTAGAGGTTTAGAAATATACTTTCTGGACTATTAAAGGGATAACCTTCCCAGGAACAGCCTGAGAACCAGTTGCCATCAGAGTCTTTGTGACTGCTGGCGTCACCATATTATCTGTGGGACAGACAAAGAGCCACCAGCACAACAAATGTCAGAAGCCATCCCTCCATTGCTAACTATGTTCTCTGCTAGTGACTGTCTCCCAATTCCTGCGTAATTTTAACACATAAGCCAGTAAGGACCTACATAGCTGCAGTGGGCTCAATCACTCTGCATTTTCATGGGTCAGTAAATCTAACTTTGCAAGTGTGTGTGAGCAACGTTTTGATAAACACTTGGCCTTCGTCCGTGTTTTTTAGTCCTGGTTACCTATTGAAAATTATCTAGGGATTTATATTTTAGAAATATTCAGATATAGGGGCATCAGACCAACTGAGTGAAAATATGGGGGCGATGCCCATACTCCCGCATTTAAATAAAGCTCTACTGGTCGGTCATTCCAGTGCACAGCCAAGTTTGAGAAGTACTATTCTATAAGGTATCATGAACCAGAATGGATACACAACCTTCAGATAGGGAAGGGCTATTTTTTTGGTGCTCTCACTCATCAATTGACTGTGGAACAGTCATTCAGATAAATGGCATACTATCAGTCTGAAAGAATTAATGTACTTCTAGGAGTGCTCAGTTTATACTATAAGAATAACTTAAAGACCCCATAATTTCAAGCTTCTGGGACAAGGCGATAGCTGTCAGAGTATAGGTAAATATTTAACAGATACATTGGGAATATCCAAAATGACTTTGCAATATGTCCAAACGTCTTTGCCCTGTTGACTCCATTTGCTGTTTTTGCCCTAGTCTGCAGACTTAGCAGGTGCCTCCTACACCTCACCTTCCTCATCATCATTGGTGCTTCTGTCCCTGAGGAATCATTCGACTCAAGAGAACTGCCATGGCTGTGGAATGAGCAGCCACACAGCCCTTTAAAAATCCTGTATGCACCTCTAGGTCAAAATGTCTTTCATTCACATTTTGCAAGAGGCTACATTTTCATTCCAAGAATGACTTTTGATTTTTTTTCAACTATGTTTTCAGAATGGAAAAAACGTGGAAAGATACGGTCTTTTGGGGCAGTAGATCATCCCTGGGAATGACTTGGAATGAGTTTTCCTGATGAGTTATGAGAGCATGAACACATATCCTGTTTTCCTTCTCAAGTCAGACAGGTTTTCACATAGATGCCTGTTTGCTCCAACTCATTCATGCTTTTTTCTAAGACATCTGAAAGGAAACATCGGCTCAAAGGTTCCATCCCAGGTGTGATTAGGATTTCTGGAAGGACAGTTCTCGTTGAATGTATTATTGTCTGCATTTGATTTTTCCTTTCTAAGGAATTCCAAAACGAGTGATCCACTCTCCACATCCCAGATGTTGTTGTAAACCAGAATTTTGGAACATTCGAACTAAAATGCAATCCCCTAAAGTTCAACTGAGTCCCAGCTCTCAAACCAAACACTGACAAAAATGTATTTGTGCAACGGTTCACATGACTTCCTCAGTGCACGGCGTTCCGGGCTGTGTGACTCAGTCCCAAATGAACTGACACACCGTACTGTAAATTTTATAACAAGCAAACACCAGGATGCTAGAAATGAGGCCCTGGCTCATGTGTTTGGAAAGACGAAAGTTCTGGAAATATCCTTTAATGTTGATTTTTATGAGACCTTTAAGCAATGTTGTTTTAAAAAACACCTAAAAAAGAACCCCTAAAAAGTTCAAGTCTGTTAAAAAGTTTCCTCCATAGCTCTGGCAATCATTTCAGTAAGACCAGTATTTTGAAGAACACATCTTAGGGGGTGGGTATTAGTCATTATTATCTTGTCCAAATTTAAGTGGATCATTTTGGGAAATGTAAATACCCGTGATTTAAAAGCATTCAAGAGACGGGCCAATATATAATTAATAAAAAATGCTTTTGAAGGTTTACGTACAGTCTTCAATGTTAGAATTTAACGCGTGCAAATCTGAGTTTTTCATTCCTCCTTCTGCCTGCCATTCACCTGTGTTTGTCTAATGGAAACCAGTTACTGCGGCTCTGGTTACACATCTGTTTCATGCATGTGCGATTACAAGCCGTTTTAGCAACTAGTAAAACTACAGGTGTCTGGGTTTTAATGTAACCATTTTAAAAGAGCAGTTCATGGGCCTCTGATTATTATTTTTTATAGCTGGCAATGTTCCTACCATAGACTGCAGCTCAGGAGTTAGACGTAAGTCTGTTGTTCTCTCATCTGGTAGAATCTCCGAAACCATTTGTAAATTAATTTTTTAAACTCTGAATCCACCCTGCTGAATGCAGCTATCATTGTATCGGGCCCAGACAGTCTCTACTGCCGTTCCCACATGTCTACAGCACAAACAATTAACTGGATTTCGAATGCTGGATATTAAGGGACTAAGGATGTGTATCTATTTGGCTTGCTGACTTCCAGACCGAATAAAGACCACAATTACCATCACATCACTTTGATACATAATGTTGACACATGGTTTCCTAGCAGCTGTGGGATGTCCATCAGTGCCCTTACCATCAGAAGTTCAGTTCCATGTAAATGAAAAATTTGATTTGGAGATTTCTTCATTTCATCTCTCATCATCTAAGTGCAGCTGGGAGAAGCAAGAGTTCCATGGACTATTGTAACAACTACCAAAATCCGTTATTTACAAATCAGATACTCAAAGAACACATTCATCTGCTCCTAGAAGAGAAAGCTAGGTGGGTACGAATTACAAGAGGAGAAAACTGATTTACAGATGAATCTAATTCGATGAAATTAGGATTTCATCGAAATGTGTAAAAGTCCTGCCCAGTGCCACGAGACTCAGCACACATTATAGGAGGTACAAGTCAAAATCAATTACAAATTTGACTTTGCTGCACAGTAAATAGAGACATGTTGCCCTGCTATATTTAAAGCTCTGGTGACATTTCTATTACAAATATAAGCATCATTTTCCAGGGATTTATTGCTCAGCCATAACAATTTTTAGACAGGATCATTTATGAAATTCTAGGACTTGGCTCCCAAACCAGATATTTTTATTTACTTCTTTTAAATTAATAAACAGAGCTTAAATGTTCTGGATGAATGAAAACAAATTCATAGTGATAATTGTGAAAGTTTCCTTTATTAAATAAAGTTTAGCCATTTCACAGAAGCATTAGAGAGTGTAGTTAATTTCTTGGTAATATATTTTCATTTGCCCTTTATCCATAACAGCATGATGATGTTTCTGTGGCAGAGATGGAACCTAGGATTGATGACACCCCAAACATTTTAATCCTCCATATGCTAATTAGTTACTCAAATTAGAGAAAAATTTCCTTCTATCTTACGATAGCATTAAAACACAAAATAAATGAAGACAAACTTTCTAGACTATGTGGGAATTTAACTCTGGCATTATTTTGAATAATCTTTCAAACATGTCAAATCCCTGAATAGAATCCTCAGTAGTGACTGTTGCCTTCCAGATAAAGTCGTCATTTTTAGGGTGCTCCAAACTCTGTTCCCAGCTTCCTTTCCTCCTGCAGATTTCCCTGCTTCTTTTCATGACTCCTTCTCTACAGCTAAGCTAACTCCCAGCAGCTTCTCAGGCACATCTGACTTACCTGCACCACTCATTGGTTTCAGATCTTTCCCATTCTCCCAGTGCGACTGCCACCACCTCCAAAAATGTTTTCCCGATCCTCCTTACATCAGTAACTTTTATCCATGAACATCGAAAATATTTGTTTTTTACAGTAGCTATTTATGTATGTATTATCTGTGTCCTATATACCAAAGAGGTGTTCAGTGAAGGCTTGTCGATCACATAAATGAATGAATGCCTGCTACTGAAGACATCTCTTTTTGAACTTATTCTTTCCTTTAGGGTCAGGTGGTAGGTAACAGTATGACATAGAAATATGTTAAGGTAGCTATGTAATATATATATTCATACTATATCCCAAATCTTAGCCCATCCCAAAGTAAATAACATTTTGAAAAAAAAGTATAATGGAAGCAAATTTGATTTGCTTTCCTAGGTCAGATCTTCTTATTCATCAAGGCTAGAAATACTAACCTGGCCCTTTCCATGTGATGTATCTGAAATGTCATCCTTATCTGCCCTGTGTCCTTACCGCCTCAAGTCAGGCCTGCACCATATCCTGACAGCAAAATATTTGCCTAACAGTCTCTTTGATTCCAACTTGAACCATCTTTCATGGGCTGTCAGAATGAACTTCCTAATATGCAGATGAGGGTATCCCAGTCCCCTGCTTAGAAATCTTTGATGACTCAGAGTGAACTTCTGATGGTCCCCAGGTAAAGTGCACATCCCTTCCGCTGTCATCCGGGCTTGCAGTCGCCCTGCTCCGTTCCCCTCGCTTCCCACGTGTGCCCTGTGTTCTGCCTCGTGACAAACTTTGCCTCACCTGGAAAATGCCATTGTACCTCCCTTCTATGCGCAGGAGCGCCCTGCCTCCCGTTTTGCGTATCGAATCCTTTCCGTTGTCCCAGGTGCGGCTGCGGAGCACCATCCTCCGCTGTGTCTCCTCTGATCCTTTCATTCAAAACGTACTGCATTTCTTGTATACCTCTTTGCTACACCTCTGTTTCACTGCACCGAGCCTTATGGTGAGGACTTGCATTTTCCACTCTACCAGGTTACATGAATACTTGTTGAAAGCAGAAACCATGTCACCATCATGTTTGGATCTCCTTGCATCAATAATGTCTTTTTTTTTTTTAAGATTTTATTTATTTATTTGAGAGATAGAGAGCATGAGAGAGAGAGAGAGAGAGCACGCACAAGCAGGGGGAAGGGGCAGAGGGAGAGGGAGAAGCAGGCCCTTCACTAAGCAGGGAGCCAGATGTGGGACTTGATCCCCCGACCCCAGGATCATGACCTGAGCCGAAGACAGACGCTTAACCGACTGAGCCACCCAGGCGCTCCAATAGTGTTTTCTCAGGTGGCTTTTCACACAGTACTTCATTGCCTTGTGATGAATTCACTCACACCTTTTAGGTGTATCATATACTTTAATGAGAATTGTATTCCTAGGCTGAAGAAATAGCTTCAGAAAATTCTGATTAACAATCGTAAGTTAATAATGTGTTTAAGTGAGGAAGATGGAATGGATTTGAGTGAATTACCTCTGTGTCAGTTCTTTCCTGCATAAAATCAAATGATTAATGAGGGGAAAAAAGTTTGATATTTAGCCTCTAAGTTCTTTTTTTGGAATATAGTGCAGTTTGGGATCGAATGGTCTCTGTATGGGTAAGTATAATAATACCTTTAGTGTTGGTACTTTTATTTAAGTTTGGAAACTCAGGTGGAGTATAATACCTATGGAGTAAGTGATGACCTCATTCTCCATGGCAATAATCTACCTTTCAGAAAAGGTCAAACAAGCTCCTTTATTTATTTATTTTTATTAACCTTTTTATTTTGAAACAGGCTCCTTTTGTAGAGAACAAAAGTAGGCTTGAATTTAACTTTGCTGGTTGTCTGGACTGTAAAAATGAAAGTATAAGCCAAGCCACCAAATGAAAAGAAACAGGGGGTCTCTTTCATTTGGAAGAGAAATTGTAAAACACTGCTCACACCAGGCATTTATTCATTTTTATATTTAATGCATTTTAAGAGTTGCTATTGCAACTATAATATTTTAAATGCTTAATTTTGTCTGTGCGTGTGTGTGTGTGTGTGTGTGTGTGTGTGTGACTAAGGCTAAGATTCTAAATGTAGGATGGATAGCTCATTGTCAAGATGCAAAAGCACAAGCACTTTTATGTATAAAGTCCTGTTCTATCGGTAAAGTTTTAGAATTCCCTAAGGAGATATTCTAGCACATGCCTAATGTCAGATTTCTACAAAGGACAAGTGAACATTCTTTAGATGGGATGGAACTCTCCGATGACATTGGCGGTGAGGTTGGGAGATTATTTTAGCTGGATCATCCTGGAAATTCTGCATTATGGCACTGGGTTATATGAAGCTGTGCTCAATTTATCTTAGATAGGAATACAATACCTAGAGAATGAAAATAACTTCTCTAGACAGGGGCCAATCTGGACCAAGAGTTGTAATTTTCTCAATGCCCAATTTTTATGACAAATCATTCTTCTCACCATTATAAATTTGGGGGTTTTCCTCCTTTGTAAACACTGTGATCTATCCCTTTAATTGATTTTATTCCCTTTTGAGCTTGGCAGCAAGTTGGAGGTAAGCACAGCTGCCTGACTGCTGAGCATGCTTCCAGATGCTTTCAGATTGAGACAGAAGCTCTTTTATCCTGTAAACTCCAGCTGAATCAGGAGGCCAGAGGTCAGGACTACCTGTACACATTTTCTTTAACATCTCCAGCCAGCTTTGCTGACAGAATTGTATGGCTCCACATGTCCTAATTCAAGAGAGACTTATTTATCCAGGGATTACTGGTGAATTACAGCATGTTGGAAGTATCACAAAGCTCTGTAAATGAGTCAACTTGACTTAATTGCAAAGAAGATATTACTTTGCATATTCTTTATGACAGTGTTGTCCAGCAGAACTTTCTGTAATGACAGAGACGTCCCCGTTTTGGTGCTGTTCAATATGGTAGCCTTTATTTATTTATTTATATAGATTTTATTTATTTGACAGAGAGAGATACAGCAAGAGAGGGAACACAAGCAGGGGGAGTGGGAGAGGGAGAAGCAGGCTCTCTGCCGAGCAGGGAACCCGATGTGGGGCTCGATGCGGGGCTTGATGCGGAGCTCGATCCCAGGACCCTAGGATCATGACCCGAGCCAAAGGCAGACACTTAACAACTGAGCCACCTAGGCGCCCCTATGGTAGCCATTATTAACATGTGACTACTGAGCACTTGAAATGTGCCTAGTGTGACTGAAGAACTGAATTTTAAATTTTATTTAATTTAAATTTAAATAGGGACATGTGATTAGTGGCTACCATACTGGACAGAGCAGCTCTATAAGAAATATGTGCCTGAAATGTTACAGGGACAAAAGTTTTATAAATGGTTGATAGTTATTAGAAAAAACTAATCTTTCTCATATTACTAACTGACATGTATCCTCATTGATAAATCAATGTAATGGGATGAGTAATAACGATCCATGTGATAATATGGCTGAATTATTCATTGAAAATATAGTGCTACAGTCAAATAATGAACCTGTTTGCCACATTTCTATTATTTTAGAGAGTCAGAGCATGTTTTAGAGAACAAAAGGATCCGGAGGCAGAGGACTTAGATTTGAATTTGGCTCTACCATTTAGATTTAAATTTGGCTCTAACCTTGGGCAATTAAAAATATTTATTTAAGTTCTTTCTTTTTTTTTATTGCCAGCTTGCTTTTCATTTTCTCTTCCTCTCTTTATCAGTTAGCTATTACCTCATTAATGCTGCATAAAAACCACTCCAAAATTCAGTGGCTAAATATAACAGTTGTTACTTCTTGTTCATGCACCTGTGTTTCGCCAAACTGCATATATTCAGTAGATCAAGGCTAGGCTCAACTGGTGTTGGCATGAAGCTGCAGGTTAGTCCAGGTCTGCTGCATGTGTCTGTCATGCTCCTGGTCCCCGGGGGCTGGCTTGAGCATGTTACTCTCATGGTGATGGTAGAAGTGCAGAAGACAAGCCAAATTGCACCATCTCTTGATAATTTCAGGTCTGCTGAGATCTCATTGGGTAAATAAAATCACATGACAAAGCCTGGCATCGGTGGAGCATGGTATTACACTCCTCCCGTAGAGGTGCAAGGAGAGAGTGCATATTTGCCAAACAGTCATCTAATTGCTTGGCCACGCTCTCTAAAACCCCATCTTCCCAATTAACTGGCATCTACCACTTGATAAGCTCAGTGTTCACTTGTAAAATAAGAATAATAGTAATAATTCCTGCTTCACAGGACTATTTTAGGAGTGCTTAAAATCTTAGACAAAAAGCTGTTTAAAAACTAAACTATAGCAAGTAAAAAAATAATCATAAATATTTTAGGGAATATTGTCCCCTATCAAAGTTGTCACTTTATAAACAGAACAAACTTTAAAAAGTACATTTCTTTATCCTACTCTGGATAATTAAACTTAAACTTATAATCTTCCATACCCAATCAAATAACTTACTCCTGGCATTAAAGGAAAATGTCAGTTACCTGCTAGAGTGAATATTGTTATTGACCCTTCAGTATTCATTCTATACCTCCTAAGTAAGAGGTAGCAGTGTGGTTAGAAAAGCCGACTCCTGCTTAAAGAATGGAACAGGTTGGTCTAAGGATAATCCCATCCTTTTTGTTAGTCCTTTGTTTGGAAATGAATGTGTAATGTGGTTTTATCCAATGAGACCCAGCTAGAGGTTACTGGAGACTTCTAAGGATGTTCTTCTACTCTTGAAAGAGTTGTGGGAAACCATTCTTTCTCCCTCTAAATGTGAGTGAAGAAGTAATTTGTCTTTGTTGCTGTTAGTAGGTATCCTGCAATTCTGGGTCAGAGAAAGCCTGGGCTGAGAGAATCACAGAGAAATAAAACTGCAGTCCTGATAGGACCTTGCCCAAAGCATACTCTACCTGTGAACTTTGAATTATGTGATTTATTAATTGTGCTAATCATTTAAGCCTCTTTGAGTCAGCATTGTTCTTAGTTCTCTTTTAATTATTCATGCTACTTCATTACTTCCTTCCCCATTCATTCATTCATTCATTCCTTTGTTCATCTAATGTGATCACAGCAAAGTCAGTGGAGTGCATAGATCATTCCAGATATTAGGAAAGATGCAAAACAAATTTAAGAAGCAAATTTTTAGCAATTTTAGCTAAGTGAATTTATGCTTTAACAAAATTCTCTATTTCAAACACTTGGCAGCCAAAGATGGAATTTTTTTTAAAAAGAAGGCAAAACCAAAATGATATAGGTAGGTACAAAAATGAGTAAAGATATCTGTGGATCACAAATGAAACAGGAACATAAAGTGTGAGCAGGGACGGAGGTGCAGACCTGCCAGATTCCATCTCTGGAAACAGGCCGTGGCCCCCTGGGGCCCTACTGCATCAAGACAGAGGGCTGGTCAAGCCAAGCTTGAAGCTGGGAACTGAGGTATGCCCACTACCTTCTGAAAGATTGAAAAAAGTTACTGCTGACTCACTGCCTGAAGTCATAGCTTTATGGGACTCTGTGGGCCCAGGCAGACAAGCAGACAAAAAAACACTGCCTCAATGCAAAGAACTGAGCCAACCCATCTGATGATTAGATTTGTGCTATCTCCGAAGTCATGATGGAGCATGAGAAAGGATACACTTTTCTATCACCTGGATGTTGATTAGGTGTCCGTCTCAACAATAGACTGGGAAGGGAGAACCCAGGAAGATAGATAAAAAGAGAATAGGAGATACAACAGAGGGAGATTAGAAAAACTCTGCATTAAAAATAAATATCCAAAACAAGAGAAGAAATCTAATGCTAAACAAAATAATCAATAAAATTACCAAACAGAAGAGGAATTAATTTAACACTACAGTCAGAAAAAAGACTACAATGAGAATGTTTAGAATGTTTAAAGAGATAAATAAAAAGATTATATTCATTAAAAAGAAAAAGATTATGAAACAAAAGCAGGCAGAATTGAAACCAGGATAGAAGATATAAAAAATAGGAATCTTAAAAATAAAAAATTTAGCTATTTTAAATAAAAGTAAGGATCAATAAATGTAGTAACATCTATAAATGGGCAGTTGGTATTTTAGATAATAATACTAAGTAATAGCCCATGACTCAGCACCAAAGCTTTAAGAAATAGATGGTACCATGTCTTGGGAAAAAATATTAAAAGGAGAGTAAAAGGAAGAAATATAGATTAGTCATAGTTGCACACATCCTAAATAAAATAATATCAAATTATATCTACTAGTGTATTTTTTTAAAGACATAAACAAATAGAATTTACTTTAGGAATGTAAAACTAATATAACATCAGAAAATAAACTAATGTCATTTTCATTTGCTGATGAACAGAGAAAAAGGACGTGATTATCTTAATAGATGAAAACAAAAGTGGTAAAACTCTATATTTAAAAAACAAGATCAAAGTACAAAACTCAGAGCAAGTTAGAAATAAAAGGAAAATTTCCAGACCTGAAGAGTGAATCATGAAAACCTTTGAGCAAACATCATATATCTGTGAAGCAGTAATCAGAAGCCTTCCATTAAGATGAGGAAAAAGACAACAATGGATGCCCACTATCAATACTCTTCAGTACTCTTTACTGGCAGTCCTCGGCAGTACACTAAGACAAGAAAAAGAAATATAAATACGTATAAATATACACACTGGAAAGGAAGAGACAGATCTGTTCTTATTTTAGGTAATACAATTGTTCTACATAGAAAAATCAAGAAACTCTATAGACAAATCATTAGAACTAACAGGAGATTTTAGAAAGGTTGCTGGATAAAACATCAATATACAAAAACTGCGTAGTGTTTCTCTCCACATGAAGTAAATAATTAAAATGTTCCAAATAGCAACAAATACTCTAAAGTACCTAGAAATATATTTAACTAAAAACGAGCAAGATCTGTGTGGAGAATCTTACAAGAATCTTGAAAGACAAGCAAGAATGCCCCAGTAGAAAGATAAACCAAGATCCTGGATGAGAAAAATTAAGATCGTAAAGATATTAATCCTTATCTCCACAATTGATCTATGAATTCAATGCTATTTCTTTTTTTAAAATATTTATTTGAGAGCGAGAGAATGAGCGGTGGGGAGGGACAGAGGGAGAGAAAGGGAGAAGCAGACTCCCTGCTGAGCAGAGAGCCCGATGCGGGGCTCGATCCCAGGACCCTGAGACCATGACCTGAGCCGAAGGCAGAGGCTTAAACCCACTGAGCCACCCACGCGCCCCTCAATGCTATTTCAATAAAAAAATCTCAACACATAATTCTAAAACTACCAAGACAGAAAGAACCAAGAAAAATTAGTGTAATTCCAAAGAGTAATACAATAGTAGAACTAGCTCTATTAGTTTAATAAATATGACTATACACCTTGGTTTACCATGACGTTAGATGCTTAAAGAAAGCAATGCTGAAAAATAAATTCCAGGTTGATTAAATACCCAAATGTCAAGGAAAACTAATACTTTCAGAAAAAAAAAAAAAGGAATATATCTTTGTGAGGACAGACATCTTCCTTAAACAAGATGCAAAAAGCACAAATCACAAAGGAAAAGATTTATAACAATATTAAAAGTGTCAAATTATCGTGAATTAAAGAAACCCCCCAAAGTTAAGAACAACAACAAATAAAACAACAAACACTGGGAGAAGATATTTGCAACTCAATAACTAACAATTATTATCCAAGATACATAATGAAGTCCTAAAAATCATTAAAAAGAAATAATCTAATATAAAAATAGGCAAAGGATATGAAAAATCAATTCACAGAGTAAGTGACCCAAAAAGTCAACGTGTACATGAAAACATGCTAATCTCACCAGGAATTATTGGTATGCCAATTAAAACCAATCAGATAAGTAAGAAACAATTTGGCAAGTAACTGAAGTGACAGGAATTTTCAGGAGTTATCAAAACCATTTTTGAGAGAAATTTGTCAGTATCTAGTCAAGTTGAAGGGAATTTTTACATATGTATATCACAGAAACCCTCATACTTTTGTACAGAGAAATATATACAAGAATGTCAGTGCAACACTCTATGTCACTGTGGTTTGCCACAGAGAGAATGGGTGTTGAAATTTGATGTATTTATACAAAAGGAAGCTTTATGGCTCTTAAAATGAATGTGCTAGAGTACCATGCATTTAATAATTAAATTTCAAGAACGTTTTAAACAACCAAAGAAACGAGTGTAGAATAATATGTACAGTATGATATCATTTACATAAAGTTTGACATCATGAAATGTTTTTTATATATATATATATATATATATTTAAAGATTTTATTTATTTAAGAGAGAGAGCAAGCGAGCATGGGGGTGGCGGGAGAAGGAGAATCAGATTCCTCGCTGAGCAGGGGGCCCGATGTGGGACTCAATCCCAGGACCCTGGGATCATGACCTGAACCAAAGGCAGACGCTTGACCATCTGAGCCACCCCAGCACCCCAAGAAGTGTTACATATTGTTATTGAACAATTATGTGATTAACACTAGATGGGGGATATTCAAGTTATTTGGATTCAAATTAGTGGTCACCTTTGGGGAAGGAAATAGGAAAGCGGGATAGAGAAACAATAATTAGGCAGGCTTCAATATTTTAAAGATTATTTACATTACTTACTGAAAAGGTCAGAAACAAGTGTACAAAGTGTTCAGATTTGACAAAGCTTATGGAGGGAAGGGACACACGGGAGTTCCATGTTCTCTGTTACTTATTTCTGATATATTTCATGGAGAAGATGAAGGAGAGGGGTAAGATTTTCAGGATGGAGTGATGAATATGGATTTGTGGATAAAGAAAATACTGGAGTTCAAATAGTATTACAGACAACGAGGCTTCTAAGAGAGCCGTTGCTCGACTTCATGAGGTGTGTTTTTCCATGTCTCCCTGTCCATCACCTTCATCCACTTGCAGCTCAATATACACTTCTGGATTCAGACAAGTGGGCAAGGAGAAAACCAGTATTTCCAGGCACACTCTTTTTAGTGGGCAAGTGTGTGTGACTGGAATTCACTTGACAAGATTACAGAAACAAAAGATGTTTTCAGATAGTAATTGTCTGGGGCTTTAGGAGGTCATGGAGTTCTGGATTCAGTTGGTCCACAGAGGTAGTTAATAGGGTTGGGGAATTACATACATACATGTATATAAATATATACACACATATATATATATTTCCAACAGGTGAATAGAAATTGAACAGTTGCCCAAACTACGACTACCAAGACATCATGAAAAGAAATGTTTATATACATATATATGTGTGTGTGTGTGTGTGTATATATATATTTATTTATTTATTTATTTATTTAAAGATTTTATTTATTTGAGAATGAGAGAGCAAGCGAGCATGGGGGTGGGGGGAGAAGGAGAATCAGACTCCTCGCTGAGCAGGGGGCCCGATGTGGGACTCAATCCTAGGACCCTGGGATCATGACCTGAACCGACGGCAGATGTTTAACCGTCTGAGCCACCCGTGTTTCCTTTTTTACCTTTGCATAGAATATATCAGTGACGTGGTTTTACCAGCTACCTCTCAATGTGAAGGGGCTTTCAATGGGCTCTTAGAACAGATGGGAATGTTTGAGCATCTTAAGGAAAAATGATAGAATAGTCCAGAAGTTCTGTGGGAAAATGGGAGATAGGGATTTGGATCTGTGTCCCTGAAAAAAGAGATGCAGAGAGTGTTCACGATTTACTCGGACCCGTTGGGTCAGATATGGCAGAGCCTGGTTAAGCCTGGTTGTCCTCATGGGTCTGTTCAAGTGTTCTTCCCACTGGTGACCATCCTCTGTCCCGTACTACCCACAGGGTTAGGTCAGGCTCTAGTTCAAGTGTTTTGAGGCAAGCTGAGCCAACTCTGGATGCCTAGGCCGTGTGTTGTGGTAGCAAGAACACTGGACTTGAAGTCATCTATCTGTTTTGAGTGCTGGAGAGTCTCCTTACTGGCTTCTAGCATTGTCTTCTTCTTCCATAGAATAGAGTTGCACTGAAAAACAGCTGCCCAGGCGGGGATTATTTCTTGGCCCCATCCTCTCTTGTCCAGGTGTGGTTCATGTCACTTGTTCTAGCTATAGAATGACAGCGGAAGTTATATATATCATTTCTGAGCCAAGGAGCTTCAACGCATGAATGCTTATTCCACTCCCTCTTTCCCCATCTGCTTTCTGGATGCAGAAGATTTGAAGTCTAGAGGAAGGTGAAGTCCCAGATGCAAAAAGCGTGGATCACTGAATCACTCCGTGGATGACTCTCCACCAATCAGGAACACGTGTATGGGACTGTAAGATAACAAAAAAAATAAGATCTATTGTAATAAGTTGCTGAAATTTTAGTATTTGTTTGTTGCAGCTGCTAGCATTACCCTAACTAGTGCAAGTTTTATGACTTTTAATGTGTCATTCATTTTCCTGTGCATCAGTTTCCTTATCTGAAAAGGGAATAATAGTCCCTAGATTCATACAGGATTATTGTAGGTCTCCAATGAGATGTAAGAATAGGTGCTTTATAAACTGTAAGATGGCATTATTACTATCTCTGAGGCAAATTGAGGGCAGCCACTTAGAGCTCCATAATTTAAATATCCTCCTAGCAATTATAGGGAGCAGAATAGGAATCATTCTGCAGCTGCCGACAAAATAGAATCAACTTTAGCATTTAACCACTTCACTATTTCGCTGTAATTCCTTAAGCTTCATGCTCACTTTCCATTAGTGACACCTTTTCGATCACTAAATCAATCAGTCAATCAATAAAACAAGCAAATAATCTATAGTTATTTAGTACCTGCTATGTGCAGGGTATGCAGTTAAGCTGTTCCTGATTTTTATGCATTTAGTTACAGTGATTAATATTGACCTTGATGTCTGTTTCCTCATTTATGGAGACAAGGATGAAAGGCATACAAAAATAAAATAAAATTAGCCATAATCCCACTTCAGTGATAATCACACATAGGTGAGTATTTTTCAAGCCTTTTGTTGTCTATACATATGTAAATTTTTAATGTAATAATGGAGACCATAGTCCACATACAGCTTTTAAATATGCCTTTTCCACTCAAAATATCATGGACTTTTTTTGCAAGTCAATAAATACATAACTACATAGTCATTTTAGGATTTTACTATTTGGATATTTAATGGTTTATTCAACCAACTCTCTACTGATAAACACTTAAGTCACTTATTTTTCGATATTACAAATGACACTGCGACATTAGTTTTTGTACAATGTACAGATCTTTGGCATATTTGTTTAACCTCCAGGAGAAAAAATTCCTAACACTTGCATTTTTGCATCCAAATACATGCATGTTTTTAAGATTTTTTTATTCAAGTGCCCAATTACTCCAGAAACGGTTTTACGTTTCTATTTTTCAATAAGGCTAAGTATTTACATTCTATTTAAAATTCCCTCTATATGAAAAAGTGAAAAGGCAATTAGCATAGGGTGCTAACCCTATGCAGTGTTATTTGTTTTGGCCTTTACAACTTAGAGCATATCCCGATATTTTCTCACTTCCCTCTTCAATGCTCTTTCTTCTGAGCCCCTGTGCTGCTCCCTCTTTGCTGATAGACATCTGTATGTCCTGTGCCCCCAGACTCTACTCTGTACTCCACACAAAATTGCTCTTTGCCTCTTATTCCCCCATTGAAGCTGTAATGCTCATAGTGAAGGTTTAGCTCATGTAATATTTAGTGGGGGGGCATTCTTTTAGGTAATTCACACTAAATGAATGTCATTTTAAGCAGCTTCATGGGTTAGCTCTCCCAGCAGGCTTTACCTAATGGATCATTTTGATGAAAAACTTCTCTCAGTTCCAGATTCCAAGTTCTAGCTACAAAACAAGGCCTTACTTGTAAGTATTTTGGAATTTATATTCATGCCATTGATTGTCTTCCAAACGACCAATAAAAAAATAGTAGCAGTTCCTTTCTGAGTGGCTAATTATTGTGTTTTATAGGCTAGAACAGGCCTAATCAATAAATAATGCATTAATCACTTGAAACAATTTTCATGATGTGGAGGTTATTATCAAGATGGTCATTTTTAATTAATATTGACCTCCCATTGCATATGCGATAGTTATTTCTTTTCTGATGAAACGAAGAAAATGGGATCTATCACTCATGAATTTTGTAATTCAAATGAAACAACACAGATAATAATGCAGAAAATGGTATAGGAAATAAGTATATTCACAATATACATGAAACATCTCAACTGTCATATTTCTGTCATATTTCTTGGTATGAAAATGCACCAAGTAAAAATGAGTAAAAGGTAAAAATGATTTAGATTTCTTTGCATTTGTTTTCATCAGTCTCTAGGTAAATACAATTAAATAAGAATATTAGAGGGGATTGTGGTCTTATTTATATTCTGAACATAAATATAATCCTTAATAAGATGTGGGCATTTGTCAGACAAACTTATGACTTGGCAGAAACATTTAAACAGCTCTGTTTGTCCCCCCCCCCACTGCCCTTTATTGATATATAGTTGACATGTAACCTTATGTAAGTTTAAGGTGTACAAGGTAATGATTTGATACATATTTTAAAATTATTACTACAGTAAGATTAGTTAACACCTCTGTTACTTCACATAATTACTCTGGGTGTCTATGTGTGCACCCATGGTGAGAACATTTAAGGTCTCTTCTCGTAGCAACTTTCAATACTGTAGTGTACATTAGATCTCCAGAACTTACTCATCTTGTAACTGGAAGTTTGTACCGTTTGATCAACATCTCCCATTTCCCTCACCCCACATTCCATGGCAGCCACCAATCTACTTTTTGTTTCTATGAGTTCCGCTTTTTAAGATTCCACGTGTAAGTGAGATTATACAATAGGTGTCTTTTTCTGGCTGACTTACTAGCAAAATGCCCTCAAGTTTCATCCATGTTGTTCCAGATGGCAGGATTTGCTTCTTTTTTATGGCTGAATAATAGTCCACTTTATATACATGTACACACACACACACACACACACACACTCTGCATTTTCTATATCCATTCATCCATTGAAGGATGCTTAGGTTGTTTCTTTGGTTCTATGTCTTTGCTATTGTGAATAATGCTGCAGTGAACTTCAGGGCACAGATATCTCTTTGAGATAGTGATTTCATGTCCCTCATATGAATACCCAGAACTGGGTTTGCTGGGCCATGTGACAGTTCTATTTTTAATTTATCCTCTATACTGTTTTTCATAGTGGCTGCACCACTTTGCATTCCCACCCACATGGCACAAGAGACCCCTTTTCTCCACATCCTCACCAGCACTTGCTATCTCTTGTCATTTTGATAATAGCCATTATAACAGATGTGAAGTGGTATCTCACTGTGGTTTTTATTTGTATTTCCCTGGTGATTTGTTTAGTGATGTTGAGCACCTTTTCATGTACCCGTTGACCATTTGTGTATCTTCTTTGGAAAAATGTCTATTCAGCTCCTTTGCCCATTTTCTTAAGTGATTATTTGTCTCTTGGGTTTTGTTTTTTGTTGTTCTTGTTGTTGTTGTTTGTTTTTGCTCTTCAGTTGTATCTGTTACTCATGTATTTGGGATATTACCCCTTTATCAGATGTGTGGTTCTCCCATTTCATAGGTTGTCTTTTATTTTGTCGAATGTTTCTTTTGCTCTACAGAAGCTCTTTAGTTTGATTTAGCTCTTTATTTGTTGATTTTTGCTTTTGTTGCTTGTGCTTTTGGTGTCATATACAATAATCACTGCCAAGACCTACGTTAAGAAGCTTTTTCTCTGTGTTTTCTTCCAACAGTTTCATGGTTTTAGGTCTCACATATATGTCTTTGGTCGATTTGGAGTTAATTTTTACGAGTAATATAAGATAGGGTTCCAATTTCATTCTTTTGTATATGAACATCCGGTTTCCCCAACACCAATTAATGAAGAGACTATCTTTTTCCCGTTGAATGTTCTTGACTTTCTTGTCACATATTAGCTGCCTGTATATGCATGGGTTTATTTCTGCACTCTTGATTTTGTTCCATTGGTCTATGTGTTTATTTTTATGCCAATAGAATACCATTTTGATTACCATAGCTTTGTAACATAGGTTGAAATCAGAAAGTGTGATATCTCAAGATTGCTTTGGCTATTTGAGGTCTTTTGCGGTTTCATGTGATATATATATACATATTTTTATTTCTGTGATAAATTCCATTGGAATTTTGACAGGTATTAAATTGGATCTCTACAGTAGTATAGACATTTTAACAATTTTAATTCTTCTGATCCATAAGCAGGGTATCTTTCCACCTATTTGTGTCTTTCTTTCATTTCTTTCAGCAATGTCTTTAAACAGTTATGTTCTTAATTATCAAGGAATCCTTCAGGGGACTTAACCGGTTTGCAATAGTTGTACACCTCCTACAGGAAATTTATGACTAAAAATTACTACTAATTTATGGTTTTTAGTTATGTGAGTTCTGCTATGTCTAGCTGGGTGAGAGATAATTGGAGTTTGGGGTATTAAAATATAATTCTGTTGACTCCTTATGGTAATGCAGATAATCAGAGGAGCATACATGGATTTCATATATGTGATAAGAGATTTTATACTATGTAGGATATTAGTATCACCAATACTATATTTTATGGAAAAAGCAAGTTAGAGATTATGGTAGCAGCCATCAAATACTAATACAGATTTTGGTAACTACCTGGAAGTGGGGTGCTGACCTATTAAGTACCTAAAAATGTGGAAGTGACTTCAAATTGGGTGATGGGCAAAGGCTGGGTGAATTTTGAGAAGAATGATAGAAAAAGCCTACATTGCACTGAATGGACTGTTAGTAGAAATATGGATGTCGATGACTCTGCTATTGAGGACTCCGAAGAAAGTGAGAAGTATGGTAGAGAAAACATCTATCACCTTAGAGAAGAGAATACCCAATTGTCATGAACAGACAGCTAGTAGAATCATGGACATTAAAGGCACTGCTGGTGAGGGCTCAGAAGGAAATGAGGAACATATTATTAGAGATTGGAGGAAAGGAAATTTTTATTATACAGTAGTAGAAAGCTTAGGAAAATGTGGCCCGCAGTTATGTGGAAAGCAGAACTTGTAAATGATTAACTGGCTGAGAAGATTTCCAAGCAAAGTGTTGAAGGTGCAGTCTGGTTTCTCTTGTTGCTGAGAATAAGATGTGGCTCTGAAAGAGATAAACAGAGGGAAGACTGATAAACAAGAAGGAACCATGCCTTGATGACTTGAGAAACGTTCAGCCTATCCAGATTGCAAAAGATGCTAATAGGAAACTGTGCCTTGGAGAAGAAAGCGAGGTGTGAATGGAAAACCTTTGGCTAAAATCTCAGAAAGATTAAAAGGTCAGAGTATTCATTCACACAAAAGGCTCTTTGAAAAGATTAAGTACGTGACTCTGACACCCCCTCAACCAGCTCAACGGAAACCAAAATAGAGCTGGGATTATCCAGGACAGACCTGTGGAGAAGCTTCTGTGTATGAGTGACATACGCAGGAGACCACAAAGTTCTTGATAATTTTATATCACCAGAAACACTGTCAGTGTGTACTGAGAGGGGCAGAGAGAATATAAAATGAAAGAAGGCTATTGAATCCCTAAAATTCTACAGGCAGGAAGCGGGTTGATAAAACTATTCGGCTACGGATGTGTGCTACCTTTCGTGAAAACTCAAGCCTTCCACCTGGTCTCCCTACCTCAGTCAGATTAATTTTGATCACTTGGGATATGACACTCGTCAGCTTAAAATTGAAAATGGATACCCTCAGCCTGGAGAATAATGCCTCAGCCTAGCACCCGAGGTACTATACAATCTAGCCGCAGCTTGCATAAACAGCTTCTGGTTCAGAAAAAATAGTTTTCGAAATTCTTCCATGAATATTGCTTATCACAGCTTCCAGACATATTCTCATGCCATTTACCACACTGGGAATAAACTTCCCAATCCTCTGTTTCTCCTCTCTAAGTCCACACCCAATAAATCCTTTCTTGAGATAGTAATAGCTCTTTTTGAAATTTTAACATTCTTGTCACTCTAAGGAGATTAACTCCCTGAGGCTGTGTATAATATCTGAACTTATTTTTAAATAGTACTTGATTGAGGTGTAATTTATATACAGTAAAATGTTTAATGCATCTCAGTAATTTTTCACGTATAACCGTCTCCCAGATGAAGATAAAGAACATTCCAGTCAGCCCCAAAATTTCCTTGTGACTTGACAGGCAACCATTATTTTGATTTCTATCCTGTACAGTTGGTCTGTTCTTAAATTTCATGGGAATAAAATCATACAATAATGATTAAGGATAAAATGTATTCTTTTGTGTCTGTCTTCTGCTTAATATCACATTTTTTAGATTCATCTGTGTTGATGAGTGTATCGGTAGCTCTTTCACTACCTTTATTAATAGCTTACTATTTAGTAACAAGGGAGAAAGAACTACTGATACATCCAATAACATGGAATGAGGGACTGACACAATCAATACCATAAGATGTCTATGGATATCCACTCTTCTGTTGATGGACATCTGTGATGTTTCTAGTTTGGGGCTATTATGACTAAAGAACATTCTTTTTCAAGCCTTTTCTGGACATAGGCATTTATCCATCTTGAGTACATTTCTAAGATGGGACGTATGTATATGTTTAACTTTAGTAACTGCCAAGCAGTTTTTCAAAGTGGTTGTACGTTTTACAATCTCACTGAGAATATATGAGAATTCCCATTGATCCATGTGCATACCAGCGCTTAGTCAGTGTCTGCTTCTTAGCATTTGAGTAGGTGTGTAGTAATATCTCTTTGTAGCTTTAATTGTCCATTCCTTGATTACTAGTGATTTGATCTGTCTTTTCATGTGTGTATTTATGGGCTATTCAGATGTCTTCTTTGGTGAAGTGACAGTTCAAGTATTTTGTTCATTAAAAAAATTGGTCATTTATATTTTTGGTATAAGTATCTTTTTAGTAACAGTTTATGGGAGTTCTTTATATATTATACTCTGAAAAGGAGTTCTTTGTGAAATATACCTATATATATATTTCTTCTAGTCTGTGGCTTGCCTTTACTAGTGTTTTCCAGTTTTTTTAACAGCTTACAACTGAAAAGAACTGTCATAGTATTTAACTTACTAAACAATTCGTAGCTATGCATTTTTTTTCATTACCTGATAAGATCCGTAGGAAGGAAGATCAACAGTGATTATTCTGGTAGAGGTTGGTCCTGTAGGTTTTATTCTCCCTAAAGTGTGCTTATGAAATTGTATTCTACATTTTTCTATCAGCCATTTATTTTCTAGATTATCTTAATTCTAGCAAATGATCATCATGAAAGTCTGTTGCCTCTTTGTTTTTGGTTGATTGGTTGTTTGAATCATTTGTGCATCACTCGGGCCTAATGAGGACAAGGTTATCTCCGCTGGGTCTGGGGCATTTCAGAAATCATGTTTTCAGAATTTTTTCTCCAAGTTTTAAAAATGGATGCTCGAAAATTGAGCAGGTTTTCCCTTCTAACATCTGAGGGTTTGAGAGACATAGTCTGGCGAGGGTGGCAGCAACCTTAGTGGCAGTAGCATGGGGTCCATTGGGAAGCCCTTAATTCTATGAATATCAAGTGGTTAAAAGATACACTAGTGACTTCTGAAATATAGTGATAATTTGCCTGGATGTTTGTTTTGTAGTTAACAGAAATAGCACGATCTCATTTCACATTAATAACCCCAGGGATGTTTGTACCTGTGACTGAGTGGAGATTAGAGCTGGGAATGTGACCCCCCATCAGGAAGAAAGGCAGTTATTTCAGACTATTGATGCTGCTACTGTGAACATCTGGTTTTCCTCTCTGGTTATATTGTTTTGGAGTCAGAGGACAATGACAACTACAGAAACAAGAGTCCTAAAAGGAGGAAGAGGAAGAGGAGGAGACTGTGGGAGAGAATGCAAGTGGCAAGTGCTAATGATAGCAAAAACTTATAAGGATGTTGAATGAATTAAGAGTTCGAATCTGTTAAAGTTATCCAGTTAATATTTTTGGTGATTTAGAAATCCATTCTCCATTGAACTTTCAATCACCCAATTATTAGACATGAATTTGGCCTAAGTTAAGTGGCTTGATAATTTTTACTAACTTAACAAATATTTGAGTGCTGGGCAACTATCATTGAGTATCCTGGAGATAGTGTGGTTCAAGAGACAGACATGTTTCTTCCCCTTGGAACTTGGTCTTTTGGGGAAGACAAGTAGCGTGAACCAGAATGAGTATTGGAAGGGGCATTCAAGAGCACCGTGGGAACTTGGGTACTTAGGTACCAATTTAGAAGGGGGGCTATAGGGAAGACCTACCTAAGGCAGACTCACTAAAAGGAATATGATTATAAATAGCACTTAGCCTGTTGAAGGTGGTATGGAGGCATGAGGGATAGGAGAGCAGGGTGAAGAAAGAATTAGTAAAGAGGGAATGGGGGACACTGAAAGTTCGACTTTCAATGTATTCTTATTAAGATTTGACTCAATGGTGTGTTTTGACATTCATGAAAACTATTACATATACAACCTGCATGAATATGACAAAGACCTTTCACTCAAAGTTCACAGTCCCTTAATATATACTGTTAAATTGATGCCTCCTCACAGAAACTTCCTATTGGGTTTTAAAGGGCCAGCCACCCTTGGGCCTCGCTCAGCACACCTCTCTCACCTGATCTTCTGTGCAGGCACTCTTGCTTACTGATTACTCTCGTGTCTGCGTTTTTTCCCTAATTGTCTGGATTCCATTAGATTTTCCAGGATAAAGAAACCTTAAGACAGATCCTTAAATTATCTTGGAAGTTTGTAAAAAGGAAAAATTGAAGAAGATGCCTACATTAATTCTAACTTTTTTCAGTGCCCTAGAGCTTCTTCCTCGCTTTACAGTTAAAAGAGAAATATAAAGTCACAGAAATCATATGAAGTAATTATTGCCATAGAGGACTTATTATATTGTTGCCCCTTAAACATATGCTGTATTTTATTTTAAATGGCATTATCATAATTAATTTCTTTTTTTTCTAGTCAATAAAACCAACTTTATCTTAAACCTATCTGCAGTATTTGTTCCTGAAATGTATCTCCATGTGTCTCCCTGCATTTAAAGCAAATCCATATAATATGCAAGAACCCATCCCCCTAGAGTGCCCTGGGTTCACCTTCATTTCTCTGCAGTGACAAATGACTTTCATCCTCCAAAGCACCTCATACTTTCTTTTTTTTTTTTAAGTAGCAGACTTGAAACCAGAGAACTTGTAAGGCTGAACAGAGAATGAGAAGACTCTATGAAGGAGGAGGGAGTAAAGGACAATGGTCAAGTAGTTATTTATTTTTTGAAAGACTATTGCACAGAGCCTTTGGATGCTCAAAAAAAGTTTATGTCTTCCTTTCCAAAACATAACAGATGTGTTAAAAAGAGGTTGGATATAAGAACCCAGAAATATATTACTGTGTATGGACATAGAGAAAACTTAGAGTAAAGGAGAGAGTATAATTGTCTCTTGCAATTTCTCTATTATTATGAATATATTTACTTTTTGAACATTTATTAGAGATTGCTTTGCTTTAACTAGCGATAAAAACAATATGCTATTAGATCCATTTAAAAAATCTATTTGTAAGAGGAGAACAGAAGTATTAGATAGCCCCCCCCCCCCAGTATTAGAATACACATTGCTTTATGAATTACTACACCTAATAAAAACTGACTTCTTGGTAATTCTTGGCCGGTAATTCTGGCCTTCTCCATTCCAGCTGCTGTTTAGTGTGGGCAGGTGAGGGTAACGTATTTTCAGGGCACTTTAGGTCGGTAACTACAATTTCTTGAGGTTACTGTACTTAAAAAGTATGTAAAGGTGAAGAAGGAGAGAGAAAAGGCAGGTCCTCTGGCAAAGAGAGGGGGACTGTGTGGAAGACTGTGGAAGAGGTCAGGGAAGGTTCTGTGGGCCTGGAGGGAGGCGTCTTGGGCCAGGAAACAGGAAGAGGGACCTGCAGGCATGATAGGAATGTTTGAAAAAGAGGAAGGAATCGTCTTCTCTGTTGCATAGTACAGAATGGGGACCTTGGTCAGACATTGATGCTGTTCTCCTGAAAGCATTTTTTATTCTAGCTATGAAGGCAAAACATGCTGTCATAGAAACACAGGGAGGGAAATTTGCTAAGAGTGGATCTCCAGTGTTCTCACCACACACATATGTACACTAACTAGATATGTTAATTATCTTGTGCTAATCATTTCACAATGTATACATATATCAAAACATCCTCTTGTACACCTTAAATAAATATAATTTTTATTTGTCAGTCATTCCTCAATAAAGCTGGAAGAAAAAAGAAAACAGAGAGCTATAGACTAATACAAAAGTATTCTTAGGAATATTCAAGTACGCGTAGGAGAAAGAACCTTTGTTCCAAAGAAACGAGTTATATAATTAATAACACAGCATATGCCCACTCTTCCTTTTTGCTCTGCCCTCTGAATGGGGATGAAATAAAGGTGCATCATGATAATATCTTTTCCCCAGACTCTGTCTAGTCCCAATCCTATTGAAAAAAATGAGGCAGCCTTCTACATTCATTATAGCAAATGGCCAATCAAGATTAGGAGGGTTTCTTGAGAAGCTTCAGGATCTCGGATTTGGGGTCTTTCAAGTCTTTATTCAGTTGCCTGATCATAGCCTTCCTTGAGGCATTCACCAAAGTTTAAAACAGAGCACAACAAACGTAACTGTTGTCTTCCAGATGAAATCCTCCTGCTGATTTTATGTATGTTCTCTTTCCATCCCGGAGCAAACCAAGAGGGTATTAAGAAGCCTATAAGGTCTTGTAAGAAACTATTTTCCATTTTGAAAAATGTTAAATTTTCCTTTGAGTGAATAAATGGTGCTGCAGTAGGGTTTGGTTTTGAATGGTCAGACTGGGAAATATTAATCTATTTCATCTTCTAACATCTTCAATGTCCTGAAGTTTTGACGTTTGAGGGAGGTGTGGAAAAAAATAATCCATTAAAGAATCTTTTGTTACCAGAGCTTTATTATATAAATGATCAGCAATATATAAATAATACCAATTATATATGTATATATATATATGATTACTTATGTACATGTGTATATAATACTGATTATATACGTATATATCCAGTGATATATGTATTACTGGTTGTATATATATTAACAATTGGGGATATTATTTTGTTAGAAAATGAACTAACTTTCATCTTTTTTTTTTTTAAAGCTCTAGCTAGCTTGAGTCTAAATCTTTAAGTGGCTTACATTGGGTGTCTACTGATAGACTTCATTTCATTGGGACTTCTCAGCAAATACTCATTCTTTGTTGCTTGAGAAGTTTTATAACTTGGTTTTCCTGTAATTCCTATAAAACCAGAGACAAAGCTCGGAAAGTTGGAGAATAAATTGAATCAATAGCCCAAATCTCTGGTGATATACTCCAAGGAATACTTTTTTCTTTTCTTTTTTTTTTTTTATTGGAAAGCATGAGTTTTCTAAAAACAGTTTCTGTGTCTGCATATGTATCTACGCATGTGACATATGGCACTTGTGAATATATAGGGTTACCTTCTTACCGTGGGTTACCAGTGGCAACATGTGCACTGAGCTAAATCCTTCTTGGAGTTTAATATTCTGTCTGTAAGTCATGTGCTGGAAGATCAGAACATAATAAAATGGACTAGTCTGGCATAGATAATATGATATTTTCAATGGTCATGTTATATGTATATATAATGCAGCTGGTGGAAAAAATAGCAAAAGGTCAAGAAAGCACCATATATATGTCAATTGAAAAAGGAAAAATAAATTAGTGGGCTTAGTGTCTCCCTGTGACCTACTTTCCATTGATTGTGCCTTTGGGGTTTCTCTCTATGACAAGCCACTGAACGAGGTGTTTCCAGGTTTCTGTAGATCGAAACACGGCAGATGGTAAAGAATAAAGGCTCTGAGTGAACAAGAATGGGCCTCTTCTCTGTAATGAAAATTTTTAATTTAGGGAAGGTACCCCACTAGGTTGATTGTTCCACTTATTACGGAAAATTTAGCCATTTTTCATTCTTGTGTTTGTGTGGAATATACGCGTTGTATACCCTCTTGGCCTGGGGAATAGAACCCTTCTGAGTGAAGTACAGGGCTAAGGACAGTATCATAGAAAAATAGAAATTATTTCTCCTGGCAATTTGTATGCACATAGCTATCCATTATTCATGAGCTGCCTCTTTAGTTTTGAATGATCAGTGTCTTTGCTGTTCTTTATTCTGCCTTCTGTTTCCACCATGTTGGCATTTCACTGCTCATTAATAATTGTGGGAAGAAAAGAGGGAATACATTAATTGATGATTGCATCAATCAATACATGACTTTCCACTGGTATAGAAGTCCTGGTGGCATTTTTTTAAAAGGTAGATACTGATGGCTAAACTACCAGTGTGAGCTGGGGAGTGAGTTTGTGATTATTCTTCCCCATCAGCAGGGAGTATGACGGTCCTCTGGCTTTCATGAGGCATAGTGGATACCCCAAATGAACATTTACAGGAAATAGAAATCCTCCGTCTTTGAAGCTCCTGTTTTGAAAAGAGACATGGCAATAATTTTAGTCGAGGAAAGACAGGATTGAGAGTTTTCAAATATGTGTTTTGGGTCGAGCTCCAGTGTCAGGTAACAGAGGTGGGTAATCGGGGGGTAGTGGCAGCATAGATTTAGACAAGAAACCGCCTCACCAAAATATTTGTCTTCAACTGTTCTCCCGTCATCCACAAAGTCTTCTCAGACAGACACAGAGGTCTGTCGTGTGGACAAATACAACTGTCAGTAGGCTCAGACTCCCTGCCTCCCTTGCCCATTTTAAATGGATGATTTGGGATAAACTGGCTAACCTGATTTAGGAACATTCACACATACTCTTTGAGGGCCAAGTGCTTTTGCCCTTGCAAAAGAGCAAGAATCCATACAAAGCCTACTACGTGTCATACCATGTGCTAGAAACATCACAGTGTAGAAAGTATCTGGAAGAGCATATTATCAAGTGAGAGTAAAATACATCTAATACTAAGAAAGTGAAGTTACAAGCAAGCCACACGCCAAGGAAAGGGTCCAGACATTACATGTTGGTGGAATTCAAAAAGAAGGGCAAAGTCCCCGAGACCTGGAGGGTTCATGGAAGGGCTTTAGAGAAGAGAGAATTTGAGTTAGGTCTGAAAAGAATGGGAAGGAGGAGGGAGCATTCAGGCAAGGAGAACAGCAGGCCCAGTGGTCCGGATGTGGGAAGGGATGTGGATTTTGGGGAGAAACGGACCCCTAGGGTGAGTAGAGTAGGGAGCTAACAGGAGCGATAGGGAGAGGTATGAAGGCAGAAGGTCTTGAACACAAGGCTAAGGTGTTGGGCTTTGCCCAATAGACAGTGTCTTTACAAACAATTACGACTGATTCTGATTTTGTAGTCTTTTTTTTTTTCAAAATCAGCAAAAGATATCCTTTGGGTCAAAGAATGTGATAGTGGTTCCTGAGAAATGAGTCCATTTCCTGGTTGTGACTGTTCCCCGTACGAGAACTTAAATCAGATCCGTGGAGCATCGTCTCTGGGTCTATCTAGGTCTATCAGGCCCGAGGACGTAGAGCCCGCAGTCACACTCTGGTCTGCTGCTTCCAGAGCTCAAGCCTAACCACCACTTGGTACCAAAGTTTGAGTGGAAGGCACTATGCAGCAGGGATTACAATATAGGACAAATGGCATTTCATCTTCTTCATTATTATTAATAACCATAGATTGTCTTGCTACCTTCCTTGTGGGCTTGATAGTCTTCAACACGTTTTCAAGTACATTCTATCTCTTGATGCTTACAACAGCTCTGTTAAGTAGGCAAGAATTTTAAATTATAAAGTTATTTCTGGGCTCCCAATTATCTGTGCAATTAATCCTGGTTACATATGCAGTACTCTCATTTGTATTGTCGTAAAAATTATAATGAACAGTTTGCCCTTCTTTTTTTCCAAAATAGTTTAAAATTCAGGACAGGTTGTTGAAATTCTCTCCAAAAGAGTGCGCTTATTTTAGCATTGCATTTTTTTTTCTCAGATTAAGAACCTCCGTTCCGCATCAAAATAAAAGCTTGGATGCCACAAAGAATCATTTAGAACAAGGCACTACATCTTTAACACTCCTTAATTACAACTGGATAAGGTGACTCACTTGGAAATCCTCGGAGAGTAGGCAGGTGATCTGCTACATGTGTTTATTTATCTAAAACAATTTAGCAATTTACAACCGTATCAACTCTGGTTTGCCTGTCATGGGGCATTTTCCAGGACTCTTTGATTTGGTCTACATCAGATTTTCTCTTCACATCAACTTATCTTCCAAGCTGTATACTTTTGTTGTTATGCCTGGCCAAAACTTGCCCATACCCCTTGAGTAAATTAATGATAATGCTGTAAAAATACATGTTTAAAATTCCAGTCTGCTATGGACTAACTTCATTGGTATGAAACTCATACCCTCTCTTATTAAACACTGTTAAATATTCTCTTCATTTTCAAGACAAATATGAACAGAAACACAACCAAACATGTACTGTATTAAAATCATTGATTCACAATATTTAAATTTTCAGCTAGCCTCCAATTAGCAGGCTTTCCAATATTTGAACAGAAGACCATTTTAATGTAATTACAAACACATTTTAGGCATCTAAATTTTTTGCATAATTAGTTCCCTATTAAACTATTTATGTAGCCCTTTTTCCATCAGAAACAGAGAAAGCAGAACAATTTTATTCCTTACTGTTACAATAATTAACTATGCAAGTAGAACAGCATATTAATAGAGTATAATTTGTTTACATTTAAAAGAAAATTGTGTTAGATTAGCATAGCAAAAGACTATTTCCATATCCAGGCAGTAATATGCAGGCCTAATAACAATTTACAGTGTAGTTAAAGAATATTATTAATAAAGTAATACAGTGTAATTCTGTTTGCCCCACCATATTTCACAATGTCCTTAATTACAGCTAATTCCATCGAGACTAATTTGGGTGTTATTAAGCAGTAGACATAGGAATCTTAAATACAACCTTTGCTAATAATGAATTTAGAAGTTACCATAGAACTTGTTCTTGTAAAACATAGGTAGAAGATGAGTATTTGGATTTTCTCCCTGGGGTGAAACCTATGAATATACACATATGTAATTGATATCTAAAAAATAAGCTTTTCTGGATCCAGCGTTCTGTTAACTGTTCAATGAGAGTTTTATTATAAATAAATATAGTTCAGGTGAGATAGGATAGTGCATGACAATTAGGTAGCAACTTCGATTAGTGATTCTTTTGGTGAAAATTTTATTTATTAATGGCTTGATTTTTTTTCAACTGAAGCAATGATTGCTTTATGGGCATGTTAGTGTTTTTTTGTCAAGGCAAATTTGATAGCAATACTTTCCACTTATTAAATACCTGCATTCCACCGGATACTGTATCTGATGCTGTATGTAGATTACCATCAGTCTTCAGATTAACCCTGTAAGGAAGGTAATAGTTTGTCCATTTCCCAGATGAAGAAACTGAGTCTCAGAGAGTTTAAGGGATTCACTAGAAGCCACACAATTAGGAAACAGTTAATGAAGATTCTGAGCAAGACATAGTATAGCGTCAAAAAAAAAAAAAAAAAAGACATAGTATAGCGTCAAAGCTCAGACTTTATAGATCTCATGTGGTTTCTTTTTTAGGATATACACCTTTGATCTATTCAAAAGTGAGTTGGAAAAAAAATTTGCTAGGCTTTATTGCCCTTTTGGTAAGCTTCAGTTTATTTTCCTAGTTTGGAATTAAGTATAGATATGGAAGTAAATAATAAGTCTTTCTGTAACAACTGTGTAAAAATCAGTGCAGATGAAAGTGTGATAATGTTCAGATTTTTCCTGTAATGCATTTGTTTGTTAATACTTGTTTTCTTTTTTTAAAGAAAATGTGGGATGATGAGTGTGGGTAAAATTGCTCTGGCTAGAATTCCAAGTGGTATGCATTCTTGTCCTGCTTTTGCCTCTTTTTGGCTGGCTCTGGACTCAGACTTGGTCTTTGAAAAGTAGAGCCCTGCCACTAATGATATTTGAAAATTCTTTGGTGTCTATAAGGCACAGAACAATAAGGACTTAATTTGCAGTTTACTAGTAGACGTGCTAGAGATTTTGTTCTTTGCTCAGACCTTGCTTGTCTGCTCTATCACCTGGTATTCCAGTACATTCTGTAAACTAGAATGGGGCTGCCTCATCATGGATCCTTCTAGACAATATTAAATTGGTTTGCATTTCTTTAGTGGACATAGCTAATTAAAGAACAAGGGAACTATAGGCTAGGTGGTGAAAAGAAGCTATCCTGGGATGGGGCCACTGGGACCTAAGTTCAGAAGACCAAGGTCCTGGCTCTCCCACTTACTAGCTGTGTGGAATTGGGCAAGTCACAGTCTTCTAGGGCTGACTGTCCAATGGAACATTCTGCAATGGTGGAAATATTCCATACCTGTGCTATCCAATATGGTAGCCACTACCCACACATGGCTATTCAGTACTTGAAGTGTAGCTAGGGAGACCAAGAAACAAAATTTTACATTTTAATTTGATTTTAATGCATTTAAATTTCAATAGCTACATGTGGTTAATAACTAACTTATAAGAGAATGCAGTCTTAGAGCATCAGTCACCATGCTCATAAAATGATGGTAAAAACAAATATTTCTCATATTTCAGAATATAGCTGTGGACTTAAATAAGATGATATGTACATATTGTGATTCATAAACTCTAAGGCATCCCTCAAATATAAGTCATTAATAATGACCATGACAACAACAAAAACACTAATGGTACCAGTAACTGTTACTGTTGGACATAACTCACCTAGTAGAAAATCTCAAGTTACTGAGCTTGGACTTTATCACTGCCCTCTACTCTTTTCTTTTCCATGGTTGTGTTGATCTGTGATGCCACACTTCCTAGGGGCAGATGGCAATCATTGCAAGCTTAATTATATATACTATGGGGGACCGAAGTAGATAAAAAGCAGGGAGTCCAGAGAATTAGATTCTAATTGTAATTCTGCCATTGACTGACTATATAATCCTGGCTTCCGCTAAAACTCTGGGAGCCAATTTTCTATAAGCTTTGACCAAGGAAGTTCTCTTAATGGTTTATAGGCTCATAAAATGTTAGTGAGAAAAGGGACGTAAGAGATCATTTTGGCCAGTCCCTTTCTTTTCCAGATGAGGACGCCGAAGGTTAGAGTCGGTAAGTGACTTGCCCAAGATGGTTTGACAAGTTAGTGGCGGAATCAAGCCTAGGTTACAGGTCTTTGTTCCCACTGTACTCCGTACTGCCAGTGTATGATAACTCAAGGGAGGGGGAGTCACTGTTTAATGCCATTGAAGATAGATAGCAAATTGGTGATCACTTATCCCCACAGGACTTAATCACAATTCTATAAAAGCTATATAAACCCTACTGTAATTAGCTTAGCACCATGAGGTAGATTCGTTCACGGAGCACACATTCCATTAACTAGCTGTGCAACTCAGCTTCCACATTTGTAAAAAAAGTGGGGTTGGATGAGTTGATCTCCAAGGTCCCATCCTGCTCTGAAAGTCTGTAATTCTAAGACTCATGCATTGATTTTTAAAAAAATTGTAAATGAATTCCTATATCACTTATGATAGTGGTTCCTACAGATACTTCAAGTGCAATGATACATGTATCTGTGAGTCCTGTTATTCTGTCTGTAGATACGATTAGGTATACACAGATGGATCTGCAGGATCCTTGTGGATATTCCATAGTTATGGAAGGGCCTGGAATCCTCAGGTTAGGATTGCTGGTCTAGGGAGGCCTTTTCTCTTGGGACTAAGATGGAATCAATCAATATTTTATGTTTTTGTATTATCTGGCACATTTTTGTCTTTTTTTAATCAAGTGGGTTGTTAGGGCTTTTGTCATCATTTTATAATTTTAATTAAAAATTTTTAAATAAGTACTATATATACAATATAATATTGAGAGTTACAGGAGGGTTTTCAGTGGAGTGATCCTGTCCCAGGCACTGCTGTTAACAATAAGATCGCCAACCATAGCATTTGTCCAGGACTGAGGGGTTCATTGGGGCACAGGACTTTCAGGGCCCAAACTGGGAAGGTTCTGAGCAAACCAGAACAAGTTCATCACCCTGCTGGGTTTCTTGATACACCCAATTTCTGATGCCCTGGCACCATCCTTTGCAGTTGCCACTGATACGGAATTCCAGTGGGCATGGGGCCATGTGTATTTAGCATTTTTCTCCAGATGACATCTTGAAAAAATAAAACTTATCATTCACAGAGGAACATCTGAAGGTCTTTGGATACTTCTTATTCTCTAAGTTTTAGAGAAAACAAGGTGGGGCTGAAAACCAGACCAACTTATTCAAGGAAAATAGATTGAAAGTGCAAATCTCCATTGTGCAACTAGTGACCTCTTAAACATCGGGAAGATTTTACTCACAAGCAGAATAAATTGTTACTTGCTGATGAAACCAGCCTCCTAAAAAAAAGTCACTTGAGTCATTTAATATCCGTTTGTGAAAAGACTTGAAAATAGACCAAAACTGACTTCTGCTTCCAGTCGTGGTATGGAATGGGATGAAGTCAAGATCTGGAGTTGACAGAGCAAAAACCAAGATGATCTAATAGTTCCTTTACACTTTTAATTTTGATGGATTTATGTTGGGGAGTAATGGTAATGCTTTCCATTTCTGAAGGGTGAGCTGTTCATTCCAGAATATGAATTATGTACATTCATTAAGATTTTCCCCTAAAATGAGTTTTTCCATCTCCTTTTTTTTGAATGCATATTTTACAAATGTATAAGCTGTTGTGGAACATGATGCCTTTCAAACTCTACCTCTTTTTTCATTGAAACGACATAAAATTGTGTTTTTCCTTCTTGTTGAATTTTATATTTCCATCTTATTCAAATCAGTGTGTATTTATGGAGAAGCTATTATGTCTAAGGCACTACTCAGAGTCCTGGATGGAATACCAAAAATGAGTGGGAAATGCCCTGGCCTCAAGGAGCTTAAGCTTAAGTACAATGTGATAAGAACCCCAACAGCTATAAGAGCAGGCAATATAAAATAATTGTTTTATATTTTAAAGAATGTTTAAAAATGTTTCCTAAAGAATGTTGGGATGTTTCATAAAGAAAAGATATTACATCTAACTGATGAAAAGGAACCTCTTTATGAGATGGAGATAATATTTGAAATGAAATTCAATATTCAAATGAAATATTGAAATAATATTTGAAATGATAATTTTTGAAATGAAATTGCTCTCAATAATGAGCAATGAATTTGAGTGCCATCACAAAGCATCGAACTTCAGGTTTAGGGAACTGTGGTAACTATCGTTGGACTGGAATATCTAGTGTAGAGGGCAGCTCCAAAATAAATTCGAGCTGTAGGGCACAGACCCATGAAAACAGTAACGGAGAGTTAGCAATCTCATTCCTTTGGCAACAGGGACTAAGCGCAGATTTCAGAGCTCGGGTGTGATACACTCAGATGTGCATTTTAAGAGGAGACTCTAGCACTGGTTTATAGCATAAATGGAAATGAAAATAGCAAAGAGACAGGAGACGCGGAGACAAGATGAGAAGAGACAAGAGCCTCAATAAAGGTAGCAAGAAAATAAAAGGAGGGGGCACACTTAGGAACGTGGTTAAAAATCTTCATGACTTGGAAGTTAGGAGTGACGAGAAGTCAAAGGTGACTCTGGGCTTGAGCGTTGGTAAGAGGGAGTTAGTTGGTGCCAAAAAGCAGAGGTGGTGGGGGGGCAGGGAAAGGCAAAGAGTTGAATCCCCTTGGATGTTATTTCTATTTGTATTACTTAATATTGATATTTCCCTTTACATATTTTCTACCTAATGTTATATTTCATCTTTAATCTTTACGAGCTTTTTTAAAATTCCTAATAGCCCATTGAGGATAGGATTTTATTGCGACTCCTCTTAGTACTTTGCTGTATGGACACCTGGCAATACAAGACACTAAGCAGAGAGTCAACATTAACATTGCACTAGACTGTACTAACTCGTGGGCTTGTACTCACTCCATCTTTCTTTTACTCCACGCAAAATATCCAATTGCTTCTCAGAACGTCAATTGTCAGGGGAGAGATGGCCGTCACGCATTTTCGTATGACAAAATTATCGTTATGCTCCATACTTTGTTCAACGGAAAGTACAGTTATACCCAGTGGTGCTTTGGATGGGGTTAGCGTCAGCTTTATTGACACTGGGTTATCTATTGAGCTGTGAACCGTGGCAAATGAAACCCTATAGTTGAAATCAAAATGTGGAAAGACTCTTGGGAGCACAAATCATTTTATTTCCCTCCTCTTTTAGACTGATAAAATATTCCATCCGTTTGATAGCAAAAGCGTTGTCCCCAGTAGAGGTGGGGGCTCTCCGCTGACTAAGGCTATTAGGCTGAAATCTTATCAGTCGCAGGGGTAGCAGGAGACCCACCAGCTCTCATCCTGAGTTAATCAAATTAGGGGTCTGTCATTCTTTCCCTCCCTGGCAGGAAATTAAGTTTCACTGAACCATTTGGGTCACACCCTTAGTATCTAAGAATGATCTCCCTGTAAGATAAGTTTACCATATTCAGTTGCTTTGGGGCATTGCCTTTTAATTACGGGTTTTTTGTGGAAGGACCATGTTTAAGGCAGCTTTAATACTTTACCCAGCTGTTCCACTTTTAGGATCGCGATCAGTGTGGTCACGTGGTAACCCTGGCAAAGTCTCCACTAACGTCAGAGGAGAATCTGGAAAAAATTGTATGACCGTTTTCTCATAGGCAATCAGTTTTATTTTTTCCAGTAGGTATTGTTTTAACTGTAAAATAGTATCCAGCTCTGACAGCAGTTAAGTCGTAGTGGCAGCCTAATCTCAAATGAAAACAAGATTAATCTGTCTGCAGAACGATTGCTTTCTACAAACGCGTTTTCCTCATTCCCTTTTTCTCTCCTTCCCCAACCCTCCCCCATTCCTTTCCAGCTGCTTGCCTGTTTTCCCTTTTCTGCTTTTGAATATATGAGGCTCACAGCTTCCGGTAGCAAATTCCCAAAACAAGTTAGATGCTCCTGGTATGCTCTCGGACGTTTAAAACACGAAGAAGAGCGTTCCACAATTTCCATGTGGCACAGACTTGGGACGTTTCCTTCGAAATTTCTGCTGTCTCTACTTAGAGAAATGATTTTAGAAGAAATCACACACGGATTGAAGAACTAGTAAATCACTTGACCAACTTTGTCCAAGTTTATATTCCTCATCTCACACCTGAACTCCACATGGTTTTCATGGCCATTTGATATAAAATTTAGAAAATTGCTCCCCCACCCCCACCAAAAAAACAAAACAAAAAAAACCTACCAGAAGAGAGTATCAGTACTCTTTTTAACATTCATCCATTTATTTCCTCTTTTGTCGACCCTATAAGAAAGAAGCTATGAGAGTGCGTACTTTTCATTTTAGAATTAAAATTCAAAATAGGAAGGAATTATCTCTGTGTTGCATTAATGCACGCGCCTGAAGCTTTTCAGGTTATGGATCCACCCGGATTTGACAATTGCGGTCAATCCTGAAAATATCCATACAGAACACTTCTCTGTTTATTTCTTATATTCCTGACTTCCTGAAAAAGAGGCAGTCGTTATAGTGGAGGACCCAGAGGGGCATGAGAAATTCCTAAGCTCCTGGAAACTTACCACCCTGAGGATTGCTGGCAAGTCTGTACTTCCATTTTTATTTATTTATTTTTTTACACTCGGCACTTTTCAGTTCAGTCCAAAGTTGCCTAGTCAAATGTAATCTTTGTGCTTTCAAATCAATTCAAACAGCTTGCTACTGTTTGTCACAATTTTCATTTGGGCCCTTAGAATCTTGTTTTCTTTTTGTAAAAGCCACATTTTACATTCATAAGCCATTGCGTGTTGCTCATTTAACCCCATTCCCACGCTCCACTCCAAATGCATTACGGAGTGACCCTGCATGTCAGCACTATAGCATTGTACGGTAAATAGAGTGTTTTGCTTCATAAATCAAGCATAGAACTTATAGCCAACTTCAGCATAAAAAAAGTCACTGAAATAATATGGCCCAGCTGCAGGAGATAGACATTGTATTCATAAAGCTAGCCTTAAATTACTGACATTTAAATCCAGATTTGACAAAGCTAAGACTATTTTGGAGGATTCTGAGTAATCCTCATGAAATTCCAAATTTCTCTTTTGTTGTTTTGAAGGAGACTCACTTTTAAAAGGAAAGGGTTAGATTTTTGTCCCCTCCACAGTATCTTTGATGGTATCAGAAACGCACACGTGGGTGGCCAGTTCACCTAATTATGCAAGTCACTTTGCAAATCATCTATTTTTGCTTTGGAAACCTGTTTTCTGGGGCAGAGCTCTCTTATTTTATAGCATCAATAAGCAGTAAAATGCAAAGGTGATTTGGAAAATTCAGGTTTGGATTTCTCCCCCATATAAATCAGACTGAACACAAACATCTCATTGAGGGTGTCCAAAGATAGAATCTAATTTTATTTCAAACAGCAATTTGTATTTCTCTGTTGGAGAAAAAAAAAAAAAAAAGACAGTCTAAAAGCCCCACAATTGGCCAGACTTCCAGCTTTCACTGTTCTCTGTTCATTTATAGGTAGCAAATTCATTACAGGTAGCAATTTTAGTATTCAAAATTCAAAAATATGCCAGAAGAATGTATATTTACCGTGTTGTCTCTGAAAGTATGCTTTGAAAATCGCCTATGAAGGGTACACTTTGTCAATGGAGACTTGTCAGCATACCAGATTGTTTAGGCCATAATCTCTCTAGCCAACACAATTGGCTGAACTAAATTAAATTAATTTTATTTTCCCATTAAATTTTACTCTCCCCACCTCAAGAAAATCTGCTTTTATTTAAAAGCCCAAAACTAAACACTTATAACAAATGTAATTATAATAGTATGAGAATTAATGAGAGATGGGAAAAGGTAATGTCTGTATTTTATCTTTCATGCAAATAGATTAAAAGCCATTACCACTATGTTAAAAGCATTTATCTGGTAACTGTAAAATGAGTTAGACTAGACTTTTCAAAGTTTTAATGTCCTTCCTACAGGTAATTTCTTTGTTCACCTAAGATAGAAGAGTCTAACTGAATTATGTTCTGGCATAAATTGCCTTCTGGAATTCAACTACTTCTTTTGGGAAGTAGCAGTATCTTCAAATTAACCTCAGTTAACACGAATGGACTAAAAAAATTGTTCAAAAATTTATGTAGTTCAAAAATTGTCAGATTTGTTGAAATGAATAATGTGTTTGGATTTTTGGAAGACCTTTACAAATTTTGAACCTCCTGCAGTTCCATTTGGTGTAAAGAATTATACTATAAACAAGGGGCTCCATCTGTACTTTTGAAATAACTATTCAGTTTTCCATTTCAGTGCTCAGACAAATTGACACGACAAACTGAAAAGCAGAAGTTAGTGTTCAAAGAAGTTCAAGAGTAAACATTTAGTCAATTCGTCTGTCGGATGGAGAGAGATTCAGTGCACCAGAGTCCAGGATTCTGAACACAGCTTCTAGGTTGGTGGTGAAGATGCTTTGCGCTCTTTTTCCCCGTTGCCTCAGGTCACATGCAGAATATGCATCTACTCACTATTTCTGGGTGTTTTGTACCATTTCGCTACATTTATGAATGAGGAAGAGGCTTACGTGAAAATTTCACTCACTCACTTTAGTGTTGTTTCTGGTCCTTTTCACTGATGACTTAGGCAAGTATTTGGTCTTTCTGTTTGGCCAGGGGTATGAGGAATCTCATCTCTGGGAAGAGGAATGAAATGATAATGGCTGCTGGAAACTTGATAGGGCTCAGCAAGACAAGTTATACAATGCTGTTTTAGCCAAATTACTTTTCAGTTCTACTCGGCGGGAAATGACGGATCACCAGTATACAGGGTTTTCTGAGAGGTGCTCTGCGATCTGCTCTTGGCAGGAGCTGTCATATTTAAGCTAAAACTTAAGGTAAACATAATTGGGCGGCAATAAATCCAATACCCACCGAGAACATTTGGCACATGTCATTTTCCAGATCTCCAATTCTTTCTCCCTCAGTACTTTCTCTCTGGGCTCTGTTGTTCAAGGATCCTAGGATTCATGGCCTGGTCCCAGTCACTCTTGTTATGCCTGGGGCAATGTGTGCCCTGGTCAGATGTGCCTTCTCAGTATTGTCTGTGTGGAACTTTACACATCTCCACGTAAGCCCATTCTCCAACTGCTCGCCTTTTCTTTTCCTTTGCCATTCTTTACATGTGGTTGCTCATTCTAGGCCCTAATGTAAAGTTCCCATTGTTGGTGCAGCCCGAGCCCGCTGTGCTGCGCGGTGAGGCTGTGCTCTCCTTGACCTCCTACCACAAACGAGGGCTTGATCATTCATCTGGAACACATTATCCACAGGCCAGCATTGTGGGCTAGCTAGTAATCTGTATATTTTTCTCTCCAATGAGATTATGCATTCTCTGAGAAATTATGATGCATCTTTGTACTTTCTGGCCTTAGTACCTCATAGGCTTTCAATGGCAGCTGGCTGATTTAGTGATGAAGCGTTGTATGGATGTCTGTGCAGTTGGGGTGAGTTGACATGGTGTATTCCCATGGCAGTTAATCTGTGCAGACTTGTGTTGGATCAAAGGCCTCATCAGGCTTCAATAAGATAAGACCCTTTTAGCTACCGAATGATGCAGCATTAAATTTTCAGATAAAAAGATAACTAAATGCAAACCTCTCTGAAGTATGGAATGCAATGGAAAGCAACTCAAATTCTGATAAAGGTTATTTATTACGGAAATGCCATTCAGTGTCTCAAGTCCTTCCTTTCATGGGGAACATTATAGTGTGACTACAGCATATGCATTTCAGGCTATCTAGAAAGTCATCATTTTGAAAATCCCTTGAACAGTTGGATTATCATCACTCAACATCCTAAAATGATAGCAAGGAAAGTCAGGATGAGGCTGACAGAAGGAAATGAGCATTCGTTGAATCCAAGCTTTTTGGCATTTAATTCTCTATGGCAACCTTACAAGGTGGATAGAATTATGTTCATTGTTTGCATGAGAAACCAGATACTTAGAGGTGTTGAATTAATTGTCCAGGATCACAGAGACAACTCAAGCCTCTTTGTTTTATATGTCTCTTGTCCTCTCTCACCACTGTCTCAATAAAGAAGGCTCAGCTCCTCTGATAACGAGTCAACATCTTAATAAAACTCCCCCTCTCCCCCTTTAGTTTTGGTCGGAACATTGCCAGCACTTTTCTCATGTGTGGTGCTGTGCCATTTTTTACAGATTTGGGAGGTTGCAATGATTCTGCTTCAAGCAAATCTGGTTTGATTCATCTAGTAGGATGAACTCCTCAGGCAAGAGGCCTTAATGTCTTTTCCAGTGATGTTTTTCCTCTTGATCAGAGTGCGCTGCTGCTCTGTTCTGAGGAAGTTGAGAGGTTTCCTGGTGATGTTTGAGGGCCCCTAAAGGCATGTACTACAGAGACAGGCGTCCTTGAGAGGGTCAAGGTGAGCACTAATAAAGAGCTTGCATGTAGAGCTTCAGTAGACAGAACTGGGCCAGATGTACAATTTTGTAATTTTTTTTTTTTAAGTTGGACCTACCAATGGCTATCCATCAGACCTCTTACAGATAGCCATGTTCCTTCGGATTGGCTGGTGGTCTACTCGCGTGGTTTTTGGTTGTTTTGATAATGTTTTACTTTCATAGGTCTCGGGCTGGTTGAATCTTCTCCACCTCCCTCTCTTTTCTCCTTTTTATGGTGGTTACAAAACAAATTCTAAGTTACTTTTCATTTTTCATTTGTCAGCTCTGTTCCTTGCCAGTCAACTCTACCAGACTTGCTGTGTTAGTCTGTAAGGCTCTCTTCCTCAACTCTTCCTCTCCCTCTGTGCATCTACCATTCCTCTAAGTTCAAGGTAAAGCCTAGCTCCCTTCCTCTTAAATCTGGGCTGGCCTCATGACTGGCTTTGCCCAGTAGAATGTGGAAGAAGTGATACAGTGCAAGTTCTAAGTCTAGTCTTTAAAGGTCTGGAAGCTTCCACCTTCTCTCTAGGAAGCCAGTCCCAGATAAAAAGTTCAACTACACTGAGACTACCAGGTTGTAAGAAAGCCCAGGCTAGCCACAGGAAGATAACTCTGTGGGAAGAGAGAAAGACACTCAGCCAGCCCCCAGCTGTTTCAGCCATGATAGCTCAGGCACAACATGAGTGAGTGAAGGAGCCATTTTGGATCTCCGTGTCCCAGGAAACACCATGTGGAGCAGAACAACCATACAGCTTAGCCTAGCCAAGATTACAAAATTATGAGAAACAATTTATTATTGCTGTTATAATCCACTAAGTTTTGGGGTGTTGTGTAGCAATCAATAATTGAAATATTGAAATACTTGCTTAAAACTTATATCCACAATCCACTGTGATATTCTAGAGCTGTGTGATACAATATGGTATTAGCCAAATGTGGTTGCTTAAATTTAATTATAATCAAACAAAGGTAAAAATGCAGTGTCTCAATTTTACTAGCCACATCTGAGAGGCTCACAGCCACTGCTTTGGACAGCACATATAGGACATTTCCAACATCACAGAAAATTCTGTGGTATCTTAGTTACTGTCATGTTTTCTGGAGTCTTATGTTACCTATTTGTCAAAAGGTGTCAATCCCAGCAAAGCGGTAGAAGCGTTATAGAGAGTTGCGCTGGCACAGGTACACGTAGTTGGGCTATGGAGGGCCCTGTCTGATGTCAGGTCAAGATGGTCTACCCTCATTCTCTAGACAGTGGGGTGCCACTGGAGATTTTGAGATGAGAGAAATGACCAAAAAGGTTATTTGGAAAGATGAATCTCATGCAAAATTAATTCAGCTGGGTTTTACACTGAAAGAGCCTCTCTCAATCTTATTAGTTATTTGTTTCTCCAGAGATAACTTATTTCACCTGTTTTCTGTTTCTTCATTTATAATTTTAACTTACGCCCCCTGGGGTTAGGGCAGGAGTAGAATCAAACCCATTTTCTGCTAATGGAATCATTTAGCCTTGATTATGGTAATTCATTGTACCTTGACCTAAAAGAACTGGCATAAAACACAACAAAAATTGTAATATAGTTAAAAATGAATAATTTTAATAAACTTCTAAAATATGACTGATAATGATTGATAATGGTACATTATTTGCATTCTTCCTGACTATGACAAAAGAAATATACATCCTCTAAAAACCCCTTAGCTGTGTGCTTCAGTCATTGTTTTTAACATGAGGTAAAGTTCCCTATTTGGTTTGAAATTAAATCACAAATAGCATGTTACAATATATACCAAAGTACATTGTAAAATAATTATAATGAATATATACAGTTGTAATGACAGGAAACTATATTTGATTAATTCTCCTTTTGTAAAATAATGAAATAAATATGGGTAGCAAAAAAAATAAGATTATCTCAATTAAAACTCAATAGAATTCTGGTAGTTTAAGTAGTAGACTTAGTTCAATGTATCCATTTACTATTTAAAGATTTATTTATTTGGAGGGAGGGGCTGAGGGAGAGAATCTTTAAGCAGACTCCCTACTGAAATCACAGCCCAACGAAGGGCTTGATCTCAAGATCCACGAGCCAGAACCAAGAGTTGGACACTCAACTGACTGAGCCACCCAGTGGTGCCCCTCTATTTACTATCTAACAATAATAGCATATTAAGGGATCTGGGAAGCTTTACGAGTCTTCACTTGGCAGTTTGCAGATCCAGATACCAGTTTTGGCTTGGCTATCAGTGAGTTTTGTCGCCTTGGACAGGCTGATCAACTATTAGATACATCTATAGTGGGGGTCTGATTCTACCCTTCTGTGTAAGTTCTTCCACCTTGGGCCACTGAACAAAAGCTTCTTTTGACTCAAGGTGTTCCTAAAATACAGAAAATACACTATTTTGACTCTTTTCTTGTTAGGTCCTGATTTCTCTCTCCTCAAATAGGACAAAAAAAAATGAGAATTAAGTGTGAAGATCCACCTTTTGCTAAAATCTGCCGCATAGTGGTTTGTTTTGGGGGGTTAAAAGGAAAGAAAAATAGGAAATCTCTGTCTTAAAGAAAGTTTTCCCGTCTTTGGCCCTCTGCCCTGATTTTAAAGTGCTGGAGGCTAGGTAGTTTTGTTTTGTTTTGCGGATCATCACGAGTACCCACGTGTATCTGCAGAGAATTCTCTCCCACATTGGTAAGTTTTTGTTGAAGTAACCGTCTGGATACTACTCCTTTGTATCATTCTGGCCTTGGGAGTTTTCCTTATGTGCACTTATCCTTGCTCTCTTCATTCCTTCCTCACTCTCAGTCCATAAAACACACACGATTACATATGTGTTCCATTCATGGCACTGCTCTAGGGCCATGAGAAATTAAAAGGTGACCCAGAAGTATCTCTCTCAGAGGGCCTTCGGTGAAGAGTAGAGATTATTTTGTCTTAGAGAGGAGTCCAAGAATAGCCCATTAGAGACTGTCCTTCAGCTCAGTAGACTAATGGTGGATGAACAGGACAGTGACAAGAGGCAGAGTAATTCTCTGTTTGACCCTTCTTACCTCTTTGAACCTTGTCCTTATTTCCATAGACATTAGGATCCTATTTGATTTTGCCACTTTTCCCTTTATCCTGCTCCATCTATGGCTATTAGAGAAACACTCATCCTTAATTGTTCCTTGATGAAGGTGTAGGTTTGACTCTATGTGTGCAATGCATAATGTAAGAAATGTCTTTGTTGAAGGTAGGATGCACTTAGATTTACGAACATGAGTAAATATTACACATTAGATTATTTTCTTTGTAGTATCTAGTAAATCACAGTGATCTCAAATACTCAGTGAAAAGCTCAGTAAGTCTGATATAGCAGGTTAAATGTGGGAATCTCTTTTCTGGGAAATCAAATTAAACATTAGAATTGTTAATAGAATTTACTGAGCACTTATTACATGCCAGCTGTTGCACTAAAAGCATCACAGGTATTAACTTTCTTAATCCTCTCTGCAAATCTGGGAGGAAGGTGTCAGTATCGTGCACATGTTTCAAAGGGGGAAATTGCTACTTGGTAACACGGCTAAAAAGAGGCTGAGCCATTTCTCAAATCTAGACAAGGTGGCCCCGGAGTTTCTCTCCTAGCTATCCTGTTTCTTTGGTCCATGATTATAAAACAAAGAAAACCCAACAAAACCCAAAATACAACTTCTCTGTCATCTCCTGCTCTCCACCCACAAGGAGCAATGTTAAGACTCAGGTTTGTCAAGGAATAAACCCAATAACTATGTCTGTGACCAAAAGAATCGTTATACTTGGCAGCATAGGGTGTTTTAATTCTGTCTATAATGTTGATAGGACAAGTCTTCTGTGGGAGCCATGAGACCTTGTTTCTGATGGAGGCTCAACCACCTACAAGCTCTCTGACCAGCTCTGAGCTAGTGGACTGCCTGGTTGCTTTTATTTCTCCTTTCTTCATCAGTCCACATGGCTCTCTGTTCTTCATTTTTTTTCTGCTCACTCTTAAGTTGTGGCTTTAGATAGAGAGACTCTTTATTCTCAGAAATTTTCCCTGTCTGTTATGACTCTAACAGCCTCTTGTGAGGTCTGCAACATCATCTAGTGTTAGGTAGTTGGATTGAGCTAAATTATCTCAAGCTCACTATTATCTCTTATTTTATCCTTCACTACTTCCTGGAAGCTTATCTCCTTCTCAAATAAAGAAAGAATTTTAGTGGTAAACAACAATAATTAATAGATCTCCATTAAGAGTTAGAGAGAAAATCCAGATGCTAAGAAAAAATGAGAGTGGTCAAGAAAGTGCCGGGAAAGGAGACCAAAGCCAAGCGACCAGGTCACTCCACGAGTGGAGGTGGGATGGAGGACATGGGTGGGAGCATGGACAGGGTTACCTAGAAATTTACACAGAGGGACAGGTGTTCATGCTTTTGTTTAGAAACATTTGTTTACCACCCTTATCTGTCAACCACTGATGCACAAGGCTAAATAAGAGACATCCCTGTTTTCTGAGGACTTCTATCTGATAGGGGAGAGAGATACTGAAACAAGTTAGATCAACAGTGTTAAGTGTAGCCAGATTACCCAAGGACACAGAGGGAGTGATCAATTTCATGGAGTCAGTCAGCAAAGCCTTCATTTCAGCAAGGAGGGGTTTGAGGTGGAGCCTGGATATGGGCCAGGGGGTCATTCTGAGAGGGCGTGACAGCGGGTAGCAGGCACACACCACACAGAGACTAGGCAACCCGGACTTGTAGAACCCATGTCAGCGGGAGTACAAGGTGCCTTTGGAATGCGGAGTCACAAAGATCGGGTTGGGGGTATTGACGGACAGAGCTATCTGTGAAGGACCTTGTTTGGTTGTAGCCTGAGTGAAGGTGGGGCCTTGGAGCCAAGCATCAATCCAGAAGGCAGCAAGGATGGGAAGATGTGGAGGCTCTGCCGAAAATGACCCAGATACTCCTTAGTCATGTCAGACCTTATGGCTTTTTTTTTTTTCCAGTAATTTCAGTTTTAAATTTTAATAACAACAAACATTCATGGAACATGTGCTGTGTGTCTGACTCTGTTCTTAGCTCTTCACAACTAGTAAGGGTTGTGTTTAAACCAACTGTACGCTTAGAAGCTGGGGAGGATTCAAAGGAGACATTACTTTCTAAACTCAAGGACCTAGAAATCTACATAGGAAGATGAGAAAACATTTAAGAAATAACTAGATAGTGCTATAAGAACGTATAGGGTTAACTGCTGGAACATCCTGAAAGTAGCAACCTAACACAGTGGTCCTCTCGAAAACACTGGGCTGTTCTCTGGGGCTCGAAGCAAGATGGAGATTTGCTTAATGAACACACTGCAGACACCGGAGCTAAATACTATTGATTTCATGCTATTATGTTTACTCACCTCTCCTCTGTAAGCCAGAGGGTTCAAGGATGGGTGAAATCTAGAAACTGACAGGAAATAAATAGTTAACAGTCCAACCCTGGGCCGGCTCTGGACCTTTCGAGGCAGCCAGTAAACTGAACGCAGCAGCGAGAAAACAGAGCCACTTCTGCTCACCCACGGAAACAGTCAAGCTGCCACAATTTGCTCAAGGTGCAAGTAACAGATCAGCCTTTCGGAGGACCCTGCACACGCTGCACATTGCGGCAGTCTCACCTCGGTCGCAGAGCCTCTGCCTCACAGCTGGCTGAAGAAATTAGCTTGCACACTAGAATATTAATGTCAGCATCTTTTATCACATGGGCTGAGGATTTGCAACCATTTGATAACACCCCCAACTCTGCTTGTGAATATCTGTGATTTAGAGAACGGAGCAAAGTTATCATTAGAAAAAAAAAAATCTGCCTATCATCAAACACGTTGATGACACTCCCTGCATAAATATATATATCTGTTAAAATATTTGGAATGCTTTCTGATTTATAAGCAATCATGACAACGTAAAAGCAAAACAAAACCAAAAACACCTTCAGAAGGTGCTTTAGAAAGAAAATGAAAGGAGTGCTTGCCCACTTCTACCCGTCCCCCAAACCCACCTTGCAATGAATTGCATAATCCAGACACAGAATTCTCATACAATGCCTTTGGATGGTGGGCTGCTATTGGTATATCTCCTAACACACCCATTTATGCCTATCCCCTGGTCCCCCACCGTTCTCTGAGGCTTCCTGTTTGGACTGTTCCAGTCCTAACACCCTGGGCAAGATAGAGCACATCCCAACGTCAAAGACATTTCTCTTCATGCTTGGCAGATCCTGTCAGGGGCTGCCTCAAAAGCAATAAGATTGCTTTGTCAACCAATCAATTGCTGTATCAAAAAATCAATAAAATGTGTCCTCTGCCCTCAAGCAGCGACCATTCTAAGCAGCAGGGTATTCACATCAGACACTCCGTGACAATAAAATTGCATTCCTGTGAAACCCATTGCAACACAACTTCTAATCCATTTTTTAAAAAAAAGACCTCAAAAATGAAATTCTAACACAACTTGTCTCATATGAATAATTTTTTAAATTGAGATCTTAATCTAGGTAAATCATTCCCTTAAATGTTTCAGTATTTGGAGCTTGTCATTATGTATGTGTTAACTGCTTCTGGTCCTAATATCTACTGAATATGCCCTTTGCCTTTTTAGGAGTCTTCACTTGCTTTTTCCTTACTCACTATCTTTGTTTTTGATCTCTTAAAAATGCCCGGTGTTGTGCTCATACATGCGTATTTTTTTAAGGATGAATTAATGAATTCCATAAGCAGTTACACAATCATAACCTAGCAGTGATGTAGTAAATGGCATGAAAGGCGAGGTTCAATGCTGGATTAGCCACTTAGTAGCTGAATGACCTTCAGAAGTGTACTTATATTCCCCCGGCTTTAGTTTCCTCATCTGTAAAATGGTTAATGACAGTTATCTCAAAGTAGGTCATGAGAATCAACTGAAATAGTAGATATAAATATACTTTACAGTCTCTTTCATAAAGTGAATTCCCAGTAAATGCCAGTCCCTGCCACTTGGGTTTCAGGAAATAATTGTTGATATGGATTAAATTAAGGGCCTATTCTGGCCAAAGTTTCATATTTGTTTATGACATTTTCTGGATTAAGATAAGAATGTGGAATGATAAGAGACCAGCTTACACATACATCTATTAATCTAGTATATATTTAATCAATTACTATATTTTAGAGTAAAGTTTCTTGTCCAAGGATGGCTCGTTTATAGAAGAAGACAGAGTGAATGATTGAAACACATTATCATTCCATTGAAAATAATACTTTCACCTCACCCAAAACTGCAGGTCCGAGCAGCGGTACATTAAATCTCCAGCTTCAGACCCTGTAAATTCCAGGCAGGTAGAGTCATTCGGGGACAATAGAGGCTTTGAAAGTCCAGATGAAGAGGAGACGTCTACCGCTATTTCCAGGGACAATAACAATATTTCTAAAAGCCTGCCATAAGCTCTCATTTACAAAGTGTCATCAATTTGGGACTTTATCCTTGGCATGAAAGTAGACTCTTGTCCTCTCTGCTTACATACTGAGCAAATCAACAGCAGGTCCACATGAAAAGGTGGCATATTTACCATCTTAACGAAACACCCGAGTTTTAGGCTAGGGGAGTTGTAGATGTTTTCATAAGACAACATACTTGCAAAGCTAGCACAGGCAGACATTCTTCAGACTGAATCTCAATTTCCTTTCATTATGGCCTTAATCCCTTTTGGGCAGCACATGGTTAAGCACATTCCAGTTACCGCAGGATTTTAAAATTTAAGAGCAAGAAAGCAAACAAGTTAGACAAGGATATAAAGAAATAGTCTATAAGTCAGCCTTTCTTCTCTGTACAGCATCTCTCCCATCCAATCATCTAAATTATTTGGGATTTGGTCAAGGATGGACAACAAGGTTTAATGAATCCTCCTGTGAATTTGAGAAGTATGTAGTATTTTACTGTATTGAATCTCCGATCTTCCGTTGTCCCCTGATTTGGCCCATAATCTGCCAAAAAAGAAATTATGGACTCTAGAACTGTAGTTTCTGTAAAATGCAATTTCTTAAGAACATATTGAGTCTTAACAATCTAATTGACAAAACATCACTAGAGATACAAAACTAATGAGCCATGATGTTTCTAAGAATATACTTAAAAATGAAGAGTACCTTATCATCTGGCATATATTTCATGAACAAATGCCTACAACCAGAGGCAAATGACCTTTCTACTCTCTTGCTGTTCTTAATAAAATTACTGTAATGCTTCCCTTTACAAAGATCTTTGACTGTAGGCTTCAGGGACAAATTTTACACCAACCAGGGGCTTTATTATATTATGTTTCTTGCCTCCTCATTTGCGCCATTTAATTTTTTTTATAGAAATTAACTTCTTCTTTTACCCATGTATGCTTGTCTTCCCATTAGAGTCTTAAGTCTTCCAAAGACAACAGACAGTATCTACACTCTTATCGACCTTCATCTAGGGCAGTGACATTCTCTGCAAAAAGCAAGCACTCCATAAAATTGATTCTGTTTCCTGTCTGCTCCATCTACATTGGAAATATCTTTGTTTTCACTCCTTATTTCTGGAGCCAAAGGGAATGTCGTCCTGACGTGGGTCTATCTCTACAAGTGTAGGAGGAAGGTATTTCTGAGAGCAGTGGGGGTACTGCTCTCTCCTCTAACCCCCTGGCCTCCAGGACCACCTCCCCAATAGGACACATGTGACATCCCAGCATCCTTGAGGCAAAGTCAAAAAGTATAAAGACCAGATACGTGATAGAACACAGAACATGGTGATATGCAGAATGAGCTGCACAAACTGAGAAATTTAAATCACAGTCTGTTGTTCCATGAAAGTGCAGGAATTGCAAATTTTTCTTCAAGATGGGAACTACAAATAGAGAAAAACTCTTTAGACCATCTTGTGGCGAGTCCACCACAACCACATTAGACCATGTTTCCTTGCCTGCTCCCAGCCATTCTAACCATGCTCTGTCTCTGTTTGGGTAGATATTATTATAGTGAATTACAAGAATTTTTAAAAATTTGCTAGTAAAAAGAGTCTGTCCTTTCCATTTCTTGATTGAGCAGGCAGTACATAACTTATGGAAAGACGATTTCAACGAGAGGTGATCATATTGTAGTAAGACTTAAAAAAAAAAAAAGATTTTTCTTTTAATGATTGGGTCTCACTGAATTCACCAACTAGAATCAAATATCAGGGAAGCTTTCTTGCTTAATTTATCATTTATTACACACAGTTCATAGAATTGTAGATCTGGAAGAGAACTCAAGAAGTCTAGTAGAGCCCTGCGGCCTCAGGGAAAACACTCTAAAACATTGACCAGCAGGGTTGTTGATTGATTCCATGTGGACTAAAATGGCAAGAACACAATACTCTTAGCCCGGGGCCATCTCATAGATATCTGTTCTTTTCCCCCTTATCTATGTACATTCCAAACTATTTTAGAAGGAAATTCATTTCATTTGGCATGAATTCCTCTTTTCAAAACTTGTTTTGGATGTTTCAATACATTTTTGCCTTCCAGATAAAAAAGATTCATCATTTTAGAAATTACAGGACCTATTTAGATGTCTTCCTATAAGCTTCCTCTTAAATATGAATGCTATCTGTATCTGTACTTGTCTAGTTCATAGTTTTTTGGGTTTGTTTGGTTGGTTTTTTTGGATTGGTCCTTCAGTGAGTTATTTAAAAAGATACTGATTTTAAAATATTAGCTCTATTCCTTAGAAAAACATTATATTAACAAAAGTATGCAATCACATTGAGGAAGGCATGGCAAATGGAGAAAATATAATTGGCAAGAATTCCACCATGCCAATACCATCTCTGCTGTTAGTCCAGTGTATTTCTATCCAGTCTTTTTACCGATACTAAATTTTGATCGCCATAGTTATCATAGAAGTTTTTTTCTTGCTCTTTTTCAGTCAATATTATAGGAAGAGCATTTCCTAGGTTTTTATATAGTCCTTACAATCATCACTTTTGCAATTATATTTCATTAAATGGATCCGATATTCTTCTCTTTTAGGACATTTTGGGGGTTGCTCCATATTTTAATTATAGGTAATGCTGCAATGAATATTTTCGTTTGTATACTTGAGATTATTTTCTTAGAATCAATTTTCTGAAGAGGCCAAAATGTATAAATACTTGAGAATTTTGATATGCATTGTCAAATTTCTTTGCAAAAGAGTGGTGTTAGTTCAGAGTACCATCAGCAATGTTTGAAAGTGTCCATTTCTTCAAATCCTCACCATCAATGGGAATTACACACTTCTAAAATATGAACAGAGCAAAACAATGCATCATTAAAAAATAGATTTATTCCTAGTGAAAAGGAATATTTTTTCTTTATAGTTCTTCTCCTTTGTAAATTAGTGCTTCCATTTACTTGCCCATTTATCTGTTGGCTACCCATATTAGACTTTTAAAAATATTCGCTTCTAGCCTTTTCAAACCACCAACAGTGTACGGACTCATTTTTTTTTATAACTTGAATATATCTGTTTTCTCCATTTTCTCTTCTGCCATTTCCCCCAGTTTTAGTTCTATTTAATTGAAAATACTCACTCTGAAGGTCAAGACAGCACAGTTTTCTTGTCTCTTTTTAGGGGAGCTGTCCTTCCTTCATGATTTCATTTTGTGGATTTGTTCTCATGTGGTGACTTTGGTTTTTGGCATTATTTTTCACAGTCTTGGCCTGCCATAGACTATCTGCAGTTCTCATTCACAGGACAGCACCTGCTCGAGTGTAGGATCACCTCCTAATTATTTTACCGCATGCTGCCAATCCAACGTGACCCATCAGCCCAGTTACTGACCCTGGGCATTAGTGGAAAGGCCTATAAGGCTGTGGCAGATAAAAAATCTTGTCATGTAGCAAGTTTTCCCTTCATTCCATGACACATCACACTGACTGGGGAGAGGAGACTGTAATAGGAAGAGCACAATGATGGCGGATGTGATTTTGTTTTTTTGGCCACAAACTTTTCATTCCCAAGGTATAACACTCATGTCTGTTAGCTAAGCTCAGGAAAGAAATAATGAGAAACAGGTGATGGCCTTGAAAGCATCATGGAATCAGTTCCCTGAGCAATTGACTGCTCTCCAAAATGATGCCCTGAGCATGTGCAAGGGAAATTTAAAAGACTATAAATGCAGCAAGCCGATCCAAGTCATGTCCGGAGTGAAAGATATCACATTGGGACATAGAATAGCCATTAGGGTGGGCAAGAGAACAGGACCTGTCATTTCAAGAACTACAAACGGTATCGATGTGAGAGCCTGACAGCCTCTTAAGATAGGATTGTATTACTCTTCCTCTCTCCTGTGGTCCGGCTCTTCAGTCTCCTAAGAGACAGTCACTGTTATCTTTCATTTGCCTTAACCGTGTAAGAGGCAACAGGGTTGAGGAGAGGATGTGGCCTTTGAGACCAAACAGGTCTCACTGCATATTCGTGGACAAATGATTTAATCTCTTCAAGACTCAACGTTCTCAATGGTAAGATGAAAAAAGTAGAAATCTACCTGACCAGGTTGTCGTGAGCTTTAGAGGCAATGTCTTAAAATATCACACTCAGATCTTAGCAAACAGTGGGCTCCAATAAATGGAATTCTGGTTGCTATTGCTGTTTTTATTAACGTACAGGGTTAGCTCTTGAGATGTGACCTTGCTATGCATCGTAAATTACCATGTGGAGAACAGAGCTTGGATTCAAGTGTGTACAAACTGTTAATTCATATTGCAGTGTTTGAGACTGAGAGTGGAAAATAAATACATCATTCCCATATCCGTGCTTTCATTAAGGAAAAATAGTTTCTTTTTAGGTGTATTTTCATTGCATTATATTTTGCAGGATATTCTGTGTTGTCTATATTGGAAAGGAGAAAGAGAAATGCTGCTGATTAGCCATTTGGGCGGGTCAAGAAGGCAGAGCGATGTGTTCGTTAACTTTTGAACCTCCGTGGAAATCATGGCAGTGCTTTCAATAATTATTTTTATCACTCAAAAAAGTGATAAAAAGTGTTACACAGTACTGCTTAGCTACAGGAAACATCTACTTATATATCTACAAAGTCGATCTGCCCAAAAGATCAAAATTTTACTTACTAAATTAGAAGGTAGATGTGGAAAAGTACTTATATCTATGATCGAATTGCCCTTCTTACTACTTGGACTAATTTTTTAAATAAATTGAATGCACTAGGAAGATGGCAGGAAAGAAAAGACATGGATCAATTATTTTGGCTTGATAATGTAGGCCCCCATAAAAAGGGAATCTTCAGAAGTCACTTGCCATCACCTCTAATGATGTAAAGCACTGACAAGAAATTCTAGCCAACAGTGACTGAAAATGGGTTGGCAATCATAAATTAAAATTAAGGAATTTAAATATGATATAAAATCATTTAATCTTGATGATTTATGCTGGTTCTCAGAGGCAATTATTTACTAACGCTTATGTTTATTGCTCTTTTGACTTTTTTAATTACAGTAAACCCAAAATTCAATTATACACTCTAGTATATATTTCAAGCAATAGTATTGTAAATAAAAGGGGAACCAATTAATAATGTGCTTAGTCTAGCAAAGCTAAATCAAGGATAATACAAAACATAGGGCAACTTGATCCAGGTTTGAAGGCTGTGGGAAACATCCCATCTGGTTAAGTTGGAAAATCTGAAGTTTGGAAATGATGATTCCTTTTTTCTTTTTTTAAAAACAGAAGTGCTCTTTAATAAGTGACTTCTGGCAGGTAATATAAATTGTAGCTTTCTAAGTTTAGATGCAATTAAATATATATATATATATATATCTGGACGCTTCTTATCAATAACCAGGGATGTGATTTTTCGGCCAAAACTATAGTTCTGTGGGTTTATCTCTGTATTGTCTTCACTGGCATATGCTTTTGGAATGATATAGGCTGATCCAGCTGTGTTTTGGGTTCCTTAAACATCTCACACTATTCCTCAAATGTTTGGGGTTTGACAAAACCCCAAATGCATTTGGCCAAGCACGTTTTTCCTTGATTTTTAAACACATGTGGGTTTTATGGGAAATTTAATCCATGTGTTTTTGATTCCTTTACACTTAACTCATCAAAATGTTGTTGTGTAAGGTCTCTTTGATGTCCAAGAAGCTTTTGGAGGTTTTTTTTTTCCCTTTATGGGACACTTTAATCCTTTTTTCTTAGAAACAGGAAGTTACATGATGCCAAGAAAAAATAAACTCCCACACTAGGATGGTGATATTTGATTGAACATTTTAAAACCTTGGGGTTCAACTTGGCTCAGAATTTGACTGAAATAATTCTCCTCATCATTAATTTCTCATTAAATTTGTTGCTTTTTGGTAGTTTTTGAATGAGTAAAATGTTATATTTTTCTTCAGGTGAAAATATGAAAGTGGTAAAAAAAATCACAAAGGGTTTTTAAATTAATGGTGATGTCTTGGGTTGGCATTTCAACCTATATATATATATATAGCAAAAACCCATATATATATGTATATATGTATATATGTATATATGGGTTTTTGCTATACACACACACACACACACATACATACATACATATGCATAGATTAAAAGAAGCTCTATAAATGGAAGATAAATTATGTCCTTCTCCACAAGCCACAAAGGAGCCTGGAGAAAAGGTGTATGATCGGAAGTCACAATGAGAGGGAAAACCTGCTCAAGACATTTTGGGAAACGTGCATGGGTTTTATTAGCGTTTTATGTTTAAATGTGTCATGAAGAAATTAGGAAAATGTCATGCATCCACCTATAAAGGAGGGGCTTATATGATGAGAAGTGTGTCGACAGAGGAAGGCAGCCTAGTGAATTTTACGGTCTGTGAAATAAGAATAATGATAGGACTTACCTCCTAGAATTGTTGCAAAGTTTAAATTAGTTAATACCTAGAAGATACTGTACTGGCTCGCTGTAGGAGCTCAGCAGGTGTAGCTACTTTTATTGTTTACATCTGGGTTTGAAGCCCAGCTCCAGAGATCACTGCAACCCTGAGCAAGGCCCTCCCTTCCTCACCCTCTAGCGTCCTAATCTCTTGGAGGTCCTGTAAACAACATGTCATGTAGGGATAGCACCCAGGGATCTTCCGCACGTTCATCCGTGAAATATCATGTGTTTTACAGATGAACGAGTCACTCGCCCAAAGTCACAAAGCTGTGAGTAATAGAGTAAGAATTTGAACTCAGTTTCTCTGACTAAATAACTCATGTTCTTTCCACTGCTTTTTAAGAGGACAGTGAATGTTAAAAATAAAAACAAAAACAAGAAAGAAACACAGATGTTTTGTTGAGATTATCAGGGGCCAATACCTTCACCAAAGAACTGATATTTCTTCTTTCTTTGAGAATTTTCCATCTACAATGTGGAAGTCTTTCCAGAATCATGAAATTAAAGCATGTTAAAGCAAAGCAAAGGGTTGTAATAATGAAAGAAAATATTCTGGTGCCATGATCTCTACTTTCCCAGTTCTGAGCTCAGGCAAGCCAGTACGGAAAGCCTATGGAACTTTCCCCTCTGTTCTCCTCTCCATAAATCTCCATTTGCGGTTAGATGGCAGATGGTAATGCTGGAGGCAGGATGGACAGGCAGACCTTACTATTGGAGAGATCTTGTTCTCTTTCTAGAGTGCTATGATACTGAGGGGTTCTGTCTCCTATGACATCATTAGCTTCACTCCATTCCATCAACATCAGCAGAATTAACCTGCTAATTGAAATGGCAAAAGTTTTATCTTCTATAATGCCTGGGCAATGATCACTCACCATGTCATCGGGGGCTTCATTACATTGATCCAGAGGACTGGAATGGTAGTGGCAGTGAACAGATGCCTTAGAACATTGTATGTATCATTAGTCACCTGATGGGTAAACAGAGCAGGAAATACCAAAATTTTTGATCTCATGAATAATGGCTAATTTGAGATCAATCAGATAGGAAATTAATCATGTCAGTTAATGGGAATTTTTTTCACAAGCTACAAGATTATTATTTTGCACTCTACTTTCAGAAACATCTTTTGGGCAAAGTGAGAGGCCTGTATATATGTAGGAAGAAAAGAATGTAATGTATGTGTTTGTTACTTTTTTGCTTATTATTGTACAAATCAGCAGATAAAATGATACTCTTATTTAAATCTCAGGTTCCATGAATTATGTGGAAGAATAACTCATAATAAATTATTGATTAGCAGTAATAGATGATACTTATTCAATGTAACTCTTACCCTGTTAATATTATTTTCTATTTACATATTTATTTAAATAACAATAATAATAACATTTATTGAGCACTTACCACGTGCCAGACAACTTACTTAAAATATAAGTTATCCGAAAGGGTCACTTGTTCTATGATTTCTGTGTCATAGATGGAGTTTTTCTTGTTCACAAGAGCTGACCCTTGGAAGACATATTCTGTACTCTGGCTGTTCTCTGAGGTATCTGTGTCTGATTCATCTTTGTGTCCCCAAAGGGCTAAGCAAGTGCCCTACTTATGTTTGTCAATTGCTGTAAGAAAATCTGACTTTCTTTTATATCAAATGAAAACTTGTCTCTATATTCAGAAAATCTAGCCATAGAGAGTTTACCATTAGAAATGTGATAGCCACAGCTTTTAATAACTCTCTGGATCAAAACACCTGGCCAGTGTAGGCCATGTGAGGGAGGGAGCAAAGAAGTCTTCTGACGTCTGTGCCCAGGGACAGACCTGAGGACATTTCTGAGACCACACCCAGCAATGGCTGAAGGAACTGAGCCCAGTGCCCTGAATTATGTGACACTGGAACTTCTCACGGTGCTTTCCTTCATACCTCCAACCAAAAAATCAAGGATACAAGCCCTCTCCTGGACATCTTACTATGGAAAACCAAGCTTCAGACATGGTCAAAGCAAGGAATGAGGAAGAAAGCTAAGGCAACGGGGATACTAGGTCACTGTTGGGTCTCATGACACAGGAAGTTATTACAACTTACAGAAGTCACGTACAAGTTAATTTTTTTCAATATACTTTTAATTTTGGAATAATTTTAGGAAAGTTGCAAGGATAGTAGAGCGAGTTCCTAGATACTCTCCATCCAGTTTCTCCAGTACTAAAATCTTAATATAACCGTGGTACATTTGTCAAAACTAAGCTATGAACACTGGCGCAATCCTCTGAACTAAACTACAGGCTTTACTTGTACTTCACCAGGTTTTTCATTAATAGCCTTTTTATTTTCCAAGGTCTAATATGGGAGACCACACCGTATATAGTCATCTTGTCATCTACACTTCTCTAATCTGTGACAGATTCTCCATCTGTCCTCATTTTTCATTAGCAGTTAACTTTTTTTTAAAGATTTTATTTATTTGACAGCGAGAGAGAGCACAAGTAGGCAGAGCTGCAGGCAGAGGGAGAGGGCGAAGCAGGCTCCCCGCTGACCAGAGAGCCTTCTGCTGAGCTGAAGGCAGAAGCTTAACTGGACGAGCCACCCAGGTGCCCCAACTTTTTTTTAGCTGTTAACTTTTAAAAGGAGAGAGAGTTCTCAATATGTCTTGAACCATTTGTGTGTATGTGTGTGTGTGTGTGTGTGTGTGTGTGTGCGCGCGCACGTGCATGTGTATGCACGTGAAACACAGAATGGTCAGGCAATGTTCTCGGGAGGTGACAGTTGCACAGAGACCAAAATTTAAAAGATGAGAAGAATCAAAGGATGAAAAAGTCTTAGGAAAGAGAATTCTGGGTAGAGGGAGTCGCACAGGAAAAGGCCCTGAGGGAGGAAGACAGGAAGAAGTTTGATGTATTCAAGGAGGCATGGATAGCTAGAATGGATGGAGTAGCGAGCCAAGCCAGACCACACCTGGCGTGGAGGCCATGGTTGTTAAATGCAATATCTTTTCTGGAAGATTTCCTTTGTGTCTTTCACAACATAAGAGATAATTGTCCAAAAACCTTTCTGGGTGGAATTAGGCTGTGACTACTTCTATCCAGACACCATCTCTCTGACCATCAGAACGAATCCATGCTTGTTCTTCAGAGAACAGGCATATACCTGACTATCCCGTGGGATAGACCAACGATATCCATGTGAGGTCCTAGCAGAACAAGCTAAAAGGAATTGCCAGTTTTTCTGACTATCGAGGTGCTCATTGTTGGATCTTTCCTTCCCTCTGGAAACTATTACTCTGGTTTAATCTATCCCACCCCCGCTGCTCTGTCAATTAAATCTATGCAAGATGACAAATTTGACAACATTAGAACAAAGGAGATAATTATTTTGATGGTCTGAAAGAAAGATTGTATCTGTTGTAAGAGGGGAGCAAGAAAGTATATGTCGTCAGACTGTTTATTTTCTCTCCATATTCCCTTCCTTGAAGCGGTTTGGACGATCTCTCGATTATCTGGTGTCGGGCTATGTAGTTCATGATCTGAACACCTCTCCAGTACCTTATGCGTGATATCCAAGAAAAAAGCGTGGTTTGAGAGCCATCCATGTTGCTGCTTCTGCAAAAAGCTGTCATATATAAAAAATTGGAGAGTTTCAAAAGCAATAAGTAAAACTTCAACCACTTCTCTCAATAGAGCTCTTCAAATCTCTGTCATCCACAAAAATAAAGCATATAAATTGAAATTGATTTTTATAAAACCTTCATAAAAATAAATCTAAACATTTGGAAACATCTGTTGGATGGCTCAGGAATTTTATTTTTATCATTTTTGAATGAGTCCAGCTTTGAAGAGGTGCAACTAGTTAAATCTGGCACTATACAGAATCAATTAGATGTATAGATATACACAATAGGAATCATAACCTTGGTTTTCCTGTTGATCATATCCAATATCAGCCTTCAACTGTGTAGCATAATAGGTATGACCAGGGGCTTAGGAGATAGGTAGTTGTGGTTTTTTAAGTTCTGGATCTGCCAGCTATTAGCCCTGTGACATTGGACAAGTTCCTGAAACATTTCTAATCTTCAGTTTATAGATCTTTAAAATAGAGATAACAATATTCTGCTATCTAGGGTAACTGTCAGGCTTAAATGAGAGAATTTACAATAAGGGCTGAACAATGCTCTGCCCATTTTAAATGATCCATAAAAGTTAACTATTAATATAATTATTATTGTTAATAAGATCAAGTATTTGTTACCCTTATTATGTGCGATGTAGTATTCCAAGCCCTGCAGGGATTCAAGAAAGAATTGAACATGGTTTCTTTTTGGAGCACCAGGACCTATTCACCCAGAAGGTTAACCATCAGTGGAAGATCTAAGAACAAACATGAAAAGAATTTGGAAATAGAGTAAATGATTAATTGTCAAAGAAGCATACAGTCGAAAGGAAGCCTCTGAAAGTGGAGATGTGCTGGATGCAAAAAGGCAGGAAGAAAGAAATATTCTATTATTATGTTTCGAGATGATGCCGTAGCAAATTATATATTAAAGATTGCATCAATAGAAAATGTAGTTATTGTTAAATGACTAGTTATAGTTAATCAAAGTAAGATATGGATGTGAAAATAATATGGAGATGGTTAGCAACAGTTAACTAGATTAATTAATGTCAATTAAACATACTGAATTCATTAGAGCCCTTACATAAATCAGAACTTCCCTTTTCATGAGAAATTCTTGTAATGGGTTGGGATGATTTTGTTGGACTTTGATTGCAGCTCTCACTCAGCGGCTCTGATCTTGTTGAGCAGTTGTGATAAGGCCCGCCGCCTCCAAAATGAGCATGTATCAGTATTGTAACACCTTTAGGTCTACCCTACAAAACCCTTGTCACTTTAGTTTAATTGCAAATTCCCCGGAGAGCCTCCTCTAATGACCCATTTACATTAAAGCTTTTAAATTAGATTTCAATCTTAATTTCACTTGAAATGTTACCCTGGAGTAATCATTCCATTATAAATCATTTTATTTGATTTTATGGAATTGCTCAATTACAAGAGAAGTATTGAAATAAAGTGTAGCTATATTGAGAAAAGCAGAGAGACAAAAGAGGAGTCTGTTTGACTTTGGGAAAATGTTATCAGTCAGGGCAAAACTTAGTCATTTGTAAGCCACACAATGTCTTACAGTACTGAACTGTGGTATATTTTGTGCCGGAGATAATTGGAGGACTGTGACAGTTTGAATGGATACTAAGGCTTTAAACTTGGGAGGGAAGCTTTAGGAGAATGCCAGGACTACTCCAGATCAAGGTAGGATGCTTCTTTCTCTTCTGGAGAAATTGCTGACCCCCGGAGGCCATCTTTAATGCCTGAGTGGCATTTCAGAAATTACCTTCTTTCAGTCTGTGTTCCATTTACACAATGTGTGTGCTACTGAGCCTGGGTTGACAGCTCCTCACCCTGTGGTATGTTTTATTTAGGTTTTCCCTCTACTTGGCGACATCCCTATGTGCTCAATGTGAAAACTTTTTGACAGTGTCTCTTCAACCTACTTTGGAATGGGTCAGGATGCGTTTTATTATTTAGAAATAAGCCACATTACATTCTTTGGTTAACAAATTTAGGGAGATAGAGGAGGAAATAAGGACAAGACTTATATATTGATAAGCAGTAAATAAGTCTTAGAATTGGAAGGGACTATAGCTACAAATGGCCCCACCTCCACTTTCTACAAAAGAGGCACTGAAGCTCTGAATTTAGTGCCTTGCTTCAACTGGGCCCAGTCAAAATTTTAATTATTGACCGCGTGGGAGCTACTAAGTAAGAACTCAACATATTCCCTGTCTATAATGCCAATATTTCACTCTCTAGAAATATAGATTTCTTAAAAAAATAAAAAACTGAAGGGGTCGATTTGCATTCTCTGTAAAGAAATGAGATGATGCTTATAAACACCAACTAACTCTATGTTATTGGTTGTGATAGGACACAGGTTCCATCGTTTGTAATATTTTTCAAATTCTCCATATGACCTAGTACTTGGTCAATTTTATACATGTGTAACATAGACTTAACAAATGTATATTTTCTTTTTTTTTTTGAAGATTTTATTTATTTATTTGACAGAGAGAGATCACAAGTAGGCAGAGAGGCAGGCAGAGAGAGAGGGGGAAGCGGCTCCCTGCCAACCAGAGAGCCCGATGCAGGGCTCGATCCCAGGACCCTGAGATCATGACCTGAGCTGAAGGCAGAGGCTTTAACCCACTGAGCCACCCAGGCGCCCCCCCAAAAATGTATATTTTCTATTTGTTGGGTGCAGAGTTCCATATACTCATCTATTTTATTCGTTATTATTGTGGATATATTGTATTCTGCTTAGAATTCTGTCAATTTTTGCTTTAATTTTTTAAACTTAGGTTTTAGGTGAAGACAAGCATGTGATTGTTGTACCTAATCAGTGAAGTGTACCTTTTATTTATTTTTATTTTCTGAAGATTATTTGAGAGAGAGAGAGAGAGAAAGTGTGTGCACATGCTCAGGCATGTGTGAGCTTCGGGGAAGGGCAGAGGGAGAGAATCCAGAAACAGACTCCCCACTGTGTGCAGAGTCTGTTTTGGGGGCTTAATCCCAGGACGCTGAGATCATGACCTGAGTGGAAACCATGAGTCAGACACTTAACCGTCCGAGCCATCCAGGCGCCCCTGTACCATTTATTGATTGATTGATTGATTGTTTATTGTGTTATGTTAGTCACCATATAGTACATCATTAGTTTTTGATGTAGTGTTCCATGATTCATTGTGGCTCTTTTATTTTTAAGAGCATCCCTGTCTTAGTGCTCTTTTTTTGCCATAATTATATCTTGTCTGATATCAATATGCAGTTTTCTTTTGAGTTATGTGAAATATCTCTTAATCATCTTTTATTTTTAAATTTTCTGTTGTTTTATTTGAAAAATATTTCTTTTAAACAATACACAGCTATTTTTTATTTCTTTTCTGTTTTAATTCAAACTCATAAACACAGCAATTCATAAGTCTCATGTTTTCCCTGGTATCCCCCATGCTTTACATACCCATTTCCATCTCTAACCTGTGTTTAGTTTTCTTTAGACAAATATTGTCTTGACATTTCTCTTTTTCACCGTTTATTGTTGGATACCACATTTACTTCTAAATTTATTTCCTTGTTTTGGGGAGGTGTCTCTTCTAGTAGCTTCTTCTAACAGTCATGTGAGGGGTAAGCTATTTGATACTTTATAGATTTGCCTTTATTTTGACTTCATGTTGAATTGATTGGTTGGGTATAGAAATCATTTTCTCTTGGAAGTTTGAATTGCTCCACTATCTTCTAGCTTCTGATATTGTTCCTGAAAATCAGATGCCATCTGACTCCTAATTCTTTGTATTCAACATTTTTTTTTTTAGAAGATATTAATATTGTGAAATATCTGGGAGCATTTCACTTTCTTTTTATTCTACCCCTAAGACTTTATTCATTTTATTGCTAGGTTATGTTATCACTCTCCCATTTTTAATTTTCAAGGTTTTTACATGTTCCTCTTCATTTTTGAAATAGAGCATCCTATTATTGTTTCCTGTGTGTGTTGTCTTCCTTTATTATATCAAATATGTCATATCATATCAAGTATGTCATATCATGTATGTCAGAAATAGCTTGTTGGTGTTTTCTTCTACTTCCCCCACTGTTTTCCTCTAAGGTCCTCTTTCCTCTTCATTTTGGGTTCTGTCTTTCACGCTGTTGGCCATCTTCAAAGTTCTTGTGGTCTTTGGCTATCATTTTGTATTTAAGTGGTAGATTTTATGGTAGTGTTATTTGAGAGTAGAACAGCTTTTTTTATTGGGGGATAACCAACAGAAGGTTTTCCCCTCTGAGGCTTTTAGCTTCTCAGAACAATCTTCTAGTCTCCTACCTGGTAGCTAAAGTTCTGGAGGAAGGGACAGGGGTGATTGCCTTACCATTCAGTTCAGGCTGTGATTCACTGCCCTCTACTGAGCTTTGGGTCTCCAAGTCTGAGGCCTTTCAAGTTAGTTCCCCTCACCCCAAAATGAATAAATCCCTAATTTTCTATTTCTTGATGCCTTCTAAGTTTCTATCTGACAAATGCACTTGCTTTGCATATTATCACAGTCTTGCATTTATACTGTAATCTTCTTCTCTGTGCTGTCCATTCTCACCATCCTACGTGCTTCCTACCTTCTATCATTTGGTGACACTTGTTATTCTCTTTTAAATCTTCTCCTGTTCAGCTTCCCTTTCAGGGCTTATATGATTTTATCCTTTTATTTTGATGAAATTTTGGGAAGGACTGACATTAACTGCCCACATGTTCATTATGCTGTATTTAACCAGAAGTCCTATGGCCACCATTTAACCATTTACTTTTGTTGTTGCTGAGGTCTTAGGCAGAATTTCTATGAGTTGGGGAGGATGGTGTTTGTGTGAGTGTGTATGTGTTGAGGGGGAGGTTAGGGTGTGTTCTTCCACATCAATCCAGTTTGGCATATTTACTCTTTATATTTATTTCTTATTAAAGCCTTCACAGTAGATATTATATCTCTGTTTTACAGATAGGGAAACTGAAACCCAGGGTTAATAAGTCACTAACTCAAGACCACAAAATCATTGTCACGTTGCAAAGCCAGTATCTGACTCCGAAGCAAATGGATAATATAAACTATATTTATGGTGAATGATTAAAAAGTTAAGAAGACAACAAGTGTGTCTACTAATAATAAACTAGTTTTATCTACCAACGGCCTTATTTGTGAAGCATCACTGTTACTGTTTATAGTTTACTTAGACTCACCTTTCCACCATCTATTATTTAGATTCCCACCATGAGTACTAAGATTTTTATAACAATAGATTTTGCCTTTTTGACTACTGAAACAACTATGCATTATAGAAGGCAGTTTTTAATGACAGGACGGTTAAATATGATCTAATTGGCTTACTGTGGCTGGGCTCCATCATCAATCTATATAATGAACAATTAGATATATCTGAAGGATCATGTGGCAGTTTGATAGAGAAGCATGGTTCAGACCAATTCAGGGAACTACTTCGAGCCCATGCTTCCTCATGAAGACTAAAAATCTTTGGATACTCACATTTTGTGTATAGTCTTTATAATCTCCCTTTTCCTCTTACACCCTCTTCTCCCTTCTTCCCCTCTCCTGTCTCCTTACCTCTTCCCTGCCTTTTTATTTGATAATTCCTCAAAAACCGTGCTTAGGATAGACAAGTTGGAACAAATGACTCGGAAACATTTGGGTCGTTACAAGAACATAACCATAAACACTGTGCCTAGGTAGCAAATACATGTTTTCTGAGTGAATGAATAAGTGAATGAGTCTGTTCATATTCACTGATGCTTTCCATGATGCACAACAACATGCTCTCTAGCTTCTGTGCCATGTGAATAATCTACGCGGTGGTTTGTTTTGTTACTTCCCTATCTTTTCCCAAGCAACTTCAATTCTTAAAGATTATTTATTGGCCCAGGCTATAAACATTCATTAAAAACAAATGAATAAAAATACTATACTTCTGAGTTGGTCAAGGTTTCAGGTGCTATAAATACTTCATCTGGGAAGATATGATTATAGAGAATGGTGGGGCCTGTGGGAAACTATCACAGGAGTCAAACATTGAAATAGAGTAAATATGCGAAAGTACGTGACATGTGCCTATAAGAAAGGCTTCAGCAACCGAGTTTCAATGTATGTATGTAAGTGTGTGTGGTGGGGCAATTTCCTCACGCTGCCTGCCACACAATTCTCCAATGCTAGCCGGGTGTGCTATAATTCCACTCAATTCCGACACTGTCTACCCAGACGTAGCGTCAGATTCTGCAGGCTAAGGGCTCAGTCCCACAAGACTGCCTTCTGCTTCAGATGCAGGTCTCAAGTCCAAGTTGTTACCTGTGCTTCTGATTCAGTGGTTATAAATGAGAGGTTCCCATGACCCTCTCCTTGCGTTTGATTAATTTGCCAGAGGGGGGATTACAGAACTCAGGAAACCCATCTACTCATTAGATGATTCATTTATTACAAAGGATACTAAAGGATACAAATCAACAGCCAGATGAAGAGATGGGTAAGGCAAAGTCCTGAATGAAGGAGCTATTGTCCCCATGGATTTCAGGGCCTGGCTGGTGACATCTGGAAGTACTCTTCTTCCCCAACCCGGAAGCTCTCTGAACCCCTCTTTATGGGTTTTTATGGGGCTTCATTTCATAGGTTTAATTAATTGACTTTAGCCATTGGTGATTGATCCAGCCTCCAGCCCTCTTCCCCACCAGGAAATCAGTGGGTTAGATGGAAAGTTTCAAACCTCTATTCATGGTCAGTTTCCCTGACAACGAGTCTCCATCCTTAGGTGCTTTCCAACAGTTACCTACCTGATTAACATAAATCTAGTTGTGATGGAAAGGAGCTTGTTATGAATAACAAGACAGTCATTTCACCATTATGGCCCTAAAGAGATTTCAGGAACTGAGGACAAGAGACCAAATATTATAATAAAAGATGCTCCCATAGCTCTTATCACTCGGAAAATTTCATGAGCTTTAGGAACTCTGTGCCAAAAATAGGGATGAAGATCAAAATATATTTCTTATTATAAATCACAATATCTTGGCCTAGTATGAGTGGTCCAGCTGAATGTTGACCTATAGAACTATAAGCTCAGGGTTGCCACATCTGCTGTTCCAAAATAAACCAGAAATTTGGGGAATTTGGTTAGTGCTCTCAATTTTTTAAGGTTGGAAATTTATGAGTTGGATAGGCTGCAGAAGAGGAGAGAATCAATGCTATAGTCTAGAGATCTGTGCTCCCCCCAATTCATATGCTAAAATCCTAACCCCTAAGGTGATATTAGGAGGTGAGGCCTTAGGATAGGTCTTGAGGGCAGAGCCCTCAGAATGGGATAACAGCTTTTATAAAAGGAGCTAGGGATAGCTTGCTTGCTCCTTCCACCATGTGCAGACGAGCAATAAGTCGGTGGTCTGCAACCGGGAAAAGGGTCTTCACCAGAACCTGTCCATGCTGGCACCCTTATCTTGAACTTCCAGTCTTCAGAACCGTGAGAAATAAATTCCTATTGTTTATAAGCTGCCTAGTCAGTGATATTTTGTTACAGCAGTCTGAACAAATTAAGACAGTCTTAGAGATTATGCAGCCAAAAATAGCACCCAAAATATACTGTAGAGCTAGCCTAGTGAAGAGCCTACTGTAGTTACCATTGGGCATTGGCACTAAAACTCATACCAACTATGTTAACTACTAGACAAGAACTTCTGCCACTGCTCTTGTCAACCTCAGATAGACAGGATTCCTTTCAGTGCCTATTTCTGAAGTGAAGTGCCACTTTAGTGTATTTGACTAGGAGAACCCATACTGTTGCTTCAAGGAAGCCTGGGGGAAACAGTATCAGTCTTCTCTCTGGAGGAGTTAAGGACTTCTAAAGCAGAAAGAAAGAGAAAGAGAGAAAGAAAGAGAGGGAAGAGAGAGAGAGAAAGGAAGGAGGGAGGGAGAGAAGGAAAGGAAAGTAAGGAAGGAAAAAGGGAGGGAGAGTGGGAGACAGGAAGGAGAAAGAGAGAGAGAGGGAGGGGGAAGAGAAAAGAAAAGAAAAAGAAAAGAAAAGGGAAGATTAAGAGGAGTATTCAAAGAAAATGGGTGACCAAAAAGCGTGATGAAAATCCACTAAAGCAATCAATTCAAATTTAAAAAGATAAATTCCATGCTGGCCATCAAAACATGACTTTGTGTTAATTTGCCTGTCAGTCACTAGTTTGTGGCCTCTGGTCTAGTAGAATGTTTCACCACATGTATAAAAGTATTGTAATACCATTAACACAAGGAAAAATAATTGAGACCGCCAGCCTGCCCTTTAGAGCAATGGCAGAAAATAGGCTCCCATAGCTCTCTGCTCACTCTGCCAGTGGCTAGAGTCACTTCCTAATCTACTCAGATCTGCCAGCAGTATCATATACATCATCATGGCTTGTCATAAACGTGTTATATAGTTGTATAAAAAACTGTACTAGAAAATGAATGGAATAATGACTAAAATTTCTAAAAGATGTTGGTTAGGTCTTAGAAAAATTTTACTTGAACAGAAAGCAAAGATGGAATTAATAAACTCTTGGATTCAAAACATCCTCTCATATTCAATAGCATATCCTAGCCCTCTCCTAGACTTTCAACAGTTGAGTTTTGAACCCCACCCTTGCTCCATGGGAATCCTGAATACCCTTCTAGAAACTAAGTCCTTTTTTGAGATTCTCTTTTGAAGTTATTGCGCAGTAAATATAAGTTGTCTCCATATTTATAATTTCCTCACTATAAAATTAGTACCAGGGTTAGTGTGTAGCCATCTTGTCCTTGTTTACATTATGTTACTGAAACATCTTTGAGACTATGATTTAATTATTCTGGTATGGTAAGTTGGGCCTCCCATCTTGTGGTTAAATTAGTCCTATGTTTATCCAGGAGGAAATTGAGAGTTTTCTATCTTTCAGAATTGAGGGCTTCCTCTGTTTTTCAGACATTACTCTCATGTTTAGGAAGTAAATGGGTTTTGAAAGGAGAGCCTGATGTCATGATTATGGTGAAGTTCCTTGGCCGTAAGACAAGAAACATTAGAAGTTCTGAATGACTCTAATGGTGGATTGCTTTTGAGGGTAGCTATGAATACATCTTGATTTTTCTCTAGCCACTGGTCTTGTATTCTATTCAAAATTTAAATGGGAAGAAAGGATGATCTATAAATAATTGTGAATTATCATGAAATTGGCAAATGGGATTATCTTAGATTGAGACATTCCTTCAGCTTGAAATGCATACCTTTCCTTGGTCTAATTTTCTTGCCCATTAAAAAATTATTAGTTAAAATTTTTGAAATCTGCCCCTTAATATTGGTGTCTTCCTCTTGATGAAAGGCCAAGACCATCCTGTTACACTCAACCTCTTCCCCAATAGACTTGCTGGCTATGTACAACATAGGCAACATACAAGTAATTATAGCTATAACTTGAGATTTTCAAGATGAAAATGTTACCATTTTCTGGCTGTGGGCTAGAAGAGAAATTGAGTGCAAGGAATGAGAGTATATGAGCTATGGAGCAACCACTCATGTTGGCCAATTTTCACAAGGTCAGAGCTGATAGCTGTGAGTCTCCCAACATCACACCATATAGAAGTCAGATATATTGTGTCAAGAACACATGACTAGAGAAAGAACAGCAAGCTGGTAATTGCCCCCCAATAACCACTTTTTCTTCCTTTTAGAAGTTGAATTCTTTGTCAATTCTTTGACATATCTCAGCCTCTTTGCATTTATGTATGTTCATGAGACTAAAATCATTGAATGTGAGTGCGAGAGAGTTGTCCAGTTTCTGGTTGAATTGATATAAGGAAGCAGCTTGCTCTCTCTTTCCTCTTGCCATGAGCAAGAAGGGGTATTTATGAGGTAGCTTGACTCATATAGATGTGGAAATCACTCTAGACAGTAAAGCAGCAAGGTAGTAGTGGTCTAGGTACCTGATGACCTCGTGGAACAGAGCTGCCATACCAGTCTTAGAAGACCTTTTTCTTCTCAGTGAGAAAAAAATGAATGTTTATCTTATTTTATGCTTTTTTATTTATTGTTTTACTTATTTTTAGGGGGGAGGGGCAGGCAGAAAGAGAGGGAGAGAGAGTCTTAAGCAGACTCCATGCTGAGTGTGGAGCCCGACACGGGGCTCAGTCTTAAACCTTGAGATCACTACCTGAGCTGAAACCAAGAGTCGGATGCTTAACCGACTGTGTCCCCTGGGTGCTGCATATCTTATTTATGCTTTTAAAGGTTTCTGCCTTGTTTGAAATAGTTATGAGAGCTTAGTCCATAGCCTAATTAATATAGCATGGAACTTGAAAAACATTCTTTGCTTTCTTTCCACTACTTCTTCAGTTACTGGGAGACAGGATACCACAGTGGAAAGATCATAACATATTAAAGTTAGACACATTTGGGTTTGAATCCAAGTCCTAACTTCTGCATGATCTTGAACATGTTATTAGTGTTCCTTCTCTTCAATTTCTTTATTTTTGAAGAGGGCATTTAAATATCTATCTTATAGAGCTCCTGCGAGTTCAACAGCATCTTTAAAATTTGTGCCACATAGTGGGTATATAATATATTACAACTATCATGCTTGAATTATCTATTGAAATGCTCCTAAATGTGAGCATTTAGGATGTATAATAATGGTATAATAATAATAATAATTATTATTATTATAATATAATAATATAATATAATAATATAATATAATAATAATAATAACGGTATAATATAATATATGGTATAATAATATAATAATGGTATAATGGTAATATTTTATTAAAAGAGTTCTTATTATTTAAGGACATATACTAGAATGTTTACAGATAAAATAAAAAAATAAAAAAAACAACAACAAAGGATTTGTCCTAATTGATTGCTTAGCTTCCATTCTCTGTCTCAGTCAAGCCTACCTTCTAGCTTCTAGATTTAGCTTCCTAAAAGGTTGGTTTCTAATTCTTAAAAATTGCTTTATTATTTCCGAGTTCAGAGACTTCTTCACAGAATCTAGATACGTATCTATTATCAGATATGAGATTTGCAAATATTTTTCCCAGTATGTGGTTTGTCTTTTCATTCTCTTAACAGTATCATTCAAAGAGCAGGTGTTCTTAGTTTCAATAAAGTCCAATTTATTATTTTTCACTTTTAGGTATTGTATTTTTAGTATGTGTGTACAAAAAATTTATACTCAAGTCACAAAGATTTCTCCTATAGTTTCTTCTAACAGTTTAGTTCAGGTTTCAAATTTATTTCTATGATCCATTTTGAGTTCATTTTTACCTATGATGCACGTACATATTCAATTGTTATAGCACCCTTTGTTGAAAAACTATTGTTTCTCCATTGAAGTATTTTTGCACCTTTGCCAAAAATTAATTGCCAGCAAATATGTGGCTCTATTTCTGGACTCTCTATTCTGTTCCACTGATTAACTTATGTATAATTATGCCAATTCCACCCTGTCTTGGAAACACTAAGTTTATAAATATGCCTTGGGATGAGATAGTGTAAGTTCTCCAAATTTGTTCTTTTTAGAGTCATTTTGCCTATTTTAGACCTTTTACATTTCTATATAGATTATAGAATCAGCTTTTTCAATTTCTGAAAAAAAAAAAGCCTGCTATGATTTTGATTTGGATTGCATTGGATTACATCTATATATCAACTTGGGGACAATTGAAATCTTAATAGTATTAAGTCTTCAGATCCATGGCAATGGTCGCTCTCGCCATTTATTTAAGTTTTCCTTTATTTCTCTCAAATTGTTTGGTTGTTTTAGTATACAAGTCTTACACATTACTTGTCAGATTTACCCCTAAGTATTTCAGGTTTTTTGATGCCATTGTAAATTTTTAAAATTTCAACTTCTGATTTTTTATTGCTAGTACACAGAAATGCAGTTGACTTTGTATATGTATCTTGTTGTCTGCAACCTTGCTAGACTCATGCATTATATCTAGTAGTTTTCTTACAGTTACTATAGAATTTTCTACACAATGATTCACATCATCTGTGAATAAAGATAGCTGTACTTCTTTCTTTACAATCTGAATTTCTATTTCTTTTTCTTATCTTATTGTAACGAGGAGGCCTCCAGTATAATGCTGAATAAGAGGTGGTAAGAGATCTTTGTCCTGCTCCTGATCATTGGGGAAAGCACTCAGTCCCTTCATGTTAACTATATTGTTAACCATAGCTTTTTTGTAGATACCCTTTGTTAGGTTGAGAAAATTCACTACTACTGCTAATTTGCTGAGAGTTTTAATGAGGAACAGATACTGGATTTGTTCAACACTTGTTCAACACTACCAAGAAACAAAGAAGAGTTTAAAAAAAATAAAAGACAAAAAACATTTTCCCTTGTAGAAAAACTCAATGTCAAAAATATGCTAATTTTCAAAAAATATGCTAATTTTCATAACTTTATCTGTATGTTTACTTCAATCTCAATAAATATACAAGCAGGATTTATTTTAGAGCTAAATGTGACAAACTAAAATTTATATAACAAATTGATTGGCAAGAATATCCAGGAAAATTTAGGGGGGAAAAAAGAGTAATTAAGGAAAACTAGGTTTACCAGTGACCAGTACAATACTATGACCAATTATGATTAAAATGGCATGGTACTGGCACATGAATAACAATGAGGCTCTCTTGAGGGGAAAGAAGCATCTAAACTATTAGTGGGAGTATAAATGCCTACAGCTTTCATGGATGGTAATATAGCTAAATCAGTTAGAAGTTTAAAAGCATGTAACCAGTGATCAAGCAACTCTACTTCTAGATATTTCTTTTACAGGTATACTTCCGCAGGTATGAAATAATTTATAATCGAGAATATTCACTGTAGCATTTTTTATACCAATTAGTTAGAAGCAATATGACTCTCAATGATGGCAAACAGGTGTTAAAAGATAAACTGAGACATATTTAAAAATTTAAGAGTCTATCTGAACAAAACTCTATTTGAACAGGAAAGTGCCAAACCAAAAGTGGTTATAAGCCCTCCACCAACAGGAGCTGGGGGAGAGATTTTTAGAGAGAAAAGGCAGAAGCAAAGTAAGGAAATTCTTGATTGACCATAGCTTATAGCCTAGTTGGCTGTTTATGATTGGTTGTTCTTAAGTTTCAATTTTGTAACCATGAGGCATTTACAGGCTTAGATTTTGGTTTACTTAGGTAGGCATTAGAGCCACTTCAGTGTAGTGGTTTCCTTATTTAATTAATTTAATAGAGTAGGTATGTTGTGGTAAATCCATGCAATGAAATTCAAAGAAGGCGTTAAAAATGAGTTTTTATTCCAGGTGCACCTGGGTGACTCAGTTGGTTAAGCATTGGACTCTTGGTTTTGGTGCAGGTCATGATCTCAGGGTCATGAGATTGAACCCCAAGATGGGCTCCACGCTCAGCTTGGGATTCTGTCCCTTTCCCTCTCCTTCTTGGTTTGTCCCTTCCCCTGCTCATGAGTACATTCCCGCATTCTCTTTCTCTCTAAAATAAATAAAATCTTTAAAAAAAAAAAAAGACTTTATTCCATGTGTATGCTGTATCTACGAAACATTGTCATGTGAAAAAAAATAAGGGACAGGAAGCTTGTATACTATACTGTCATTTGTGAAAAACAAAAGAATATGTATGCTTATATGCTTCTACGTGTGCAGATTATCCCCAGAAGAGTACAAAAGAGAGAATAGTTGTTACAGTGGCTGAGCGACTTCAGCCAGAGATTCATTTATCACTGAATATTTGTCCGCTTCTCCTCAACTTTGTGTCATATGTATGCATTATCTAAGTAAATAAAAAGAAATCATCATTTGAAGTAAGAAGCTAAAGAGTAAGTAACGCTCACTTTAGGCTAAATTATATTGTTCCTCATTTATTGTATATCCCAGAATATCAGAAAACTGTGTTGATATTTTATTGATTGATTTTTAGTATAAATTATCTCATGCTCCATCCGGGATATTTAAGTTGATTTTCACTCTCCAAAGGGCATCTGAGCTCGCATTGCCTCCCATGACTTCATTAACCTATTGAAACTGCTTAAGAGTGGGATATGGAGAGCCAGACACTTTGGCTGGTTTCTTAGGACAGACCTCAATGACCTGAACCCTTAAATGGAAGGTCAACCATCGTTCAGCCACAGATTTTTAATATTAAACGTGTACAATGCAATGTAAGGCAAATTAAAATCACAAAATCTTTTCATGCTCTTTCCATCTTCATCCACAGTGTATCCCTGTGGGATACTGTACTGTCCCCATTTGCAGTTGAGAGGAGTGTGGCTCTCAGAAGAAAGCCTGTTGGAGGTGGACGCCATGAAGCTCCTCAGAATTAGAGGGAGATTGATTTCCACGGTGGCAAAGTGTAAACAAAATTCTTTGCTCCCCTGAGAGAAGCCCCCAAAAGGAAGTAATTCATGGAAAAGGTAATTACCAATTAAATAGTAAACGTGCTACTTGGCCTGTAAGAAGAATTAAAACATATTTACACTTCAAAAAGAAGCAATTAGTGATAGTTGATTCACTAAGGAAAGTGCCAGACCAGGACAGAGGAAAGTGTGTAAATAGATAAAGACAGAGAGATTTATTATTAAATTAAAGTCCCTTAATTACTGCAAATGTTAAATATGCAGTTTTCTGACATTTAAATGATGCTTTTCACCAAAATGAAAATGAATTGTCCACCTTGGATTCCCACTTCTTAGGCAGGATGTAAATGTCAGTCCTAAATTAAAGTTAACTAGTTTCTGCTATACATTAAAAATTTTTTAATTAGAATCAATAAATCATTTAAAAAATTGAAGTCAAAATGATCTAGTCTAAACATTCAGCCTTCTCCCTAAAAGGAGGGAAATGGTAGAAGATTCCCTGAGGTATGGGCATTAAGAAGAGACCTCTGCCTCCAAGGCATAACGAGCCAAGAGCGGGTTGAACAAGTGCCCCCTCTTCCTTGGACCGTCAGTGTTTCCAAGTGATTAAGGAGTTACTCCCCAAATTAGAAACACATTTCTCTTTAGAATATACTATAGCTACCTTTTTTGGATCATATACTATGTACATATATTTTTCTGATTTCAGCCTCCTCAGAGCCCTCCAGAGTAAGTTCTATGATCATTATTCTACACAACTCTGATTGGATGGCCAACTTTCCCAGGTCAAGAGGCTTAGAAAGAGCTGGGATTCAAACCCAGATCTCTCTGCCTGATACCATACTTCCACTGTTTAAAAAAAAAGTGTTAAAAGAGCACAATAATAATAAACTTAAAAAATGTTTGTAATCACAGCTATAGAGAACATTGTTGTCATTCAAACTTTTATCCCAGAGACCCTGGAAGCTACTTACTATCCTTAAAAAAAATTTCTTTTCTGCTTAAATTTAATAAAGTTGGTTTCTGTTGTTTGCCACTTAGCATCCCAGAAGCATGGTTCAGGTCCTCTACTTCCTGCTTTAATTGTTCTATGTGTTCACTGGACTCCGGAAGGACTTACAAAAGCTCTCCATGTGTTTGTTTATTGACTGCCTGGTACTGTGCTGTACACAAGGAGATAATAAACTTCTTAACCTTAGTCTTTCCAACCGTTCTCCTAAACTGGATGTTAATTAAGAAATAGTGCGCAGTGATCAAGTCCTTTGAAAATACTGGACAAATCTTTGTTTACCAGGTTTCTTTTTCTGCAGGACTTTTCAGAGCCTTTATGTACTAATATGCCTTCTTAGAAAAAGAGATAATATGTAGGAATTTCATATTCATATGAAGTTTATATGATGTGGAAATTTTTTTGAGGATTCTCTTTTGTGAATAATGTCTTATTAAACATATAAGGGAATGCAGCAATAACAACAGAGGCTATGAATGAAAGAAAAGGGAGGAATAATTTGACAAAGTTTGATTAAGGTGGTAGGATTTTAAATAGGCATGGGGAAAGAGCAAAAGGCAGAAGGCCATCGTGAAGGCAGATCAGCATTTTTTAAAAATGCTGGCTTCAAATTACTGTCATATGCAATATGTAGCAAAAACCCCTCAAAAAGAAATCTTACAGCATATCCTCAAATCATAGCATATCTGGCATCTTATCTTAGTACACCTCATTTTTTTTTTAATTTACTTATTTACGTTTAGAGAGAAAGAGCAGATGGCATGGGGAGGGGCAGAAGGAGAGAGAGAATCTCAAGCAGACTCTCCACTGAGCACAGAGCCAGACTCTACTCGGGTCTCGATCTCACGACCCTGAGATTGTGACCTGGGCCAAAACCAAGAGTCAGATGCTCAACTGGCTGAGCCACCCAGGTGCTCCAGTATGCTTCCTTTTTAATACAGGATTTCAATAAAGCAAAAGCGAGATGCAGCTGTAAGTTACAGACTAGAGTCCAGGGTGGAAATCCACTTCCTTCCTGAGTTTACACCAGGAAGGTCCATAAGGTGCCGGTCATCATCAGAAACAAAGCAGCAAATCTTGTCTGTGGATGTGTAGTGCATCCACGGCTGAAATATATCAGGGGCTGCTCTGATCTGTCTACTTCAAGAAAGAAATAAAAAGCTGGAGAAGACTGCAAAGAAAGTAATTAGAATTGTCGAGAGTATAGAGCAACTTTATATGAGGTATGAATGAAGAAAATATTTAGAGAAAAAAAAAGTTAAAGGACCAAAGTTTATATGTCAGTATTTATAGAGTACTTGTTGTATGCAGGCCTTGTGCTAAAATAAAATCCTTAAGATACGGATAATGGAACATCAATTTTCACATAAAATCCTAGAATAGCAAACTAACTTTCTCCTCTTGTTTCTAGAAGCTTGAAGCTTGAAGACATTGTTCTAAGGTTTAGGGAAAATAAAAAGAAATCCTTATTTACACAAACCAATCTATACAGAAAAAAAAAACACCTCATTTTCTTAAAGGATTTCTCAAAATGTGTTCCGTGGTATTAACAGGTCTAAAAATAAAAGGGCTACCTAATTCACCCATGGCTTTTCTCTGAGGGATTTTGATATGCTGCAGAGCATCTTGAATCCCTCCAAGAATATGGAGTATTTTGCAAACTTCTCTGGTCGGTGTTGTTTTGAAAACATATAATGCTGTATAAATGTTGATTCAAGGAATACATTTTGGAAAATGTTCTTAGAGATGATAAATATAGAGCTCAAAGGAGAATTTGTGAGGTCTTAGTAGATCATTAGCCTGTGAGTCTGATAACCTAAAGGAAAACTACCTTTCTTTGATTTTCTGTTAGCTTCTAAATGTTCCCATTTAGGTATATATTTACATTCTTTTATGTATTGCTGAAATCTAAGGGAAAAAGTACCTTTTTAAAATGTTAACCACTCACCTAGTGTCTGTACGTGCACTCTTCAACTTAGTATCCTCACAACGTATCATTAGAGAATGATTCAGAGATGGCCAGTTAGTTTTCCAAGATTACACAGCTTGTAAGTGCAGAGGCCCAAACCTAATTCCATGACCTCTGATTGCACACTTTGTTTTTCCTCTATTACAATCACTCTTTGTAAGATTAGGGTATACATGGCTTTATCTAGTTCAGAACTTGTCCTGAAATTTTATGTATTGCAGTTTCTAGACACATGTAAGAGAAACCCAAATCTTCCTGTGGTCGGTTTAGATATTGCTTAAGTCTTGCCTTAAACATATTATAGAATTCCATTCTCAACCCCAAGGAGTCTTATAGAATTTGAACAATAAGTGATTATTACTGGAACACTTAATACATTGATACATTCATGGGAGGAAACACAGACCTGCCTCCTTTTATTGGGTTTAACAAAACCCAAAATGACTTTCATAAAGCAAGTTTTTCCCTTTTAACTTTTAAACCCATGTGCACTTTAAAGGAAATTTAATCCACATGTTTCTAAATCATTTGCACTTAATTCATCAAATGTTTGGTAAGAGCTATTTGATTTCCTAGAAGCCTTTGTTTATAGGATTTTAAAGCCCTTCTTTCCTTGAATGAAGAAGTCTCGTCTCATAAGGTTCTCCACTGAATTAAGCCACAAATGACTCGAACGCAGGATCCCTAATCTTGGATTTCCCAGGGAACATCTCCCAGATGGTCCTTTAAACCTTGTCTTCCATTCTATTGCACTGGAAAACCTAGTGCAACATCACAAAAATGCAACTCAATCTCTGCCTTCAGACTGTTGTCATTTTTGCTGTGGATACAAAAAATCTCTGTGACATCTAGGCCTCCTTACCTTTGTGGAATTAACCACAAAACATCTTGTCCTGGAAATAAAATTTTTATTTCTTCAGCATTCTTTCGAATTTTATTTCGAAAGTTTCCTGAAAAAAGCTACTCGGGTCCGTAGCCAAGGTGATTGGCCATAGATATATCAGTTTCTTCTAAAACTTTCATTCTTATTTTTGAGCCAATGATAAAATACCCTAAAAGGAGGAAAGAAATAGAAAACCATGTAATTTTGCTACTTACTAGAAAAATGACAACCAAATTTCTTATTAGTGAATTAGCAGTTTGATGTCCTTCATGATCAAGTATGTTCAGAAAGTCTAGGGAAGGGGCACCTGAGTGGCTCAGTCAGTTAATCGTCTTCCTTCAGCTCATGATCCCAGAGTCCTGGGATGAAGTCCCACATCGAGCTCTTTGCTTAGCAGGAAGCCTGCTTCTCTCTCTGCCAGCTGCTCCCCCTACTTGTGCTCACTCTCTCTATCTCTATCTCTCTGACAAATAAATAAATAAAATCTTAAAAAAAAAAAAGGTAGAGGGCAAAATGCCTCAGGATATGGCAGTAGTAATTAATAATTGTACTAAAAATGACTATTAGTTTAATTTGAGTTGTGAGTATAGTATGCTAGTAATTAGTAAGAATCCTTTGTATGCCACTTTTATAAGACCCTTTGCCCAAATTCTTTAGACAATTCTTCAAGATTACAATAATCGTTAATTAATATTGACATTAATTAATATTATAATTAATAAAAACTAATATTTATTTGCTATGTTCTAGAAACCATAGTATCTCTCTTTGTACTCATAATTGAAGTGTGAGGTAGATGGTAGTATTATGCCTCTGCATTACTGTGGCCAGGAATTCTGCTAGAACACCTAGTATTGGTCAGTTACAGAAAAATATCTTAGCATCTTCATTAAGGAAGAAAAGACTTTCAGTAAGAGACTGGTCTCAAGCTTAGAAGTTATTTCTCCAAGGCAACAACTTTAAGTAATTTTAACGAAGATACTTTAAAATTAGAGGAATTGTTGACAGATTTCTCAAAATATTTGCTGAGATTCAGGAAAATTTGCAATAGGAAGACAGAGAACAGGCTAGAAGTTGAAAAGAAGAAAAGATGAAGTAGCTTGAAGACATAAACAATGTATTATCTAATTAGCTTTTAGCATGCTATTGATCATTAATTAATCCATTATTTGTGGTCAACTCAGAACTCTCTTAATTCCTGCTCCTTTAGCCCAGCACATTCTAGTGTACTGAGGAAAATGAGATCATCCTTGTTTGGCTAATTTGCCAACTTGGTTTGAATGGGATTTGCAAGCAGAGGGGAGGACCTGAATTGCAGAGAGAACGGTGAGGACCTTTTAGAGGATGTGGTGAAAGCGAGGTGTAAGAGATGAGAAATTGATGGAGAAAACTAAATTTGATGGGAAGACCAGAGATTGTCTAATCAAGTATAAGAATATTGTGGATAGGGTTTGATGTGAATATTTTTCCCACCTCTGCATGAGATGTTAAAACCGTTTTGTCCAATACACTATGGAGTTGGAGCTCAGGAGTGCACTAATGAGCTGAATTCTGCTTCAAACCAAGTACAGGGTAAGAACAGAAGTTGCTCAGGTTGGGCTCTACACACAGGAGTTACAGATTCATTCTACGTATTCCATCAAGTGCTGACTCTGTACCATGTGCTAGATCCTGGGGATACTCTGTGAATAAGAGAGTGTTTTTGTCCCCAAGAAATCTACAGTCATGTGTACAACACGGGCACATAGACAAATTTAATACAGCATAGGAAGAGTTAAGAGGTACACGTGGGGTGCTTAGCAATATCTGTGGAGGGTGCCACTCTCCTAGTAATACGTAATGTGGACTGATGGCGGGAAGGTGGGAGAGACTCTCTAGCCCTCTATTGGAACCCTCTCTGAAAACGAAATAGTTGGTGATAGATTTTGGATGCTGTGGAGACTGAAGTTTTAGAAGTTTCATCTTGGAGAGCAACTAGAGACAGATGTGAAAATTGCCACCAGCCCAAAAGGAAGGTCTAGCTACTATGTGGCACAAACCTGCAGTCTTTTCAGACATTTTTAGCAGCATTTAGAAATCACCAAGTAGATTTTCAAAATAATGTCCCTCCGCTGTTAGTTAAAACATGCTTTTAATAGAGAAGCATTTTCCATGTATCAAGAAAGGCTATGTGGATGGATTTGGCTATGAGTTAGGGGTGGGAAAGGCTGGTTTATTTTCCTGTGGTGGTGACTGTGGGGATTTTAAGCTGTTTGCCCCATTAAAGATGAGTCCTGAAAGCCCACTCATCTTCTCCTTGGTCTACAGCCCAACACCAAAAAGTCACATGATTTAACACTGACCAGAAATGAAAATATCTGCTCTTAGTTTTCGTAATGATCATCACTTCCCGTCTTACTCAGTTTGGGGTGCTATAACAATTACCATGGACTGGGGGGCTTAAACAATAGGTATTTATTTCTCACAGTTCTAAGGGTCTGGAGAGGGTGTCTGGAGAGGGCCTACTTCCTAGCTTGTAGATGGCTATCTCCTCATTGTATCCTCACATAGGGAGAACAGAGAGAAGCAAGCTCCCTTGGACTCTTACAAGGTCACTAATCCCACTCATGAATCCTCCACTTTCAAGACCACGTCTAAATTTAATTACCTTCCAAGATCCCCATCTCCTAATATCATTACAGAGGGTGGGAGGAGAAATAGGGCTTCAACATATGAATTTGCGGGGATACATCAGTCTGTAACTCTTTCCTTGACTTTGAGTGTTGCAGATAAATGAGACTACCATGAAGCCTGATGTAAAGGGTTTGGCAGATTTATATGTTTGAACTGGAAGCATAACTGTGTCATCATTTTATTTTAATTAAAAAAATTTTAGTCTCTTTTTTTGTTAGATGCAATTGAGTAAGGCTGCACTACACAGCACAACTCCATGAAAATGAGCTTTGGAAACCGTTTAATACTGTGTGGCACGTGGCTCAGCCTGTCATCAACACAACATTGCCCCTGACTCCCCAAGCCTGAAAGAGAGACAAAACATTCTGTAATTGGAGATTGCTTTGAATTAGTTTTAATTTGATTAGTAATATCCCACAAGGCTACCCTAGTATATAGAGATTATGGACAATTAAAGCTGTGATCAATTAGATCTAAATTGTTAGTCCATTAAGAGGCACTAACAAGAACTCTGATTTTCAAAGTCTTTTTCCCTAATCCTCCTGCCCTAGCATTCCTCATGACAGACAAAAGCGTTTCTATTACTCCTGTATTATTCCACACATTAAGTCAAATCCACTTGTTTGCATTACTTAGGAACACGTGACCAGATATCCTAGGTGTAAATAATGTTTTAAAAATCTTTGCAAATGCAGCACACTTCCTTTTTATCACCATCATCATAAAACCAATAAAAATGATCATCAGAATGGCTTTAGCAATCCAGAATATGCAGACCATGTGTGCAGTACAAGGACCTATCATCTCTGGATAAATTAGGTACAAATGTCCTCAGATTAGTTTGTAAAAGCTTTAGAACAATGTCTTCAAAGGGCACTTGAGCTTAAAGATATGAAGTGAGAAATAGCAATGTAGAAAAATCCTGACTTCAAAACTACACTTTATCCTTTTTCTTTTTCTATATTTAGTAATAAACTCAGAAAAAAAAAAAATCTGCTAGCGGAATTTTCAGGAACACATTTCAGTTGGCCTCTGTTCAGGCCTTATATCTTCATCCAGGTCAAAAATATCTCTTTTATATTTCCCAGTGAAATCCTCCCAAGCCTTCAAGGCACAGCTCATGTGCTACCTTCTCCAAGAAGCTGTCCATGTTCAACCCAAAAAATCGGCCCCGAAACTCCCACAGGCATTTATCTGTGGGGCCCCTTACAGTTAGTTATATTGTGATGTTCTAGGTACACTCCATATACTTGGCATAGTATCCTGGGCCCAGAAGGCACAGATAAGTATTTGCTGAATTTATCAGTGACTTACTAAATTCAAATTACTAAACAAGTTTAGTCTTACGGCCTTTGGAAGATTACATATATCCTCTCTTTTTTTTTTTATTACTAAAAAAAAGTCCAAATTTGAGTTTCATTGAGATTTATTAGTATACTTGTGACGTTGATACCTCTACGAAAATATCTGGTTGTCCACTTAAGAAGGTTAGTAGAGGAGATGAGCCACACCCCAGAATGACAAAGATGCTCTCAAGCTGTGATTAGGAGTAGATAATGCTACACAGCCTTATAGGACTTGACATTTAGAGGAATTTACCTACAACCGCTTGATAATTTATGGAATCTTATGTTCAGGGGACAAAGTCTGTATATGTGTGAGTTTTATATATATTTTGTGTGTAACAAAAAGTAAAAGATTTCAGGCAATGGTTTTTATTTGATTATACATTTCACAGGAGAACACTTATTTTTTTCAAGGCAACTGTACCCAGATAACGCAAACAGCAAAGGGATTGAAGGTGATACAAGAGAGGAAGATTGTCTGACTGTGGCTGAGATGACATCCAAAATGACTGCTTTCCAAGTTTAAGACTCTATCTACATTTAATAATGACTGCTTCATAAGTGTTAACAGTAATCATTTGAATTTCTGGAAGGAGCCACTGACAGAAGATGCAAGAGTAATAGCTTAGGTAGGGAATCATAAGATTAGGGTTTTAATTCTACCACCATTCCACTGGAATTTTTGTTTATTATAATTGTAAAATAAAATCACATCCCCTTTTTTAGTTTGACATGTTTATAGAAATCTAAAGGCCTACTATCATTGCAGTACAGTGGGGAGCAGGGAGTACAAAAAGTGACCTTAGTGAGCCCAGGCAAGAAAGGTCACTGGTGAGGAGCAGATTCAGGTTCACAGGTTCACATGGAAAGATGTCCCTGTAGAGATAAGAAAGACAGAAAGCTGGGAGGAAACTGACATTGGCCGGCATTCCTTCCCCAGCTTTGCCCTATCACTTTGTTGATATTGCTTCACTTATTTTAGATTCTGTGCCCATAATTCTTGAAGCCTGAAGATCAGAGGAAGAAAAGGAGTTAAAATTAAGTTAGTGGGAAGAAATTATGAACGATTTGAATTGGCAAGAACCTTAGTAATTGTATAGGGGTCAGCAAACTTTTTCTTCAAAGAGCCAGATGGTAAATATTTCTGGCTTTTCAGGCCCTATGATCTCAGTTATAATTACTCAGCTCTGCCATGTTAGCGCAACAGCAGCCATAGACAATACAGAAATGAATGGGTGTGGTTGTGTTCCAATGAAACTTTATTTATGGCACTGAAATTTGAATTTTTTATAATTTTCACATGTCACAACATATTCTTCTCCTTTTGATCTTTTATCAATGACTTAGAAATGTAAAAGCCATTTTCAAATCATACAAAAGCAAGCAGCAGGCCAGATTTGCCCACAGACGGTGGTTTGCCAACTCCTAGTCTCATCCCACCTGCTTATTTACAAATACAGAACAGAGGCCCAGAGGGGAGATGACTTGCCTGAGGTCACACGGCCAGTGTCATGGACACTTTTCTTCTGACCAGACTTGCTCCTTTCATTTCATTTTGAGAAAGAAAGAAAAGAAAACAGTATTGATAGTGCTAGATGTTGGTTTGTTGAAAACTTAAAAATGTTGGATTGCAGAACATAATGGCATATTGTAGGGTATCTCTGTGATTGTGGACATTCCAGAGACTGATTGGGCATTGATCTGATGGGTAGATGTTCCTGATTGTGGGAATACTGTTATCTGCTACTACAAGAAACTTCACCAAGACAGTAGCTTAGAGACTGCGTAAACCTTTTAGCAGAAAAAAAGATATATATTTTTAAATGATGCCAAGAACATACAAAATGTGATTCTGCCGAAAGCAAACTCCTATATTTGCCCCTGAAAATAAGATTTCATAAATTATCAAATAGTTTTATGTAATTTCTTTCAAATTTTATATAAAGCCCTGCCTTAACTCCTAAGTGTGTTGTTAACTGTCTACTCTTGGTCACAACTTTGGATAACATTATTGTCATTTACTGCTTTAAATACGATATTTCTCTAATTCCTAATCTTTTTGAGAAACTAGAAGTAAAAGGCTATGTTAAAAAGCTAACTATATTAAAAAGCTAACTGTATTAAAAGGCTATAGTAAAAAGTCTGAGTGGCTCAGTCAGTTAAGCATCTGCCTTTGGCTCAGGTCATGATCCCAGGGTCCTGGGTTTGAGCCCCACATCAGGCTCTCTGCTCAGTGGGAAGCCTTCTTCTCCCTCTGCCTGCTGTTCTGCCTACTTGTGCTTGCTCTCTCTCTCTCTCTCTCTCTCTCTCTCTGTGTCAAATAAATAAATAAAATCTTTTTTTAAAATAAAAATAAATAAATAAATAAAAGGCTAACTAGTACTTTGGCAAGCACTGTGTTATCTGACATTGACTTAAAGATTCCTTTAAAGATTCCTTCCATCTTCAAATATTTCTGATGTGGCCAACCCAGGCCCAACCGAGGCTGTTCCTCCAAGGTACCCTGAAGCTATGTAGCCCTTACATAGCTCTTTCACATGTGGTCGTATATCTGGATGCAGTTCTCATGGCCAAGGACATACGATGCCGTTTCCACCATTGTACTGATGAGGAAATTGAAGTTCAAGCAGCTGAAGCAAAACCCATAGCTAGTTAGTGCTACACTTGGGAAGAAACGCTATAAGAAGACTTCAATTCCCACACAGAGCACAAGAAGTTAATGTCGTAGCTCCCTGATGGCATTGAATTTCATTAATTTGGTGTTAATATTTCCAGTGTGAAGCATTCTAATGAAGTGTTTATTCAGTGAGAGGAGGAGTAGGGTTGATCCTCAGTGTTTTAACCACCATAGCAAAAGATTCAGAATTTCTTTTATTTAATGATTTGTGGGGCATCCTGCTCTGCTGGGATATACAGATGTCTCTGTGTAAGAAATACCAATTCAAGGGAACAAAGTTTCATCTTAGAAGTGATTATTTGTGCTGCAAAAGGATTCTTTTAACAAAAGATTTGTATTCTGTTTCCTCTAAATAGTGAGTTAGTTAAGCGCATTCATAATATGATTTTATTTATGAAAATATTTGACAAAATTAACAAATAGATCCATTCATTGGTTGTTATGAGGTAAATGATAGGTAGATAGATAGACAGATAGGTAGGTAGATAGATAGATGAAGAGTGAATGGAACCAAAGACTGAAGACTGAATGGAACCAAATGGACAGACCAATGAGTGATAGATGAAGTTAGAAAAATAAAGATTCTTTGAAGGTAGTACCCCCTTCCTCCCAAACCAAGCCACTGAAGCACAAAAACCAGTCTTTGCTGAAATAAGTTATAATGGGGAAAACAAATCTTTGATCTTTGGAAACATTCACATTTTGGTGAAATTTACTTTTCTGATATCTCCACCCCATCTTTGTCCTATTCTAGGAAACAACAAATAACAGGTTGCCCCTATTCCTCAAATTATCCTGATAATTACATGAAGACAACTTACACTTTAAAAAATTCATATCCACTTCCTTTGTTTCTTACAAAACATGATTTTCAAACTCCCCTCTCCCTTCCATTCGTCCTCTTCTGGACAATTCTATTCTAAGTTGTCAATGTCCTTCTTACATCTAGGGAACCAGCACTAAAGACAAACTTAATAAATGTGTTCCGAAGACCCTCGAGCAGGATCTGGACAATTTACTTGCTTTAATGCAGCCTTAGGAAAGAGTTCTTTGAGTCGTAAGCCTCTGTTCCTGCGAAAAGGTCACTGATTTACTTTTGACAGTTTTGAGCCAACATTATAATACTTGGTCCACATCTGCCAGTACTGTTTTCAATGAGTGTCTGTTATGAAACATTTAATTTTAAAGCATTTTCTTTTACATTTGGTATTAATTCAAAAGAAAATAGGGGTCACAATAAATCAACTCCGTGAATGTTTACACGTACATTACAATGGAGCTGTACATGTTTCCCGTACACAGACCTCTAATTCATTGAGGGGGAACTAGCTGGGGGCACTTGCCCATGGAAAGACCTTGGACTAAAACAGATACCAGTGGATCGTTTCAATGTTGTTAACTGAAGTGGAAATTCTGGTGACGAGAGACTTCTGTTCATGTGAAATTGGTCTGTGCAAAATGTGATTTCAAGATGGCTTTTGGTGGAAACCTGCTGTTTCCATGCCACTGGCTTATTACTCACATTTTAAAATGGACTCCATACTAGGCAAGACCTACGCATGTTCAATCACTCAAAAATTATTATGGCTGTCTTTTCATTAAAATGTTCCAATAGCCATATGAAACTCATGAAATTAACAACATGAAAAATATCTGGGTGATAAACTTGTATACAAAATTTCGATTAAGCAAGATGACCTGAGCTTCCATGACAAAAGTCTTAAAAAAATTCATGTCAAATGATGCTTAGTTTAATTCAATAAAAGGAAAGGGTATGTGTATGCAGGGGATGGGTGGGGTGGTGGTGGTGGAAAAAGTAGGCAATCCGTAGTTGTTTTAACAGTCCTGTTTTGTTGTTCGACTGTATCAATGGCAGAGAGGAGACACAATACTAATCGATACCTATGGGTCTTCTGCAGGCATGATCTCTCTGTGAAAAACAGGATTCTATGGCCCTTTTTCCCTTATTTACTTTATAACCACTTGCCTGTCTGTTCGCTTGCCTTTATAATCCAATGTGAGCCCCTAATTTCTGGACCAAGGATGACATAAACCTGTGGCTCTTAGATCGGGCCCGTGGCAGAGCTCAGTAATCATCCTTGACTGGTATGATTCCCATTGATCCTGGATACAAGATCATACTCTCAACATGAGGTTCTTGGCAGCCAATATACACAACTGGTCTAAGAATTTGCCATTCTCATTCAATCTCTTTAAGGGGGTCGGTTTCCTTTTAGTAGTCTCATTCCTCTACCTTTGTTCTCTTTAAGCAAAGACTTCGAAGGAATCTTTATTAATCCTGGACTAGTGCATTCTTGTGGACTCCAATCCAAGGACTGGAAGACTAGATAAATTAGAATAATAGGTGAAATATCAAGAAACAGTGGGGAGCCAGGGAATGAAGGCAACCTGAAGGAGCCTTTTTTTCTTTTTTTAAAGATTTTATTTATTTATTTGACAGAGAGAGAGAGAGAGATTAAAAGTAGGCAGAGAGGCAGGCAGAGAGAGGGGGAAGCAGGCTCTCTGCTGAGCAGAGAGCGCAATGCGGGGCCCAATCCCAGGACCCTGAGATCATGACCTGAGCCGAAGGCAGAGGCTCAACCAACTGAGCCACCCAGGTGCCTCAACCTGAAAGAGTCTTAAATAATCCCCAATATCTTCCATATGTCATTTTATTTCGCAATAGCTGGGTTATATGTTTGCCAGTGAGTGTGCTAAAGAAAGCAAATAGTTGGAACAGGACGATCTAGTCCCATTCAGGAAAAGTCTTTTCTATGTTTTAGTGGAGTAAAAACACTAAAGCAAGGCTCATCCTTGCAGAACTGTAGCCCAGCAAATGCCAACGTGATGGCTATCAGTGCACCTTAATTAGCAGGAGATGATGTCAATTAGTCTTTCTTTCTATTCTTTTAAAATTTTTATAAAATAATTTTATCTTTACAGTTATCTTTTGCAATTCTTACTGGCTTGCACTCCCTCCTTCCCTCCTTCTCTCTCTCCCTCCTTCCCTCCTTCCTTTCTTTTCCTATTTACTTGAAAATTTTCTCCCACTCATGAACATTTGGGAGAAGTTAAGCCAATTCAGGGATGACATTTCATGAAAATTACACCTAGTAAGATAAAACATATTTGTCCCCTTTTTGGATGCCTGAATTAGAACTAAGCAAATAAACACAGGTGGGAGGTGTCACTCATGCAACAGAAATTACTGTACACTGACATCTACCTCAATATACCATAGCTATTATTTCCTACACTGGAAAAGGCCCTTGGACACTCATCGTTGCTGTGGGTGGCATCATCATTATAACAATAGCTAACGTGTATTGAACGCTCACATTATACCCGGCATGTTATATGCATTACCTCACTTAATTCCTAACAATAAAGTAGAAAATTTTCAAATGTCTAGTTTAGTGACGGGGACATTGAAGCTTAGAATGGTTAAAAGTCTTATCCCAGGATGGAGCACTGGGTGTTATATGCAAACAATGAATCATAGAACACTACGACAAAAACTAATGATGTACTGTATGGTAACTAACATAACATAATAAAAATTAAAAAAAACAAAAAGGTCTTGTCCCAGTGTCACTGTTACCAAGGGGTAGGGAAGGATTTTAAACCAAGTCGGCTTGCCTTGGATCCAGAGCACGTAATCACTGTGCTTCAGTACCTCCACGGATATAGTAGGAGGAAGGATTTCTTTTCCACCTCTGTCATAAATAAGCTTTTGTCTATGAGTTTATTATTGCTACCTGTGAGAAATGAGATACATAATGATATGAATAAATTAACTCAAGTACATTTGACTCCAAATTAAGAGGTGTAAAGCATTGTTGATAAACTACTAGCTAACCACCCTAACTCCACATTTCCTGAGTAGTGAAAAGGAAGTTACAACCTCTCTTAAATCTCTGGATGTGCAGGATGATAATTTCCCAATAAACTAAATCCTGCTACTATCGGAAGATTTGAAATTTTCTAACGATTATTACCGATGCCTCTAAACAACATGGTTGGAGACAGCCAATCAAAACCCTCGGCTGTGTTATGCTTCAGTTTTATTTCCAAAAGGTAACTTAGCAGAAAGGGAGTAACTGTTTATTATTTTCTGTCATTTTTATATCATTTTTTGCCATGCATATTGTGCAGTAATTGCAGGAAATTAAATTTGAATCTTATGACACAAGCATGTTGTGAATATCATAAAAAACACATATGTTCATAAATGGCAAAAAAAGAAAAGAAAGGTGATAAAAATTACATTTAGACAACTTTTACAATCTTTCAGAACGATGGAAAAGAGAATGTTTTAAGGTTCTCTGTTCAGGCCGAATCTGAGGCTGAAGTGCTTTCAGGAGGATTGGTGGCCATTAAATGGTATCAGATGAGCAAGAGGACATTTGAAATCCCACGTAGAGGACTGGCTTGAGGAGAAGTCCCGGCTATGTGCAGTAGATCCACAGCCTGTGGATGAAGCCATTTTTCATTCACCACACAGAAGTGAGAAGAGACAGAAAATCATAACTCTTTTGGCTTCTGCTTTTGTTATGTCTTCTCTCCTTTGTGGCACCTGCTACCACTTTCTCGGCTGCCTCTTCCCTTCTCTCCATTCCTTCTACAGCTATTGTGGAAACATTCATGAAGCTGAATCCTCACATCCTACTGTCTGGTTGGTCCTGGGGTCAACCTCAGCACTTGACATGATGGAAAAGCAAGTGACTGGCTCTTGAATGCTGGCATCAATACCGTCTCACTTCTAGCGGTCATTTTCTGATTTCTCTGGGTCCATGGGACGCTCTCTGGGGTTTGGAACAATCTCCCTTGACATTTTCCTGTGCTGATGGCAGAAAATGAATTCATCCTGACATATTTGCAAAATTATAAACCACTAGCTTTTACCAAATTAATGCCATCCAGAGTTGACGGGTTATGTAAGCACCCAACTCTCTTCTGGCCCAAATCCTCTGTCAACCATCCAGACAGTATTGACAGTCCTGATGGATTTTAAGCTTCCCATGAAAAGTTCTCTGATGATTTTAGTTCACAGTAGTTCCTCTTTTTGAAGTCCTTAGTGATTGAGTTACTCATTTCAGTTTAACTGTGAGGCATTAATGACTAGGATTTTTTGGTAAAAATTTCAAATCTTTGTGAGTAAGAACTAAGTCTTAATTATCCCTTAGTCCCTACAGGATCTTTAAGCAATATCTCCATCTTCATCAAAAGCCAAACTTAGCATATTTACCTTCCCACACCAGCCCTGCTGCTTTCCTTGTTATTGTTGGTGCTGCCACTATTGTTCCAAGTACTCAGCCCAAATCTTACAAAAGAAGTCTTAATTTCCCTGTATCCATCACACCCCATAGCTACTAAGTCACAAAGTTCTGTAGATTGGCAATTTTAAATTTTTTGAAGATTTGATTTAGTTATTTGCCTCTAGAACCCCTTTGTCCAAGGAAATTTTATAAGAAAACCCAATCTGTAAGAAAAGCAGGGATGGTGAGAAGAGGCTGAACTGAGAGCCTTGAGCCTACAATAGCATCCCTCCCAGAACCTCTGAGGCTGAGCGCTAATTGAAAGCTCATGGTTGTAGACCTGATCTCCAAGTTGCCAAAAAGCGGATGGGATGGTGACAAGAACCTTGGCATAAATCAAAGGATCTGAACTGAGCCTTGATTTTCTTGTATTCCTGCTGACATCACCTGATGGTCATAAGGATGAGATCCTGTGTGTGAAAGCACATTGTAAACTGGCAAAGGCCATGTCAATTTAGGGAACCCTTAATTCTTTCCTGATCCCTGGGGTCCCATTCTCCTCATCCTATCCACCATCTAATCTAACCAGTCTTTCCATATTCATCCTGCTCAAGCACATCTATTTTCATATCCTTGACTCAGAAATGTCTGACAACCACCACTAGCTAACTAACTTAAGAACGAGCATCCCAGCTTAGGTTTTAAACCCTGTCATGGTGAAGTTAACTTTCCTTTCCAGTATTAGCTGCTACCATTCTTCCTCATTAACCTGCTGGTTTAGCAAAATCACCCAAACATTCCTTTGTAAAGGCATTGCCTCTTTCCCATCTCTCAGCCTGTCCCCTGTCCCCTTGGGCACCACACCTGAAATGCAATCCATGGTTCAAGTCCTGTCCTCAGTACTTCATACCCAGTGAAGCCCTTCCTGATCCCAGCCCCCACTGCTCTCTCCTCCAAACTCCAATCAGAAGTCAGGATAAATCATCACATATCCCTGAAACACAGAAAAATGTAGGATTTCAGTCACTGTAGAGGGGTAATAACAATTCATGAAATTTTCTTTCTTTTTTTCAAAGATTTATTTATTTATTTATTTATTTATTTATTTATTTATTTATTTATTTTAGAGAGAGAGAGAGAGCACAAGTAGGCAGAGAGGCAGGCAGAGAAAGAGGGGGAAGCAGGCTCCCTGCTGAGCCCGATGCGGGTCTCGATCCCAGGACCCTGAGATCATGACCTGAGCCGAAGGCAGAGGCTTTAACCCGCTGAGCCACCCAGGCACCCCTTCATGATATTTTCTGATCAGAGCTTAAGAAATGAAAGAGAATATGTTTGTGAAAACCATCTCTCTTTTTTAAGATAGGTAGAACCTTTATTTGAGGATAATTTTTCTCAGTTTGTAATCTTCTCCTCCTTTCTGCTGAAAGACTGAAATGCAAGTCAGAGAATGCTGTTTCTGCAAATGAGCCCTGCCGCTCTGGGCTCGGTGAAGATTTTCCTAAATGAAAGAGTGCTGGTATCTGCACACAAAAAGACTTCATTTTTTTAAATGCTGCCCATTTATCAATATATAATTTAGACTTAAAGAAGAGAAAAGCAGGCTGAATTGGAGAATATATTTAACAGAAAAAAATTGTCACTTCAAGGTATAAAAGAGAACAGGGCCATCTGCCACAGATAGCGGTTCTTATCTGTGTTTGATGTGCTAACTAAAAGAATTTGTGGAAAACTAGTGATGAGACAGAATAACTCAAATAGGCTTTAAAAAAATCTCATTCATTTAACTATTTCATAGAGATCTTAAGTAACTTATTTAAATAAATAGCGCTTATTTTTAAATGAGCAAACCTTTTGTACATAATTATCTGCTTATATTAAAAACAGTTTTCTTAAATACTTTAAATCTTTTCTTGTTGCCGTCCTTTACGCTGTATCCTTGTTCTTTTTTTTTTTCTAGTGAAGATAGCCGACTGAGTAAAGATAAACTTAGTCTATTATCATTTGTGTGATTTCTCTTATCAGTTAGAGGGTTTGAATCAATAATGTTCTACTGCAGGATACCTGGAAACATGATATTACATGGAAAGTCCCCTGAACTTTCTATTTTCCTCTGTCAGTTAGAGAAAATGCTGTATTTTTACAGCATTGCCATTCACTTAGGTAACCTTGGAGACCCAGTGGTGAATTGGAATGTCCAAACCATTATTTTGGAGATGTGCTAAGGACCAGAACTCTCCGTTATCTCACAGGAAATCTATTATAGGTGCTGCCAGGGGAAGAGGCAAATTGAAAAATAATAACACTTCTGCTTCTGGCTAAGGCGAAATAACAGGGATCAGATTTATTTTCCTGCCTGAAACAACAAGACAAGAACAAGAACAAAAACCAACAAAAACCAACATCAATACCAACAAAGTATGTGAAACAGTGGTTTTCAAGACACTGACCATCAAGCTATTAAATAAACTTTAAACCAAATTAAGTAAGCCAGCTATACAATTACCCCCAGATTACCACTCGGAGAGAATTTCTAGATCACAGTACAGCAGAGGGGGAGCCTAGACTGAACCTAGTGGAATCCCTGAGTTGAGGAGGCAGAGCTGAGAAAGATCAAGAGGGCTGTATTATACAGGGCGGAGTGCGGGACAGGTGAGAGCTGCTCAGAGAAGGAACTAGATCATACAGGGCAGACTATGGGTAAAGAGAGAACTGCACAGAGAAGGAACTCTGGACATTTACAGAGAGCTTCCTCAAATATTTAGTTGAGTGCTGACCAGATCATGTATGTGAAGAAATTACTCCAGGCCAGGAAAAGACTCACCTGAAATGATTAGAGGTACTAATGCTTCACATTCACACAGAGTTGAAAGTACTACCTGTTTCCATTAGCCAGATTGAAGAGTCCCTTGATTCACAGGGTACTGGGGAGAGTATACAGATGGAACTTGCCTCGGTAGTGGAGAATAATTAGCCCTCCCACATGTACTGCTATAATTTTGCCTAACAAGTCTTAAAAGTAAGACTGGAAAGGATGAAATTGTTAATAAGTAACTTATGTTGCAGAATAAAAATCAAGACTATAGGAATAGAAAATATTCAGTACTCAAAAATGTAAAATTAATCTGGTATCCAATCAAAAATTACCGGGCATGACAAAGGAAGGAAAACATAACCACTGATGAGGAGAAAAAAATCAATTAATTGAAAAAGGACCAAAACTGACCTAAACATAAGAATTAGCTGACAAGGGCAGTAAAATAGTTATTATAACTGTATTCCATATGTTTACGAAGTTAAGTAGAAAAAAATGAACTAGTGACATGGATTCAGACTACATATATACACACTAAAATGTATGAAGTGAAAAATATACTGGGTTAGACATCACAAAAAAAGATTAGTGAACCTGAAGACACAGTGACAGAAAGGAAACACAGAAAGAAAAGAGAATTTTTAAAAATGAAGAGAGCATCAGTGAACTGTGGAACAATTTTAAGTGGTCTAATATAGGTTTAGGTGGAATTCCCAAAAGAGGGGAGGAATATTTGAAGACACACTGGCTGAAATTTTTCCAAATTTGATGAAAACTATAATCCTAAAGAGCTAAGAGCCTCCATAAGCCTCAAGCACAAGAAATACAGAGAAAACCACACCAAGAAACATCATAATCAGATTACTGAAAAACAGTGATAGTGAGAAAATCTTCAAATTAGCCAGAGATGGAGAAGAACACCTTACATTCTGAGGAACAAAGATAAGAATGACTGTACATTTCTCATTTAAAACAATGCAAGTGAAGAGATGAGGCATAATTTTAAAGTACTGAAAGAAAAAAATGTTCAACCCAGATTTCTATACCCAGTAAAAATGTCTTTCAAAAGCAAAGGCAAACTGAACACATTTTGAACATATAAAAGGTGAAAGAATTCATCACCATCTGATTTGCATTAAAAGAAATATTGAAGTCCTTCAGACAGAAGAAAAATAACACCAGGTAGAAATACAAATTTAAACAAAGGAATGTAGAGGAGAGGACCAGAAATGGTATCTATAATGGTAAATATATAAATGTTTAAAGTAATATTTGAATTACATTAATACGTAACTGTTTAAAGAAACATAATGAAAATTTACTGTGGGTGTTATGTCTAAAAATGAAATGTCTGAGATCAGTGGCACAAAGTTTGACAGAGGAGAAATGGTAGGATACCATTGCAAAATTCTAGTGCTATATGTGAGTGGTATACTATCATGTGAATATACGAAGTTGTATGACATTACCTAATAAGTTAAAAATGTGTAATATAATGCTAAAGCAATCACTAAAATAACAAAATAGTAAGTTTTAGTTATAAAAATATTGTTAATCCACAGGAAGTCAAAAAGAAAAGGGAAAAGGGAACAAAAAACAAATGGGATATATTGAAAACAAATGACAAATTGATAGATTTAAATCCAACCACATGAATAGGCATATTAAATTAAAATGGTCTAAATGCCTCAGCTAAAATGCAGATGTATAATTAGATTAAAAAATGAAGACACAATTTTATGTTGCCTATAAAGACAGCTTTATTTATTTATTTATTTGTTTTAATTTTTTGAGTATTGTTGATACACAATGCTACATAGTTTCAGTTGTGCTACATAGTTTCAGTTGTGCTACATAGTTTCAGTTGTACGACATAGTGACTCAGCAAATCTGTATGATATGCTGTGCTCACCACAAGTGTAGCTAGCATTTGTTACCATACAATGCTAGTGCAATATCATTGTCTGTATTCCCTGTGCTGTACCTTTTATTCCTGTAACTTATTCATTCCATGATTGGAAGCCTGTATATCCCTCTCCCCTTCACCCATTTTGCCCACCCCCTAACCCCCTTTCCCTCTGGCATCCATTAGTTTATTCTCTGTATTTATAGGTCTGATTCTTCTGCTTTTTGTTTCTGTTTTGTTTCTTTTAAAGATTTTATTTATTTATTTGAGAGAGAGAGAATGAGAGAGAAAGCAGGAGATAGGGGAGGGTCAGAGGGAGAAACAGACTCCCTGCTGAGCAGGGAGCCCGATTCGGGACTTGATCCCAGGACTCCAGGATCACAACCCAAGCAGAAGGCCGATGCTTAACCAACTGAGCCACACAAATGTCCCTGCTTTTTGTTTATTTTCATTTGTTCTGGGTTTTTTTTTTTAGATTTCACATATGAGTAAAATCATACGGTATTTATCTTTCTCAGTCTGACTTATTTCACTTAGCATAATGCCCTCTAGAGCCATCTGTGTTATTTCAAATGGCAAGATCTTATCCATTTTTTTTTTTGTGGTTGCAAAGTGTTCCATTATACATATGTGTAAAATGCACACACACACACGTATATATGTAACACACACACACATATATATACACAAACACACACACAAATATATATATAACATCTTTCCTCTCTGTACATCTGTAGATGGACACTTAGGTTGCTTCCATATCTTGGTTATTATAAATAATTCTGCAATAAATATAAGGGTGCAAATATCTTTTTGATATATCTTTTTGAATTAGTTTTTGTTTTCTTTGGGTAAATACCCCATAGTGGAATTATTGTCATTTTTATTTCTATTTTTAATTTTTTGAGGGGCCTCCATACTGTTTTCCTAGTGATTGTACCAATTTACATTCCCACTAACAGTGTACGTCGGTTTCTTTTTCACCACATCCTTGCCAATACCTGTTATTTCTTGTCTTTCTGATTTTAGTCATTTTGACAGGTGTAAGATGATATCTCATTGTGGTTTATATTTACATTTCTCTAATGATAAGTGATGTTGAGCATCTTTTCATGTGTCTGTTGGCCATCTGTATGTCTTCTTTGGAGAAAGGTCTACTCAAGTCATCTGCAGATTTAGCCCAATTAAAAATTGGATTATTTGTTTTTTTGGTGTTGAGTTGTATAAATTCTTTATTTATTTGGGTAATAACCCCTTATTAGATATATCATTTACAAATAACTTCTCCCATTCAGTTTGTTGCCTTTGTGTTTTGTTGATAGTTTCCTTCACTGTGCATGAGCTTTTTATTTTGATGTAGTCCCAATAGTTTATTTTTGCTTTTGTTTCCTTTGCCCCAGGAGATATATCTAGAAAGGTGTTGCTACAGCCAATGTCAGAGAGATCACCGCCTATGTTCTCTTCTAGGATTTTTACAGTTTCAAGTCTCATATTTAGGTCTTTAATCCATTTTGGGTTTATTTTTGTGTATGGTAACCCATACAGGAAGTGTTTGAGAAAGTGGTTCAGTTTCATTCTTTTGCTTGTAGCTGTCCAGCTTTCACGGCACCATTTAATAAAGAGAATGTCTTTTCCCCATTGTTTATTTTTGCCCCCTTCATCATAGATTGACTGTATGAGTGTGGATTTATTTCTGGGCTCTCTATTCTGTTCTATTGATCTATGTGTCTATTTTTGTGCCAGTACCATACTATTTTGATGATTACAGCTTTGTAGTATATCTTAAAATCTGGAATTGTGATACCTTCAGGCTTGTTTTTCTTTCTTAAGATTGATTCAATCAGAATTTTTTGCATTTCCATACACATTTCAGTATTATTTGCTCTTTTTCTGTGAAAAATGCTATTGGTATTTTGATAGGGATTACATTGAATCAGTAGATTGCTTTGTCTAGTATGGACATTTTAATAATTAAAGATAGCCCTTTAAATGTAAAGTCACAAATAAGATAATAGTAAAAGGATAGAAATGATATGCTTCTCTATGAATTATCAGAATAAAACTGGAATTTACTTATCAAAAGACAAAGTAAATTTCAAAGCAAATACTATAAGGAATAAAGATGGTTATTTCATTGTAATAAAAGGGCCAATTCTGGGGTGCCTGGGTGGCTCAGTCAGCTAGGTGTCCAACTCTTGATTTTGGCTCAGTTCATGATCTCAGCACTATGGGATAGAGCCCCACTGTGGGCCGGGCACTCAGCATGGAGTTTGCTTGAGATTCTCCCTCTCCCTTTGCCCTCCTCCAACTCAAGTATGCACTCATGCTCTTGCTCTCTCTCTCTCTCTCTAAAATAAATAAATAAATAAATAAGTACATTTTTAAGGACCAATTCCTCAAGAAGACATAGAAATCTATATATTATTTGACAGCATAGTCGCTGCCAACTTGAGGTTTCCTGTTTCCTGGTATTGTATCTAAGCTGTCAGTACTTACGGAGTACCAGTAAGTGCGGGTTTAGGTCTGCTAACCTTCAATATTATCTATCCATCTAGGAGCCTATTACCCTGTATGGTGCCCAGTTCTCTGTCCAAGCAGGTTGCTTTTGAGCAGAGGATCCCACTTTCTTATTTGCCTTAAAAAAGGATTTCTTGACACTGCTTCTGTGCCGTACTTAGGGGCACAGGAATTACAGCACTTTGAAGCAAGAAGTTGGACAAAAATGGGTTTGTCTATGGCTCTGTGGCCCATTGACCTAAACTCTCCATGCAGTCATTTCCTCCTTATGACTCGGTGCCTCTTTAGAGGTCTGGCATGGAAGCAGAGAGTAAGTACCCCAGCTTTCAGCTCACCCATGACTATTGTACTCTTCTCTCGATCTTCTAGAAGACTTTTCCTACCTGGGCATTTTTTTTCTTTTGAGAGAGGGAGAGAAAGATAGAGAAGTGTCTGTGTGTGTGTGTGTGCGCGCGCACTGTGCATTGAGACATAGTATAGCTGTACTAATATGTTCTCTGTGCCTCACCATTTCCCACTGCTCTAAAACACAAAGCCAGAATGGGCATCCTTTTTTTTTCTTTGTCTTTTCATCTATCTCATTCTACCTCAAGACAATGAGAACTAAAAAGCCTGATTTCGGGATGCCTGGATGGCTCAGTTTGTTGAACATCTGACTCTTTTTTTCAGCTCAGGTCATGATCTCAGGGTTGTGGGATCGAGCCCAGCATTGGACTTTGCACTCAGTGGGGAGTCTGCTTGAGATTGTCTCCTCCTCCTTCTGACTCTCCCTCCCCCACCCCCTTCTCTTTAAAATAAATAAATAAATCAATCTTTTTTTTTTTTTAAAGTTCTGATTTCTTGAGTAGAGAGCAAAGATGGTAGGAAAATGTAAAAAATCACAAGAAGAATGACAAAATAATGTATAATATATGATTCAATTTTATCGACCTTCCCTAGTTCTTTAACTGATGGCCATCACAAAATTAGCATATTCTCATTGTGGCTTCACTAAATATCAATTTAGAAAACTAACTATTATGGGCATATATCTAGATACCAAAAATATGATTTATGGGAAGTAAGGACTATATGGCATCAACAGTTCCTCTCATCATCAATAGTGGCACAAGGATGCCATCTTGGAAATCACCTAGCATCCTTCTGTAAGCAATTAGCTGCCCCTCTTTCCACCATAGCATTCTGAAGAATATGTTAATGCATGATCTTCAAAAGTTGGCAGCCATGTTATTCCAAAATAAGTATAAATATATTTTAAAAGTTTCGAATGCCTTTTTGCATTATTTTAAAAATGTGTAAATTAACGCTAGGTAAAATAAGAGATAGAACTATATACCAAGGGTTAAATCACAGCATGAGACAGAATATGACGGAATGCTAAGTGAATAGTGTAGACCATGTTTCTCAAACTGATGTCTAAGGAACCTTGAGCATCCACAATTTCTTTGAGAAATTTAGAATTTAATTTAATCATTCCAGTACTTGAGTTTACTTCTATTTACAAATGCATTTCATCCAGGTGAGGGTCAACTGACAGCATAGCTCACTGCATAAATGCACGTTTCGTAGAAGTCCATATAGAGAAAACTAATGGCAGAATTGAGTCATGAAAGGTACCATATCATCATGAGGACTCTAAAGGACTTTGAACCATAGCAGAATTTCATCTTCACTGAGCCATAAGCAGACAAGGAGGAATTCTTCCATTTCTGACTCTAGTAATCATGGGATTAAGCATGCATTTAATGCAAATTTCCATAACACCATCACCTTAACCTTTTTTCCAGGTGAACGAGTCAGTTTATAAGCAGATTAAGGGACATTCCGTTAAAATTGATGTTTGAAGATGGCTGATTATCAGAGTTTTGGTTAAGTATGAGACTTGATTATCCTCAATTATCAAATAAACCCTTGATGTTAGTGATGCCGCTTTAGTTGTTCAGAGTTAAATGGACATTCTCTGTATCAGTATTACTAAAGTGAAAACACAAAAGCTGGTTCAAGTTAAAACTAAGGCTTCATTTTTCCCCATGATTAAACCCAACATCAGAGGTCTAGTGTCAGCAAAACAACATAACTGATCACATTTGAATTCATAGTGTCAAATTGCATTATATTAATTAGGTGGTTTCGGTGACATAATTTCATTAATACTAAAAATGCAAGTATATTATATATATATATACACACACACATATACATATATGTAATGCTAATGCAGAGGAAAGACTTGGTACAGGCCCTGGCATATAAGAAGCATTCAGTAAAGATTAGCTATTATTATTTTGTGAAAATTTGTGGAAGTTTTATTTTAATACCTGTTTACGGAAAATCATCAGTACATCTCATTTAGGATAGCACTGAGGTTCCCAACTTTCTTCTTCAAAAGTTCTGTAAACATTATGTGTGAAATGAACGCTAAGATGAAACGAAACTGCCAGGAGTTCATTAGTGACTGGGGGGGAAGAGGGGCTTACTGGAAGATATCAAAAAAGCTGCCTCATTAATATGATAAAAACTTACAATTGAGGCAGAGAAAAATGAAGTGCCTTATTCCAGCTCATTGGTCAGGGCAGTGGGAGAGCGCCTTACATTTTTAGTTCCCGGTCTTTGGGACTAAGAGCCCTTTCTTTCTCTCTTGTCACTGAAGCCCAAGAATGTTTGTACTTGTTATTCTTTTGTCTTTATGTAATGTTTTGAGAAGTAAATAACTGTTGATTATATTTGGCAAACAGTACTTCTTACTGTATTTTGATATAATAGTTTTTTTTCAGTTTGCTTTGGAAATTGACAATTATGGTGACATTGTATAGAGGTTAGAGGTGACATTAATTATCAGGGTAACGTAGACAGTTACATGAATGCCGGTTTTGATGAAGCATCAGACTCTTATTTGACATACATATTATCTCAATTGTGAACATGAAGACCACGTGCTGTGGAAAAGGCCGACAGAATAGCTCTCAATCTGCTTGCCAAAAAAAAAAAAAAACAAAAACAAAAACCCCACAAAAACCCAGCATTTTTTTAATTCAAGAAGTATATCACACCTATTTAGAAGCTACATAGACACCACGTTTGAAAGGAAATCTATATATGTGCTTAAACAGAAATTACACCCGAAATATAAGCTGTGGAGGACAATCATAGTGATTGCAGCTCTCCATTTAGAAATCATAACATGGCAAAGACTGGCTACAAAAACTGAAAATGATCTGCCTCCCAAGTAATGTGAAACAAAATAGGCACAGAAGTAGCCGTCGCTGAAGCTTTCCTTTCTGAGCTATTTAGCAAAATATCAGAGAGGACCTTCTGTGTGCAAGGTGCATTAATTAGGAATGGAAACTTTAAAAGATATAGAAAGGTATGTGTGTGTGTATTCGCATACATATGTGTGTGTGTGTATATATATATATATATACACACACACACATATATGCACCTGCATATACGTGTGCATATATAGGTTACATCTATACATGTGTGCATATGTATCTCTGTAGATATGTAATGTATCTATACAGATGCATGTTACATACATATACACATGTATATATGTATGTGTATATATATGGGTCACATATATATATATGTAGCAAATCCAGTTTTCCTTTAGGAGCTAAAAACCTTAGAGAAATGAGATTGATACATGAAGCAAAAGTAAACACTTAAAAATGAGGTATTACTGCAAATCGTCTCTGAGCCTTCCAGCCTTCCAGGTCACAGTCTTTATGGTTTTCTTGTTCTATATACTTACTCATTATCCTGTCTGTCTGTTTTTGTTACGGAGAAAGATATATTAAAATTGTCCACTGTATTTATGGATTAGTTTATTTCTGTTATAAGATTTATCTCAATTTCAGGGATGTGAAAATATGAAAAAATATGTGACTTAGAATCAATGAAATATGGGAAAATATCACACATCTGGACATATGGACAGTGTGTAGATTTTTAAGCTCAAGAGGATAATCAAAGAATTTCTATGCATTCTGGACAATGGCTAGAATGCAAAAACGCCAGAGTGTCTAGGGTTGAGTTGTTTCTTTAGGGGGGAGGCAGGATAGAAACCTCAAGTTTTCTTTTTCTGTTCTTTGAGCCAAGAGCAAATCCTAACCAGCTTGTTCATTGCTTCTTCAACTGAAGGCCTCACACCCCACTCCTTTTTGAGGAGATGGAACTCAACCTGGGGTTCCATGGACACCTCAGTTTATAAATGTAGGGGGCCCTATCAGTTATCTTAAAAACATATAGAACATTGTGTGTTCATATGAATATGGGCATTTATCTGGAGAGAAGTCCCATCCTCTCACCAGATTACCAGAACTGTCTGTCTTCCAGAAGTCAGGTCCACTGCTCTAGAGCCAGTGAAACTTCAGCTAGCACACACTCAGATCCAGATGAGAGAGAACAAAAGGGACACAAAAAGGCACAAAAGCCCAAGGCCTGCTCCCTCTTCCCTGAAATGACCCCCAATGCTCCAAAAGCCAGTCCAACTCTTCAAGATGTCTTTAGACACCATTTGCAAAGCAGGTGAAAAGAAGAAAGAACATCAACAGCCCCATTCTGTCCTATACCAAGGCATTAACTTCCTACCATTTTTAAAAACAATTATTATGAGTGTTAGGTCTTTACATTTCTGCCCTTTGTCTCTTTACCAAATCTATCTCCTCTCAATTTTTCCCTGGTTCTTCCCTGAGGGCAAGGTGCGTGACATAGTAAATAGGGCCATCACTCAAAAAAGAAACTGTCCCACTTCTCAGGGGCCCCCGACTAGCATGGTCTCCACGCACTGTGATGTATGCTTTCCACACGCCAGCTGTTCTGCGGCCTATGGACCGTATAGGAATCCTGATTTAAGAGTGTGTTTTGATCCTGGATACATTTCTGCTATGGCAACAGTCCTAAAGACATGGCTTAAGGCTTATCCTGGACTGTGACCTCATACTTTTTTCCACATTTTATTTATAAACATTTCAGGATGACAGTTGACAACAGGGTCACGCACAGGAGGGAGACCGTTGTACAGACAGACTCAGAAACAGGAAAGACTAATTAAAGTTCCGTGGTCTTTGTGTCTGTCCTTTGGACCTCAGGCATAAAAAGCCGGATTAGTTGACTCCTTTTCCCAAAGAAATCAAGGAAAACAAATGTGCCAAAGATATCACAAGGCTTAGTAGAAGTCAGGAGAAAAAAAAAAAAAAGACAAAAAAGCCTTTTCTTTGATAGGGTCATGGAGAAATCCAATTTAAAAAGTCACCAGCAAAAAAAAAAAAAAGTCACCAGCATAGGGATACTTTTTTAACCTAACAAATGTGGAAATACCATATAGCTTTTCAACATAGGTGAGGGGAAGTCTGCAGGTGTGATCTCAGGGGAATGACTCCTTAGATTTTAAAATCAGATTCAAGGAAGAGATTTTTTTTCCTGGTTATTAGTGGATGAGGATGCGATGAGCTACAGCAGTTATCATGAGGCGACGAAGAGTACCAGCTGACACAGAGATGGCAGAGCAGAAAGACAGAAAGAAACTCAGTCCTTATCTGAATCACTAAATAAACCCACCCTTAAACCTCTCTCCTCTGGAATCCCTGTCTTATGAAATTACAGGGTTTTTTCGCTTTTTGGTTTTTGTTTTTGGTGGGTTGGTTTGATTTTCTTTAAGGAAATGGAGTTAGGCTGTTTTACTAAGAGGAAGCGAAACTTTCCAAGAGGACTCTTCCAAGGATCATACTGTGTAATTAATTTCCAAAGGGTCACACCAGCTCCTCTGTCAGCAATGTGTTGATCTACCAGTTTCAATGGAACCTCAGTGGAGACTGTGCAATGTCGGCAGCATCGGCATGTGTGTGGGTATGTGTACACATTCATTGATGGGGTATATGTATTTAAGTTTTGCTAAATTAATTTGGCTAAATTTAAAGTATTACTTCTTGATTTGGTCTTACTGATCCTAAATAAATTGAGCTGAAAAAAAAGGCTTCAGTGTTGAACATACTCTCTCCGCACCCCCACCCTACATCCTTGCCCCCTCTCTGTGAACACACCTCCACCCGTGTAGGTGCTCACACCTGTAACTTGGCATCCGCTGCACAGCCTTGATTTCATCCGTTTCCAAGTCCCCTTGCTTCCATTTCATTTAACATTTTTTTAACCACATGCACCATACCTCATCTTATCCACCCATTCTCTCTTCTGAATTCCCAGAATGGTGTCCTTAACAGTTCTCCTTGCTGATAATCTCAGCCCCCTCCAACCCATCTCCCACACTTCTTTCAGTAATCTTATAAGAATATGGTCCTATCATGTCTCTCCCTTCTTGAAACCATAATTGAGCCTTCTCTGTGTCTGGCATGTGATCGGGATCCTCACTCGGCATTTAAGGAACTACGCATCCCTCCAGTTGATCTTCCTATTCGGTCCTCTTGCCATCTTTAATCACCATCAGCTACCAAATGCACCACGTCGTGTAATGTCTCCTCGCTTTGGACTTCTCTTTCTAGAATGCCCTCACCCAACTCCTTTTCCGTATTGTTTAAAAATTTAGCGTGGACATTACCTTTTCTAGAATGCATTTCACACCTCACTCTCATCTGTGCCTCCACTCCACTTATTACCGTAACTGTCTCTTTCTCCTCTTAGACTGTGAGCAGGGATTATGCTTTATTGCGTGCTGTACACTAATAATAATGCTAATTGTAATGATGACAGATTATTTACAACACGAAAGTAATGGCCACATAACTGCTTCTTATGTTTTCAGTTTAAGTCTCATTCCCACCATATCAGGTGAGCTATCATTATTATTATTCTCATTTTAGATGTATTTATAGAGGCACAGAGTGCTTAGAAAGTTTCCCGAGTTACGCAGTCACTAAATAACAGAGCAAGGGTTGGAACTCAGGTGGTCTGACACCAGAGCCCACATTTTCATCCATGTTGTTGGATGGCTTCTCTGGTTGATAAATATCTGGCTCATGGAAGTTAAGATGACAGTGGGGAGTTTGGGTAGATGCTCCTGACCCTTCCAACCCATTGGTACCTCTTGAAGGAGGCCAAAGGGTTAGGGCTGGTGTTGGGTTCCTTTCCTACTTCCAGCTTTCTTCTCATGAGCTCTTTGATTCCACAGCGTAGCATGTGTCTTCCTCTCATCTCTGATCTTTCACAAGCTCAGTGTTTTCTTCTCAGGAAATCATCTGGTATCTTCACAATCGTCATCACAATAATGCCGCTGCTGGTGGTGGCTAACAGTTACTGAATGTTTACTACCTCCTCTTAAAATTTTTACCACTAGTAGTAGAATAAAGACCATCTCCCCTTGTAAAGCAATTCTAAACAAGGAAAAGCGATGTATGCCTTCATGCCAAATAGGTAATTACCTCCACTGCTTGCATGCAGGCTGCCGGATAAGATGTTTCAGCTTTCTCCTGCTCTGATCAGGACGGAAAGACTGGTTTGCTCCTCCTCTGACTAGCTCCAGCCCTCCCCACCCCCAGAGCCCTCGCTTAACTCTTCCTCCCAACACTACCCAGTCCCAGACCCAGGGCATCTCTGACATAATGGAAAGGGAACCAGGCTGGGAGTTAGAAGACCTTGGTCTTCCTTTAATAGCTGGGTTATCTTAGGGAAATCATTTAATCCTGCTGAGCCATGGTTTCCACATTTTTAGAAGAGAGTGAAAATTACTTCTGCCTCAAAAGTCATCTCTTCCAGGATATCCTCCCTGGCCCTGTCACCTTAGGAAAGAATTATCCTCCCCTTCATGTTAGCACTTATCTACCTTGTTCAGACCCATGCGTGTCACACTTTATTGTAATTGTCTGTTCATCTGTCTATGCCATCTACTACATTGTCACTGTCTCAAGATCAGGGACCTGGTCATAGTTGTCTTTGGATTTCCTGTCCCCAGAACACCGTTGACCTGAATTGCCAAAACTGTGCCCTGCTTTTCCCTTGAATCTTCCGTGTGTGGAAATTCCTTTCATCCTCAAAGCCACCCGTGACATCTGTTTGGATCTAAAACCACTTGAGGAAAACTGATGGAGTAACACGCTAGGGATTCCATCTGTCCTAGACCAGGAGACCGACAAAATGTTTCTGGTGCTGGTATTCAACTTTGGTCCCATCTAGTAATATTCAACAGGCCATCCTGTGTCTAATGCTAATGAATATACAAGGACTTTTGCTGTTGATCTGGCCGAAATACATATGACATAATTCACGATGTTTTAATTTCTAAAGCAGAACTTGGATGGGGGGTGGATTGTGCACAGTGGGTTGTTTTCCAGTGGAGTGAGTGTAAGCGGGGGAATCAGCGAAGACATGCTATTGAGGGATGTTCAGACCTGTGGAATTTGTGGTGATGACTGATTCTTTGGATATTACTCTTTCCCATCTTCTTCCTAATCCCATGGTCTGTTCTAGCTCAGGTGTCCCGAGACTTGTTTGAGCTGAATACGGTTTGGGATGTCAAAACAACCATGCATATTTTAGTGATTAAGTTTATCCCCTCTCCAAGGATACTACTCATCTGGATAATTTCGCCTCCGAGTGTGAGGGAATGGAGCCTAGAGTGTGTGCACTTCCTATCATCAAAGAGAAGAGGCGAGGGAGAAGACAGTCTAAGTGTGAGCAAGAGGAATTACTCCTACAGATGTGCCCTTTGACTCCCATTTCCTGCTCCCGGCCAACCCTTTGGAGATTATTTTCAGGGAGATCTCCTTCTTCCTGTGAGGCCAGAGACTTTCCTAGTTATAAGGCTGTTGTGTGTGACACGTCCGGGCAAGCATGCAGCAAAACCACAGAGAAACAAGGGATTAAAGAAAGAAAGCTGAGCAAACTCAAAAACGCCGTCTGCAGAACTTCTCTCAAGCTTGAGGTAAACATCTCCACCCACCCTCCTCCTTCTGCAATTTCACAGTTTATTTTTCACTGCATTCGACTTGTGGCGGTTCCCTCAGCTACAGAGAAGGGGAAGTAAGTTGTCCTGTAGGAGTGGCTTTCCCAAGGAGCCCAGTTCTCTGAGTTCGGGAATGAAAGACAGAAAATGCCCTTTCCTGAGTGAGACGATGCCTAAAGACGAGCAAGAAGTGACCTCAGTACTGGAAGGTGAGCGCACTTCCTTAGTTCTCCAGGGAGGACAGCCTTCCTTCAAACCCATGCCCTGTGTCCTCTTCATCTGTGCACCAGCTCCCCTGAACTCAGAGAGTGGACAGCTCTGCCCCTTTTCCAGACATATTAGACTCACGGGAAGATTCCCTCCAAAGATTACCATCTTCTTCCCCTTACTTATAATGAGCCATATCTGAACGATGCTTCCATCGGCCAAGATCCAAGCGCCATCTTTACGAGGAAAAGGCCCATAAGTCCTCCCAGATGATCCTCAGCCTTGGCATAGGCAGCAGCCTCATCCAGATTCCAGCAAAGAGGAATTGGCAGGGCATGAAGAAGGGCAGAAGGTAATTGAGGAGCTGGGGCTGGTTTTAAGGCAGGACGGAGCCCAGCTCCACGAGCTGAGCTGGAAGGAATTTGCTGCTTGTGCCAGATGTCATAAAGAGCTGCTGAGCTAGTCGAGCTTTCTAGTGCTCAGGAGCAAATCAATCAGACGAAGTGCGGCTGCCGCTCAGCTCCAGACCATGAGCTCATGTGGGCTCTACCCCAGGACAGCCAGCGCCACAGGCCCCGGAGCCAGCACGGCGAGTGCCGAGTGCCCAAGGCCGGGAGGGAGAGACCGAAGGGGCTCTCCTTTAGCTCTGGAAATAGCCCCGGAGCGAACAGGGCCTTGGACAGCTGTGGTTTCGTTCTCCTCACTGCTGGGCGAGTTGGGGGCGCTAACTGTGGAGCTGGAGAGCTGTTAAAATCAGCCCAGACATATTCAAGGAGATGAGTGACAATGCTTAGGCCAGCGTGTGTGGCTGAGCAGGCACAACAGCTTTACGGCGGGAGAAGAAGTGGAAAGAAAGCAAAGAAGGCCCCGAGAGAAGGAAGGAAGCCGGTTGGAGGTCGCCTCGTCTGCGTTACCTCAGCAACTTGTCCCGATTGTGGTTATAGCCCTTATCGCCCAGTCATAAGCTCGTAAAGAGGAGTCTCTCTCTGTATTGAGCTTTCACTGTGCACAGGCTCCACTGTTCTGGGAGTTTAACGTACATCATTTCATTCAGTCCAGACTCAGAGAGGTTAAGTGACTTGCCCAAAGATATAATAAGTAAGCGTGTGGGTGTGCGCGCACGGTACTATGGAATGGCAGTCAGCTTTCAGATCCAGTTCTCCCAGACTTCAAAGCCAAAACCTTACCCATTATGCCATACAGTCTCTCAGTTTCAAAGCAGGTACTTTATAAGAATTTGTCAATTTAGAGACTGTGGTCAAGAAAAGAAAATTTACCGAGGTCCCCCAGTTGAGAAATTAAACAGAGAATATTCCCTGGGAGCCAAAGAGAGGGACATACATTGGACATATGGTCACAGATTGAAGTTTTCCGTTTTCTCTCCCTATAATAGCCCTGGCAGACAGCTAATAAGGGAAACATATTGCAGAAGGAATCTTCTCTTCTCTCAAATCACATGGTACAGATTTCTGGTAGCAGCCGAGTTTGCTGAAAACAAATAATAATCTGACAATAGGTAAATTCTGCCCCTCTCATCCCAGTGGAATAAATACACCCAGGGATTCAGGAGTTTATCGTTTCGAGAACTGAGCCTATTGAAGGAAAAATTGCAGAGGAGGGCATGAAGACAGTGACTGCCTTCTTTGAAATCATATGAGTTCATCAGATGCCGCGACCCTCCCTCCATGCTCAGATGGTTCACTTGATGGAATCATGTGAGATGGCTTGGAAAGATAGATGATCATCCCTACCATCTGTATGAGGGTAGACAGGCCACTATTACGTTTTTATAAAACTTCCGACAAGAAAATATCCAAGCTAGCCTAGGCAAAGGAAATTACCTTTGAAAGTAAACAATGGGAAAACCATTCCTGACAACAGAAAAACTCCAGGCCCCTACAGTCCTTTTGCCCCTCTGTTCTCTTTAATTTAGATCAAGGTAAAAAGACGGAAAGCACAACACTTTCGAGGGGTACAGAATCCGCAGCAGCTTTTAACGAAGCGGTCTAACCAGCATTGAGTTCAGACATTTCGACCTCTTTGGTATTCCTCGCCGAAGAAATGGGCAGCTGGTTTTGCTCGATTCTCTTGGATCTCCATGCTAACTCTTCTGCTGAGACATTAGCAGGCCTCCTAGGAACACCTCTCCTTGACTATTCTGTTCTCCTCTTGGCAATTTCTTCTTTGAACCAGTGCCCTGCAAGCACTTGTGTAGTATTTAGCAAGTCATCTAAAAACTAATTTTAAAGCATCAAAGGTTGTGTCTAATCTGCTTGCAAAAAGTGAATATGAACATATTCTAAGTTAACTTTTAAAATAGCACTCTCTCTCAAAAAGGTAAACGAAGTTACCCTATAGCCCAGCAGTTCCACTCAGAGGTACATACCCGAGAGCAGCAAAATGTATGTTCACATAAAAACTTGTACACAAAGAGTCATAGCAGCATTATTTACAACAGCCCCAGAGTGGACACAACCCAAATGTCTGTAACAGATGAATGGATAAACAAAATGTGATACATCCGTACAGTAGACTATTATTCAGTAATAAAAAAAAAAGAATAACGTACTGACAAATGCTCAGCATGAATGAATCTTGAAAACATTATGCTAAGTGGAACAAGCTGGACACAGAAGGCCGTGTACTGTGTGATTTCATTTATATGAGATATCCCGAATTGGCAAATCTATAGAGATAGATAGTAGATTTGTGGTTTCCTGGGTCTGGAGGGGATGGGAGTGACAGCTGATGGGTCCAGGGTTTCTTTTTAGGGTGACACATATGTTCCGGAATTAAACAGTAGTATGGTGATGGTTGCACAATCTGTGAATATATTAAAAACTACTGAAGTGTGTACTTTTCAAAAGGGTAAATTTTATGGTAGGTGAATAATATTTCAATTTTTAAATAGTTTGGGAAGAAAAGGAAAAAAATATCACTCCCATCAGAGAGATTTGTGTGGGCCATACAGTCTGTGAGCCACAAGGAAGCACAGCCCACGACCTTGGGACTTGTATCATCCGACCTCATCCCTCAATGAGACAGTGTAGCGCTGAGGTGAAGAACACAAATCTCTGAAGCCAGATTGCCTGGGTTCAAATCCTGGAACCTGCTATGTGCCAGCTGTGTGAGCAAAGTACTTAACTTCCTTGTAGTTCAGCTTCCTTGATTACAAAATGGAGATCCTAATCATAACACACTGGTGGTGTTACCATGACAATTAAGTTAGCTAATACGTGAATAGTGTAGTTTTGTCTACCCCATCATCTCGAATGTCACCGTGGAGACAATGTGGTGACCTATTTTCTAGAGTGCTTGCAACCTCGATTATACAATCAACATTTGTTTCTTGATCACACATAATTGATGATCTGGATTTAATTTTATTTAGGAATCACATAATAAATTGAATAATTAAATAATAATTCGATAAGATCTTTCTTTTATTTAATTTATGAGCCATATAATGTGGTTACAGATTATTTGAAAGCAGGAGCCTACATCCATCCTTCATCCTTCCCACTTGTTTTACGTTCCCCAGTACCCAGCCCAGCACCAGCTCATGGCCAGCACCTCACATGTACTGGCTATTTCCCCGGGGTCAGGGTCACTGGCTAGTTTGTCCCAAGACTGGTATTACGGTATGACGTATTCTCCCACCACGGACCACGGGAAGAATGCCAATCTGACTGTGAAATGAATTACAGGAAGAATGCCAATCTGACTGTGAAATGAATTACAGGAATAATAACCAATGTAGGCACGTCTTATGAGTTGTGACCCCAAGATGCTGAAGTTGAAGTTTCTACATTGTTCTGGGTTCAAAGTGTTACTTGAAGGTGCCTAGAGACTGTGGATCATCAATATGGCTTCATTAGGTATTCATTAGTTTCTTCAGTGTCACCAAGGCCAACAGCTGGGAACAACAATGTAACCTGGACAGTAACAAGCCCTATATTGGGCAAAAGTCTTCCGAGAGAAAGGTCTAAGTATGGCCAAGAAATGCGCATGCGTGTGCACACACAGCAGTCCCTCATTGATGGGTGATCCGGGAGACTCAACTTAGAACATCTGTCTTTTCTTCAGTCTCTTGACCAAGATATGCTTTAACCATCAAGACAGGTTTTAAAGGAATGGCGAATGCCTCCTAAAAGACAGACTCATGGGTTTTAATTGCATTCCAAGAGACTCCAGTGGTTTCCTAACTCTGATTTCTTCGTTAGGGTATTGTGCTTGTTAATCTTTTTCTCCCTGCTCATTTCATTATCAAAATCAAGTCAGCTGCTCTTTCCTGTTTATTGTAGAACATGGGTTCTGAGATACTTGGGAAATACCACGATCAGGCATCTTGTGATAGCTCTTCAACATCTTGGTGAGTCCTAAGACTGGTGGGGTGGTGGTGGGGTCTTCCCCAGCCTGTTTCTACTCCAAAAATGGCCCGAAATGTCCCCACTCCTAAGAGCAGACAGCTATTCAGAAAGGCTTCTGAAGGGCTAAACCCAAGAACACCAGATGTGTGCATTTAGAATTTTTTTCTTCAAATTATTTTGGGCTGCTTTGGAGATACTCTTGCTTACCTCTGTGTCCTAGACTCTGGATTCTCTGGGTGAAAATCGCCACAGGGCACAGAGACTGACTGGGGTACGCATGATTGTGGGGGTGTGGGAAGTACTGACTTGGAGAAAACTGTGCCAATGAGGAAGTGGTTCTTGGATCTTCATGGGAAACTCTGTAAGAGATCATGAAGGGGTTTCTCTCTCTACTACCATAGACAGTGGTGCTTCTTCAGTTTCATGGTCTAATTAGAGATAAGTAATTGATGCTCAACCACCTTGGTGAGGACTGGGAGAGAAGAAACTGAACTAGAGGACAAAATCGTTGTGGAGCCCTCCTCCCCATTTCTCCTGGAAGAGCTGGGCTGGGATTATGTCCCAAGTTTTCCCTGCCTTCCTGCTGTGCCCTGTGAACCAGTGTTCCTACTTCCTGTAGGATGGCTTTGGTACAAGTCCTACTATCTCATTCAAGTCTATAATCAAGTTCTGGAGGGGAAAAACATGGCTTTTATCGTCTCTCTATTTGCTCTCATGTCAAGCCAGGAGCACTGAGGCACCAGCACTACTCGGGAAAACATCCTTTTGCCTGGGAACCGAGAGCACATTTGGTATGCTAGCCTTCTCCTCCTTGTTTATTTTCAGGGTAATGATAAAAGCATGGAAAAAACATCAGGGAAAATCAGTAAATTTCAGTAATATTTCAATACATCTGCAAAGGGCAAACAGTTTAGAGTTCTCCTGCCCCGTCTGAAGTTGGAAACTCTCACCACAGTGGGAAGCACAGCTATTTTGACTTGGCAAACCAAACCAAACAGCACGCACCTGCAACTGTACGTCTCTGACGTGAATAGCTGTGGCCAGAGGGTCAGTCTGTTCTCAGTTTTTCATCCAGAAACCACATTCTGCAAATGGAGAGAAAACCACTGTTGGATTAAAGGGAATCCTTGCCATGGAGACTAAGCATACAACTTTAATTAACTCATCATTTTCTAATTAGCATCCCCCGAGCCCTGTGCATGGGCAGCTTATGTTGCAGAATGTGCCATCAAATTTTTCCAAACAGTTTCACAAAACAAAGTTTTGTTTTTATAAACATTTATTTCAGAAAATTTGGAAAATATAGAACAAATTTAAAAAGAGCTGTAATACCCAAAACTCAACACTCATATCAAGTCATTTAATCTTGGTGTATTTCTTTTCAGTCTTTACGTATGTTTTGTATTTTGTATTTTAGACTTAGTGGAGACTATATCATCTATAGATGTTCTGGCCTTTTTATTTAATATTTTAGAGTCACATTTTATCTCAGTACAAACTTCATAAAAATCAGTATCTGCATATTGCACTGAGTACAGGCGTTATAATTTGCATAATTATTCCATTATTGTGGGATTACTCCAAATTTTCCAAAATTACCTCAAAATTTTGCTATCATAAATAATGCTGCCATGAATTCATTGTGCATACAGCTTTGATATCTGTATTAAGAATTATTTCCTTAGGAAGGATTCCCAGAAGGAAATTTCAATGTGGGAACTCATATTGGCTTCTGATGCAAAATGACAAATTGATTTCTAAAATTCTCACTCTGCTATCTGGGATGAGGTAGTTCTTTAATTAATAAATAACCCAGTGAGTTCTAGCTTATAAGACAGGCAAAAATATAACTGAAATGTTGATTTACTTTGCATTCCTTTGATTTTTTTTTCTTTTTTTTTCTTTTCTTACCAGTTGCAATCCAGTAAATGATCTCTTTTAGTCCTTTGCCTATTTTTATTTTAGGGTCTGTTTCCTTATCAATTTGTAGGAGCTCTTTTTATTTACATAAAAGATCAACCATTGATTCAACATGTTTACTGCAAATAATTTTTCTACTTTATTGCTTTTCTTTCCATTTTAGTTATGTTTTGAGATATAGAAATATGATTTTATAGTAACCGTATTATTGATCTTTTCCTTGGTGATTTTTTTTTCTACTGATCAAATGCTTAGAAACTTCTTACCCTCTAGAAATCTTATAGATATTCATCTCTATTTTCTTTTAGGTTTTCTATAGTTTGAACATTTTCATCTCTTTAATCTATCTGGAGCTTATTTTAATGAATTGTGGGCAATACAGATATCTAAACTAGACCTCACGTAACCCATCCTACAAATATCTAACCAAATTCCATATTACTTGTCAATTTAATGCATCCCTCTTCCTCTGGATGCATCCATTGTCCTTATGGAGCTGGTGCTCCATCAAGGTTTTTACCCGAGTTTCTACTTTGTTTTGTTAATGTGCTTGTAAATTTTTTTAAATGCTATGTTCTATACTTACATAATTTTGTAATATACTTCAGACTCTGGTGGGGTAAGTGCTTAGCTTTGTCAAAAATTTCCTAACAGTTATTGCTATTTATATGCCAGGCAAACTTTGGAATTATTTTAAGTTCCTAAAATTCCTGATTTTAATTATTATTTTAATTATTTTTTAGATTATGACTGCATTCAACTGAAGACATTCATGTGGATTAATTTCCTCATCAAAAAACATGGTGGGTCCCAACACATACTCATTTTTTCATTACCATTATCACCTTGTATTACTTATTGTTTTTAAATGCATGGGTGCGTGACTGTATTCTCAGTTTTTAAAGTGGAATGAAATGGGAAAACTTCATGTTGGTAAATTCCTCTCTGGAAGGTTACTTGGGTCAATTAAAAAATTTTACTGTGATAAAAAAATGATGCCAAAATAAATATGTGAAGATATCTTCGTGCTTATTTGCAAGTATTTCTCTGGGATAAGCTCCTAGAATGTGGGTAAAAGAGAATTCATAATTTTAATTTTGATAGTGTCTGCCAAATTGTCCTTGAATAAGACTGTGCCAATTTACGCTCCTATTAACAGTGAATAAGAAATTCTGTTTTCTCACACTGGATCTTATGGAAATTTAAAATATTTGCCAGTCTGGTGAAAAAATACAATTTCAATGTTGTTTTAATTCATATTTCCCTAATTACTGAGGAAGTGGAACATATTTTCTGATGTATGTGACCATTTGTACTTCTTTTTCTTTGAATTGCCTCTTTTTCATTTCTTAATTTTAAGTGGGGCTTATTTTATTTATCTCTTTGTACATTGCATATATTAAGCCTTCATCTGTTACATATTTTACAGATATTGTCTCTTAATCTCTTCCTTGTCTTTTAATATTGTTTTACCATCTTTTCCAGTAAAGCAGTTAACTCATTTTCATATGGTAAAATCTGTCATAATTTTAATTTTTATCTTCTGATTTTCCTCCAGTTTTCTATTTCATAATTTTATAGGTTAAAAATGTTTCAACATGTAAGCTATGTATAACCTAACTTTTCTATGTGGTGTGAGAAAAAAATTCTAGGTTTGTTTATTCTAAGTGTCCACTTGTCTCAGTTCCAAAAGTGAATAGTGTGTCCCGCTCAGGAAGTGTCTCCATTACGTGCTAAAAATTGAGTGTGCGTGTATGTGTGTGTGTGTATAACACACATATAGTCTTAGACTTTATTTCCTCCAAGATCTGTTTGTTTATTCCTATATTAATGTGACATTGTACTAATTACCAAATTAATGATTAAAATAGTTATTTGTAACAATTATAATAATTATCTAATATAAAAATAAGTGTAATTTAAAACTGCAAAGTCACATTAATTACTGTATATCATATTCTGACAACTTATATTAAATGTCTCTTTTAATTGTTATTTCTCAAAAATTTCACAGTCGATCTTGTATTTTCTCCCCCAAATTAGATTGTAGAGGTTCTTTACAACTATTTTGGGGAGGGGATTTTGATTGGGATTGTTTTGTACTTTCATGTTAGTATGGGGAAAATTGATCTCTTTGTAATATTGCGTCTTCTAGGCAAGACCAAGGAGTGACTGATCCTTCACTCAGGCCATTTTCAAGTTCCCGCAGTAAGTGCTTCTATTTCTCTTCATATAGCTCTGCATACTGCTCGTTAGATTTATTTCCAGGTATTTTAAAGTTCTATTGTGATAATAAATTATACATTGTTTTTCCATTGCATATAAAAATTGTTCATTGCTTATGTATAGATGCTTACATATGGACCTTTCATTATATTTGGGGAGCGACTTCAAATAGTTTCACAGTTGATTCTTTCTAAATTTTTGATAGACATTTGAATGTAATGACAATTATTAGTTTTTATAGTCTTCCTCCTGAGATGTCCAGGTATGCCCCAATTTTTTTGATGTATTTTATGAGTTTTTTGTTTTTCTGTTTCCTTGGATAAGCCAGGGTTCTTTGGTTTCCAGACTCTGTTATTTTAAGCAGAAACATTCACTCACAGGCTCAAAGGGAAGGCTGGACACGAGGCCAGGCAGGACTAGGCTGAGGTGAGTGAAGCTGTTTCCTTGGAAGCCAAATTTAGGGTGGTGCTAAAAATCTCAGTAATCAAGATAAATAACATTTTAATGCAATTTTTAAGAAAATAATTTTTTAAAAAATCCCTTATGGACAAAATACCAAAAAGCTAAATAAAGATGGGCTCAGTATGGAGAAGCTGGCTCTGGAAAAGCCAGGAGCCAGGCAGGAGACCCCAGTAGTCGCTTCCAGTGATAGCTTTACATTGGTTGCCAATGGGATGGGTAAACTTTGAGAAAGAGACTGGAATCCTTGACCAAGGGGAGAGTAAGGAACTTCCATTGACTGTCACAGATACCACATAATGGGGGAAAGGTGATTTTCTTACACTGACCCCATCTTCAGCTGAAACCACAGACCTTCACATGTTAGGGCCACACCTCCCATGAGGTCATGTCCCAATGTGTCAGTTCTTCTTGACTTCCTGCTGTACTATCTACTCAGAGCTGGAACCCTCACAGGGATAAAACCTTCACATAGTGTAAAAGATATTGATAAAGAAACTTTGGTGGCTTCAAAGAGCACCGTCCATTGGAATGGGAATGGCAACCTACATTCTGTTTTGAACAAACCCTATGGGAAAGGCCACACTTTCTTATTTTTGTGTGTGTCCGTGGGGTTTTTTGTTGGGAAAAGGACACTTTAAGTAAATTAAAGTAGGTCTTCTGAAAGTGTCCCCCCCATCTCCATCTCCCCCTGAACGCCCCCAGGTATACTGTTGTTGTTGCAACTGCTCTTGGTTTTTAGTCGGTTTCCTGGACTAATTCTGTCAAGTCTGTATTCTTTTTTATGTAGGACCACTGAATTCCCTGCTAGAGAATTAGTGGTCAGCTAATGATTAGTTAGTTTAATGGTCAGCTAAAGATGAGACAGAAATTTTTTTAAGTGTCTTCAACCAAGAACCCCCTGCCTTTGCCAATGGATTCTGTGTGTTGGGGCATGCCTTCAGTGCTCTGACAGTTTACAACTCTGCCTTAGCCTTCACTTCCTGCTTGTACAGAGCATCAACATCAGCCCAAAAGGAGATATTAGAGTCCTTTCAAGTCTTCCTTGAGCATTCACACAGCCCTGCACCTATGTGGGGCTTTCTAGATTCTCAGGAATATACTGGAACTTTTCAAGGTTCTGTAAGAACATCTTATTCCCCATATTTTCCTTTCACATTTTTTTTGGATCAGCCACTTATTTTCCCCAGCTGTTATGCTGCCGGAGGCAACTACTTGTTTTTGACAAATACCCTAGGGATAGAGTTGTTCTCACTAAGGGAGCTCAGAATCAGGTCAAATACAGAGAAGCCCTCAGAACGAGGTTTTTCTAGGGAGCTGCCAGACCAAGCAGTGACAAATATCAGGGGATAAGCATTTGGGGAAGCTCCAAACTTATTCTGCCCACCTTCAGTGAATGCTAAGGTGCTGGCTGTTGCAGCTTTCATAGTTGGTCATTCCCAACTCCACCTTGGATCTAGAAAGAAGGGGATGGGAGTAGGGCAAATTAAAACATCACAAAATGAAGTTTGTGCTAAGCAGAGTAAGGTCTCTCACAAAATGCTATGTTCCCATTCCTGAATCTTGTGAATATGTTACTTTGTATGGCAAAAAGGACTTTGCAGACGGGATTAAGATTATGGACCCTGAGATGGGGAAATTATCCTGCGCTATCTGGTTGGGCCCAATCTAATTACATGAGTTCTTAAAAGCAAAGACTTTTTCCCACCTGTCATCAGAGGGAGATACGACCACGAAAGAAGGGTCAGAAAGATGCAGTGTGGCTGGTTTTGAAGATAGAATAGGGGCCATGAGCCAAGGAATGTGGGTTGGAAAAAGCAAAGAAATAGATGCTCCATTAGAGCCTCCAGAAAGGAATGCAGCCCCATTGACACTTTGATTTTAGTCCACTGAGACCTGTGTCAGACTTTGAACCTACAAAAGTATAAAATAATAAATTTTTGTTGTTTTAAGCCTCCAAATTTATGGTAATTTGTTACATCAGCATAGAAAAATGAATGCACTGTTATTACTGAGATTCAGCCATTAAAAAAAATTAACACTCCTCAATGTTGTAAGCATTTGGTCAATATCCAGATTTCTGAAAAAGTTGATTTTGACAGTTTTTTTTCCAGTGTTTTCATTGCCTTTATAAAGGGGTGGATTTTTAGACGTCTTTACTCTGCCATTCTGGAAGAGCTTTCCCCCACTTCCTTCTGGCATCTGGTATTGCAAATGAAAGTCAGATTTTTGTTGTGCTGTGGATATGTTTTTTTTTTTGTTCTTTCTTTTGGGAAGCTTTTTAGACTTTCTCTTGACTCTTCTGAATTCACTACATTGTGACTAGGTTTGCAAGTTTTGTTTGCTTTTATTTCATTCTGCTAAACATTTGGTAGAGACTTTCAATTTAAGAATTCAAATCTTTCTTACATTCTGGAAAGTTACCTATTTTTATTTGCTTAATAATGTTCTTTTTTATTCTTGCTTCTCTCTTTCTGGATTTCCTATTAGATAAATGTTAAACTTCTATATATGTAGAGGATATATTATATATGTCTCATATTCTTTCTGCCCTTTATTTTTTCCCTCTTATACTATATTTAGTGAAATCTTCATTTCAATTTTCTAACTCTCTCATTAATTCTTCAGCAGTATACCTTGTTCTGTTTTGTCCATGAATTGAATTTAAATTTCAACAATCAAGTTTTTAATTCCCATGATATCTAGATGATCCTTTCTTATAGACACGATACTTTTTTGCCCTTCTAAAGATAATACATATAAAAGTCTAGTACTGGTTCTTAATTTTGTTTTGTCCATTATAAATTCTTTTTTAAAAATTTTATGTATTTTAGAGAGAGAGAGAAAGCACACATGAGCAGGGGGAGGGGCAGAAGGAGAGGAGAGAAAATCTCAAGCAGACTCCTTGCTGAGTGTGGAGCCCAATGTGGGGCTCGATCCCATGACCCTGAGATTGCCTAAGCCAAAATCCAGAGTTGAACGCTCAACTGACTGAACCACTCAGGTGTCCCCATTGTAAATTCTTCTATGCGTTGTGTTTAGTGTATCTTTCTTTGTGCTACCTTTCCCAAATGTTGGGTGATTTAGAGTTTGATTTCCTGAAGACTCTTCCTTTAAGCAGCCTTTATATGCATGGGCTAGGATTCTTTGTGCTACTGCTTGTTTAAAGTGACATCAGGGGGCGCCTGGGTGGCTCAGTGGGTTAAAGTCTCTGCCTTCGGCTCAGGTCATGATCTCAGGGTCCTGGGATTGAGCCCCGCATCAGGCTCTCTGCTCAGCAGGGAGCCTGCCTCCACCCCCCCCACCTCCACACCCCCTCTGCCTGCCTCTCTGCCTACTTGTGATCGCTCTCTCTCTGTCAAATAAATAAATAAAAAATCTTAAAAAATATATATATATATGTATATATATAAATGCATGAACAATTTCTGATATTCAGGTTTCACTGCTTTCTCTCTTTCAGTATAAACCTTTTAAAATTTCCTCTTATCTTCTGTAGACATCTTGTTTGTAATTTTACTAGTAGTTAATTGTGGGTTTTAAAAAAATATTCTATTTATGTGTATGTTCCCAAGCTTTATTAGGCATTTGTTTATACTGTAATCACAATTCTGAAATATTTGAATGATTTTTCAACTCCATTGCAGACTATGAACAATAACTAGCAGTCTGCATATGAAAGGTAGAGAGTAAACAGAAGAATCTGCTGGATATAGCAGCAAAAAGCCAGGACCAGACATCTTTAAGGGCCTTGTGTTTTAACAATGCAACAGAAGTTTATAAAACTGACTCAAGAATAATCCATGTAGTATATTAACAATAAAGGAACTACATATACTTCACAGAAAGAGCACTTCCAAAATAAATTAAATTTCAAAGAAATGTTTGAGAAATTAACTGTAAGATTCAATGAGCTATTCATTGAATGAGGCATTCATTATGTAGAAATGCCTCCAATGTCCTAATTATACTCGATAAGCTACCTGTTTGGGTATTTTTATTAATTCCATGATTACAGAATCTTGTGTTAAACCGACTTGATTTTGGCTCTGTTATTTATCTCCATCTTCTGCATGTATAAAAAATTGGAGGATATTAATACCTAATAGGGTAGTAATATGGATTATGTTGAAAATTGAATGAAATAATCCATGTAGAGGCATTTGGCACAAAACCTGGCATCCATTACCCCCACCATTTACTAGGTATGTGACCTTGGGAAAGTTCCTTAACCTTTCAATGCCTAGATTTATCATCCCTAACATAGGGATTATAGTAGTTTTTACTACACAGCTTTACCATAAAGAGCTTAGAGAAGAGCCTGATACATCTTAAGTTCTCAGTCACTGCGAGCTATTATTAGCATCTGAACGCAGTGAGGGCTACAGCATATATGCTCTGGCAGCAACTATGAGAGAGCAGAGTATTCTTTATGCACGGGTCAAGGAAGCAAGAGCTGTGATATGGTCCAAAGAGTAGAGATAGGCTTGAGTCAGAAGGCTGGCGTCCAAGTCCAGGTCCACTGCTTGGCTATGGAACCTTCGATACTCTCAGTATCTACTTTTGTATCACAGGGAAAAATACCTAATACATGTTTGATATGGGAATTATAAGACTTGTTATGTATACAAGTGTTCTATAATGTAATATCAAAACTGTACCATTTATCAGTTACTATCAATAATTGTAGTAGCAATACTATTTAGCGGGGACTGTTCATGACCTCACTGGTACCTCCTATGAATGTCTCTAACCCCATCAATATTCAGAAAAGGATTGTATATCCTTGCCCACATAACCTCCCTCTTCCTTACTTCCCCATTCCTTGGATGAATGTATCATTAGTAAATCTGGGTACAATTACTATAAGAAATAGAAATGAGAGAATATTTTGTGAATTATACACAAATTCCTAACTCTCCATTTTGGCAGAACGACTCTGGCCCAGCCACTATAGCTGTCAGGGTGATTTATGATGTTCTTCACCAAGCTGACAGCCAGTGTAAGAGAAACTCCATGTGAGAAAAACTCCTTATATTTATTCTACCTAGTTTAATACCTGATGAACCATGTTATAAGAACAATTCTTAAAATAGCCTTGAGGAGAGCATCTTTACATTTCCCAACACATACAATACATCATAGAAATTCTCACAGAGAATATAGGGTGGATGGCAGTCTTTCTGTGAACTTGACTGGTTTACAAAACAGACCTTGATTAGAGGCTTAGCAATAAAAACATCAGGCTTTATATTCTGACTGGCACAGTTCTTCTTGGTTTTGATTATTTCAACCTAACAATAAGCCTTCATCATAGGCAATACTATTATCATGTATATATAATAGTAAATAAGAAGGGAGGACCAATCCATGGAAGACGAAGCATGATTACCTCCAAAGTCACTTAACTTGGAGAGAGAAGAGGGGACAAGAGTCCATCCTAAGTAGGGTTGTCTCTGCTTCAGTTCTTTCCTGAAACTTCGTCCAATGACTGCAGGCCATGGCAATCTTCATCTATACAATTCATACGACACCCATTATATTAACTTACTTTGTAGTGCTCTCCAAGAATATGTGCTTTGTGTAACTTTTCTTCTCAATTACATAGTGTCTTCAACCTCTCTCATTTCCTTTGGCCTCCTCCTTCCAGTTTATAAACACAGAATTCTCTTCACATAACAAACCAACCAAACAAAACCATTCCCTTATCTTTCTGTCTCCTTACCTGGTTGAGTTTCCCATGATCTTAAAGAGTAGGTAGCACTCATTGGTACTACTTGGCACTCTATTCTCTTGGCTTTGAGGGCACTACTCTCTCTTGCTTCTATTCAGTGCTCTTTTCTGCTTCTGTTGAAACTCTGTGATCATATCTTTTCAACCTCCTTCAGTGGCTCCTCTCTCCCTGTCTTCTCCTTACACTTTGATATTCCCCAGTGCTTGTCTATCCTTAACAGTCCCTGGAATTCTTCATTTTCTCCAATATCTTAAATATGCCAACAGGTCTCAACACACATATTTCTAGTGAGATAACCTTTCTTAAGTCTAGAATCATGTTTCCAGTTGCTTATTGTATACCTCAAATGTATCAACAACGGAACTGATTTTTTCCCTAAAACATTTTCCTTTACTCACCCTCTTCATTAGGGAAAGTCTGGGAATCATACTAGTTTCCTCCCTCTCCTTTATTTCTATGGCCTTATCTCCTTACTTCCAAATATCCCTCGAACATAACCAATTATTTCCATTCCCTTTCTCATGATCTCACTATTGTTCTCACTACCCTCCCCCTGATGTCCAGAACCCTCTTCATTACGTCTCTTATCATCATTTTTGCTCACCTCTGATATTATCTTCACCCATCCCCATGACATCTGGGTAGACTTTAAAAACAAAGTCAGCAGAACAACTCTGAAAATAGAAGAAAATAGAAGGCGAAAATCCTTCATTGTGTCTTTCTGAATAGTACTCCACTGATTTCAAAACAAAGTTTCAATTCTTTGGGCAAAGTCAAGGTGCTTTCAATCCAGCTCTCTTTTACCTTCCCCAATCTAATCTGTATTCCCCCCCCCCCCCCAGTACCTTTGGTTTCTATTCATGCCCTTTCTTGCCTACATGCTTTTGTGCATGAAGCTGGAGTCTCCTCCTTTCATTGCCTGACAATCTCCAGATTCTCTTTCGAAACTGCATCAGAGCACTATTTTTTCTGGGAAAACCACCATAACCTCCAGTAGTGTAAGATGCTGTGTCCTCCAAACCACTTGCACACATCTTTATTAGAGCCCTTCTGACAATGTACTAGAACTAATTATTATTCCCATGTCTGTTTTCCTTGCTCATCTGCGAACCTCCAGAGGCTGGAAATGTCTCATTCATCTTTACATCCCCATTGCCTAGCATAGATTCTGGCACATAGAAGGAACTCGATAAATGTTTGTGGAATAAACAAAAGACTAAATAAATGAAGCCCCTTCCTTTTTGAAAGTATGGTGCATGAAGCCATCATTCTTGTTTTTTGGTATCTATAAAGCACATGGTACTAATGAGTAGATGGGCTGTTTGGCTCATTTTATTACAATCCCTTTGACACTTTTGTTAGAGAACACTGGCTCCAGGGCAAGTGTGAGGGTTCAGTATTTTTAGCTTCTAATGACCTCAGATCTGTTCCGTATGCTTCCCAGTTCCAATCATGTGTATGTGTTAGCCATGGAGACTGGCCGCGACTTTCAAGGAATTACCTCAAGGAAACATTTGAGCAGCAATCATCAGTAGGAAGTGAGAGCCTTTAACATGTTGCTGCGGGGAAAATGTAGGATTCCTCATTATTGGGCACTTCTCTTTGAATAATCTTTACCAATGTTTTCCACTTCCTGTAGTTGAGACTTAGAAAACGTCTTTGGTTCTTTTGGAGCTATATAGATCATCATTAGGTCATTATGAGATCAAACAAGTTATTAAGCAGAAAGGCAGGTGCATTGTGTTAATAACCCAACCAATTTTACTCTCCATCTGCATTCCTGACTCATATAGATGACCTAAGAGTGCCTATGGCTTTCTTTAACACTCACATCCCTATTTTGATGAGTGAAAAGTCACCCACTAACTTCATATTCTGGAGACTTATTCAAAGGATGATGTCTTCATGGATAATGATGGACTCAATTTATTCCATTACTGATTGCTGGCTAATGTTTGCAAAGAAGTTTGGATGAAATTGGTCATTTCAACATCTAGTTACACACTGTCCTATGGTTTCACATCCTGTAGCCTGTAGTTTTTGGAACTGTGTAGTAAGTTCCTTGGTTAAAGAGGCCACATATCCAGGTACATCTATACTCTCCACATGGCTGAGTATAGAGGAGCTTCTTGCTATAACATATATAAAATTACAGAGTCTTAGAATGATAGGGTTGGATGAATATTCATTTTCTTTATGTTTTCCTCAAAGTTTGAGAAATATTTTATGAAATGTCTAAAATAATGTCCAAAATAAAAATAGCCATTTTCATCTAAGGCTGATTATAATCACAAAAGTTTTTCCCAAAACTGTGTATAAATTATTGCTCTGATTTCATATATGTCTCACTTTTTAATTCAGTGATTGCATGTAGAATTCTCTGCATGGTAAAATGATATAAAGAGAACTAAAGCTGAGAGGGGGGTAAACTATATCCAGTGCAGTCTAATTGAAGTTGATCTTTATCTGATTTGGCTTCTCTGGGGGCTACTTGGAACTAGCTGTACCAGAGGCATTCGCTAGTGTCCCACAGATGTTAATAATAGAGGCTTTCTGTAGACTTTAAAATCAAGATGATGTCTCTACAGTGCAATGACAACCAATTAGAAGATGAACATTTGGTCCATGAGTTGATGATTTTAATGCCATGCATCATGCTTGACTGATTAAACACCTTCCCTCTGCCCTGAATTAACCAATTTATTGTCCTAGGAGGCAATGTTGTAAAAAGCTGCTATCTGCATAAAACTGTGGACCCACGACCCTCAATGATGTACAATATAGAAAAAACTGTTTATTTCAAAAGGGTCTTTTAAGAAATAATAGCTTTCTTGAAATGAAACTTTCATGCCATAAAACTCACCCTTTTAGAGTATGTGATTCATTATTTTTAGTATATTTAATATGATATTAAATATATAATGTATATTAAACTGTTATCATCACTGTCTAATTTAAAAATGTGTTCAGCACCTTCTGACCGTTTGCAGTCACCCCCCAACCTCCCCTACCACTGTTAATGTACTTTCTGTTTCTATGGATTTGTCTCTTCTGAGTATTTCAAATACACGGAATTGAATCATTCAGTATGTGACAGGCTTCCTTCACTTAGCATAATACGTTCAGAGTCCATCCATGTTGTAACAGGTATCAACTGTTCATTCCATTTTATTGGTAAGTAATATTACATTCTAGAGATCTATAGCATTTTGTTTATCCACTCACAATTGATGAACATTTGGGTTGTTTCCAGTTTTTGGCTATTATGAATAATGTTACTGTGAGTATTCACGTACAGGTTTTTGTGTGGACATATGTTTTCAGTTCTCCTGGGTATATACTTAGGAGTGGAATTGCTGGGGCATATGGTAATTCTATGTTTAACATTTTAAGAAACTGCCAGGTTATTTTCCAAAGTGACTGCACCATTTTCCATGCCCACCTGCAATGTGTGAGGGTTCCAATTTCTCCATATCCTCACTGACAACTTATTATCTGTCTTTCTGATGGTAGACATTCTGATAGGGTTGACATGGTATCTTATTGTGGTTTTGACGTGCATTTCCTTAATTAAGTGACTAATGATGTTGAGCATCTTTTCATCTGCTTCTTGGGCATTTGTATATCTTCTTTGGAGAAATATCCATTTAAATCCTTGGCTATTTTTTAAAATTAGGTTTTCTTTTTACTGTTGAGTATTTATATATTCTGGACATAAGACCCTTACAAGTCATGATTTGCAAATATTTCCCCTTATTCTGCGTACTGTCTTTTCACTTCCTAGATATGCATCTTTTGAAACAAAAAAAATCTTAATTTTGGCATAGTTCAATTTATCTATTTTTGTTGTTGTTGTTGCTTATGCTTTGGCTGTTGTACCTAAGACACCATTACTTGCTCCAAGGTCAGAAAGGATTGCTTCTATATTCTTTTCTGAGAATTTTATAGTTTTTACTCTTATATGCAGGTAGAAGATTCATTTTTAAGTTTATTTTTGCATATAGTGTGAGGAAGGTTGAGAGGATTTTGTCGAACACTCTTCCCTGATGTGTATCAGTTTAAAATGTGAACACAGAAATCTGTCAGTTTCCTGGAAGCCCACATTATAAGAGCAACTTCTGTGGCAAACTTGACTTTATCGATTATTTACTGAGTAGAATTCTGTTCAAGATGATGGAGGGCTAAAATTGTGCTAAAGAAAGCATGTAGAATTTTGGGGAGGACTATGAACCAATTTTAAGGACTTTTATAAAATTTCAAATGTGATTTT